>SJYX01016534.1:0-69609 GCA_006410675.1 Oreotragus oreotragus | reverse complement strand
TGGGGGTGGGGGCGGGGTTTGCTGCCTAAAGAAAAGTGATGACAACATTAGCAGGTCATTAGCAGGTTGGAGACACTGGTGATCCTCTTGTCTGCCTTTGCCACTGCTTTTTTTATTTTTAAACATTCTTATGGGAGTATGGTTACTTTGGGCTTCCCTGGTGGCTCAGAGGTAAGGAACCCACAGGAGACAGGAGCCACAGGAGACAGGGACTCAATCCCTGGGTCCGAAAGATCCCCCGGAGGAGGGCATGACAACCCTCTCCAGTGTTCTTGCCTGGAGAATCCCACGGAGACAGGAGTCTGGCGGGCTGCAGTCCACGGGGTCGCAAAGAGTCGGAGGTGACTGCAAACTTAGCACACACGTGGTTGCTTTACAGTGTTGTGTTAATTTATTTTAATGCTGTTGGCGGTGGAGGGTGTGTTGACATGAGTTTTCTTCTTTTATAGGCTTCTGACTCAAAATAGCTTTTCTCCCATCTGTCTTCATTCATTTAGTTCTTTTTTAATTAGCATTTTCAACATGATAATCAATTATAGGATTTTTTGGTCTGTTTCAGATGAGACTTATAATTCACCCTATTTCTATTTTGCTTGAAATGCCATAAGAAAATTAAGAAAATATGTTACTACTTCAAGAAAACTTTGGAATATGAGTTTAGAAGCACTCCACCGTGATGGTAGTGAATTCTAAAAACTAAGTCAGAGTCACTAAGAACTAGTCATGGTATTTTCAGATTTTTAGTCCAATAGAGCAAGAAGCACAAAAGTTTATAATATGTGGCTTTCAGCAAAGCTGTTGACATGGTTCTTCATGACATCACTGTACAACGTGCCAGAAGTATGGCTGGATAAGAAACACAACTTCTTGGATTCTTAACTGGTTGAATGATCTTATTCAAAGAAAACCAATGAATGAATCTGTGTTGGGCTCGAAGGAGGTCTCTGCTGAAATGCTTCCTGGTCTGGCTTCTGCCCTATCCTTGGGAGTACTGTCATTGATGCCTTAGTTCAGAGGTTGGCAGACATTTTTTTTTGTGAAGAGTCAGATATATAGTAAATATGTCAGCCTTTCTGATCCCTAGGTCTCTGTCATGTTTAGCTTTGATCTTGAAGTGCAAAGGAAGCCATAGACAGTATATAAACGAATCACTGAGGCTGTGTTCCAACACAACTCTATTTTCAAACACAGGCAGTGGGCCAGACTTGGCTACAAGCCATAGTTCCTGACAGCCACCTTAGGTAGAGCTGTGTAATGGGCAGGCTTAGAAAGTGACGTAGAATTAGAAAGGATAGTGACTTGAACGGTACAATTGATAGACCAAAACAGTGTTTAGAGGCTGAAGTCATGGGCTGTGACAAACAAAATGAGTCTTGAATGCACCATTAAAAAAAGCTTATCCAAGTATGAGATGGGAGGACCTGAGTAGCTGTGTTTCTTATCACTGGGTTGTGATTTGGTGTTTTAAATTGACACTATGTTCAGCAAGAGTTGACCTCGTGAGGGAGATTTCAAGAAGATTAATCACCTAAGGCGACTTTATTGATTCCCAGGAAGATGGAGGTGAGGATTCCAAGTTCTGGTTGCCCCACTTTATTAACAGCCTGAAAAAACTTGAGGAACCAAAGCTAGCTTTTCTCTTCCAGGAGCTCATAAGCCAAAGGATTAAGGAGGCTATTGAGGAAGAGATATGTCAGCTGTCCTCAAATAGGAAGCAGTGTAACACAGCTGTTAGGACCGTGAGCCTTGTCCCCATACAACCCCGGGTTTCAGGGAAATTCTGACATTATCAGCAAGATGGCGCTGGGAAGAGGCTGAACTCCTTCGGCCACAGTTCCATCATCCGTGAATCGATTTATTAGCAAATTGTTAAAAATGGACTCAGCCCAGTGTCTGGCATGCAGTGAAAAGTGAAAGTGTTAGTTGCTCAGTCATGTCAGACTCTTTGAGACTCTGATGACTATAGCCCACCAGGCTCCTCTGTCCGTGGGATTCTCCAGGCAAAAATACTGGAGTGGGTTGCCATTCCTTTCTCCAGGGGATCTTCCGGACCCAAGAATCAAATCCAGGTCTCAGGTACTGCAGGCAGATTCTTTATCATCTGNGATGACTATAGCCCACCAGGCTCCTCTGTCCGTGGGATTCTCCAGGCAAAAATACTGGAGTGGGTTGCCATTCCTTTCTCCAGGGGATCTTCCGGACCCAAGAATCAAATCCAGGTCTCAGGTACTGCAGGCAGATTCTTTATCATCTGAGCCACCAGGGAAGCCCAATGTGTAATAAATGTTAGCTTTTATTGTCATAATAAAAGAAATATGAATTTCTTATTATTCAATGAAAGGGATAGTCATGAAGAAGAGACACCAGCCAGCCCAACTCAGTGTGGTTCCAAGAGGCGGAACCAGGACCAGGAGCTGGGACTTCTCATCAAGTCGTTCTTTTTGGTTCTTTTATTCCCGCTACCACCCCCCACCTCATCCCAGAATTTGTTCATCTTGTATCAAAAGTTCCCTCACTCTCCACTCCTGATGCACAAATGTCTCTACTTTGCCGGGCAGAATTCTACAATTCCGTCTCTATAAAAAAAAATTCAAGGAGACTTTGAGGCCTTATGACGTGAAGGATGTGATTGAACAGTATTCTGCAGGACATCTCGACATGCTTTCCCGAATCAAGTACCTTCAGACAAGGTAAGACAGCATGCCTGGAAGGCTGGCGCCCTCCTGGCTGCTCAGGAATCGGCCAGGGAGACCGCAGAGCTGAGGGCGAAGGGCATCTACTAATCCGAAATGCAGGGGAGAAATGTTGAGAACAAAAATACTCATCAAATAGAGACAAGAAGGCCAACCAACAAGAGATCAAATGAGAAAGCCTATGAAATTGACATGGCCAAGATTAGCAGTCTGATCAGGCCTCAGGGAGAGAAAAAGCATGTGTCTTACTGGTCCCTAACTCTGATCCTTTGTATATGCCAACAAAATTCGGATTATCTAAAATGGGTCTGGTTGGCTAGTTTCAAATATAAATTTTTACTCAATTAAAAGTTCATCAAGTGTTAGTTGTAACCGTGAACATATGGAAACAGCATTGATTCCTAGGTAATAATTATCACTGTTTTTGTTGATCACCTGGGCACTTCACATATATGTTTCCAGTTCCTTATAACTCCCTAAGGTTTTACATTAGAGCTGCCATATACCAATGAGAAGACCAAGGTTTACAGGACAATGATCTTGCCCCAAACTATCCAGCTAGTAGGTGGCAGAGCTGGAAGTGAAACCAGATCCATCTGGGTACAAAACTCCCATCCTCTGTAACACACCTCCATTATATAAATAGTAATTAAGAAAAGAATGGTACCTGGTCTCATTAAAAAGTTATGCCACCATCAAATGATATTTTTACAGTCTATATAGTAAGAGAAAAAGTTATGTGATCTATAGTGGATATATATGCATAATATGATTACTAATAGCACACTCAGAAATATATACATACTTGTACATATTTATATACTTATAGGTACATATATCCTGGAGGAGGGCATGGCAGCCCCCTCCAGTATTCTTGCCTGGAGAATGCCATGGATAAAGGAGCCAGGCCTGCTACAGTCCATAGGGTTGCAAAGAGTCGGACACAGCTCAAGTGACTTAGCACGCACTCATGCACAGGATCAGTGGAGGAGCTGCTGGGTTTGCAGAAGGACATAGAGAGGCATGGCTCCTTCTTGAGTGCTGCGGTCCTGGGCCTGTGATAAGCCTCCCAGGCCGTTTCCATTGAGCACTGAGCACCGCAGCTCAGTGCCGGGTGGGGCATGGCATTGGCCTTCTGTTGTGCTCAGGGTGACATTGATGGGGGCGCTATAGGAGCTGCTATTGAATTCATCCCTCCAGTAGCTGAAGGAGCCTGCCAAGCTGCAGGGAAAAGAGGACACAGCTGAAAACAGAGCCTAGGGCTTAGCAGGAAGACCTCCCTAACTAGAGGTTTTGGGTGGAATGAAAGAGCTGGAAGACCAGACCTGCTGCAGCACACCTGACCTTTCCTGTGAGAAGGAACAGGACGCAGCTGTCACCCTGTCTCAGTGGTTCGGTTGCCTCTCTCTCCTCTGGGATGGACAGATGCTCTCGATACACTGGGCCAAAAGAAAAAAAAAATGATGATGCATTAAGATTAGAAAGTCTTTCTCCTTCTCTTCCTTACCCACTCCATTCCCCCTTTCTCTGTCTTTACGCTCTTCTCTTTTATATTCCAAACTCGCAGCTGATGACAGAAGAAAGAGAATACATTGCTTTCCTCTCTTTTCATACAAAGCTCTGTGTCATTTAATCCCCCCTCTTTGTGTGCTCTCTTTCAGAATAGATATGATTTTCACCCCTGGACCTCCATCTACTCCAAAACATAAGAAGTCTCAGAGAGGAACCGCCTTCACCTACCCATCCCAGCAGTCTCCCAGGTGGGGCCCGGGGGCATTGACTGATGGGCTGTGTGGTTCCAAAGCCCCCACTGCATCCCCATGCCCAAGTCCCCATGCCCAAGTCTCAGCTGAGTTCCTTTACCATGGGGATGAGGTTGCCATTCCCCCAAATAAGATGAAAAGAGCCTGCAGCCTATTCCAGCCTGTGGCTGTTTGAGAGGTTTCTGTATGAAAACCTTGCAGCCACACTCCTTTGCATGGCTACTGAAAATGCAACTGACGGTTTCCTAGTTAGAAAAGAAAAGGAGACTTGTGAGGGTTGTTTTTATTTTTTTGGACCGAAAGAATACTTCATGTTAGCAGAGCCCAAGGCATTCCTCCTGGCCAGCTGTTTTGGCTTTTTTTTTTTACTTTCATCAGCCCCAGAGACTGAGAAGGAAGTCAGCTGTCCGGCCCCAGAGCAACTCTGCTCTCCCTGAAAAACAGTCTGAAAATTGTCCTTTTATAGGTGATGAGCAAGGATCCTTTAGAAAGCCTGCTGCCTGCATTTACACTTCTTAATTCCCCAGTATCTTCAAGGCAAGTATCAATGCCATAAAGGAGTGAAGGGAGGTAGGCGTAAGAAATATCATGCAGTGTCTAATAATAAGGCTCTTTATCATTGAGGAAGGAAGAGTAAGGAGGGCGATACAGAGCATCTAACCTTGGCTTCAGTTCTGGAGCTAGACTGGGAAGGGCTGAACCACAGGGGCCTGAAGAACCTCAATTCTGCTCTTGCTAATTTTAAGAAAGGAGTTCCTCTGCTTCCAGATACTCCAGTTTCTCAAGAAAAGCTGAATATTCAGATCTGATGTGCAATTCTCCACTTTTGAATGGCTCCAATGTTTAAAACCCTGTGCAAGCCAAGGAAAGCACTGGCAGGCTGGATTCAGCACAGAGGCCGCTGGTTTTTGACATCTGATTTAATTCAAGACTGTTCCAGGACTTCCCTGGTGGTCCAGTGGTTAACACTCCACACTTCCAGTGCAGAAGGTGCAGGTTCAATCCCTGGTCAGGGAACTAAGATCCCACACGCCGTGCAAAACAGCCAAAGATTGGAAAAAAAAAAAAAAAAAGGAAACACTGTTTTACCCAAACCTGGCCAGGGACTTAGGAGGAGTAAGGAGCCTAGAGAAAAAACAACTGCCTAGAAAGTACCAAGCATGAACGGTTTCAAGTAGTAGCTAGACCCCCTGAAAGTTCTCGTCTACATAGGACAATATTGAAACGAACTGAAATTTAGGCAGATGTGAACTGCGGTTGGCCAAGGAGCAAACGCAGCACATGTCTCAATCCTGTTCCCTACGAATATCATCTCTGGCATCATTTTGCAGATTTTGCATCTGTTTTCCAGTCTTAGCTAAATGGAACAGATGAAATATTGGTTCCTGAGATGAGACAACCACGCTGCATCGTCAACCAGTGTCTGAGGCAGAAAGGCCAAGGAACGTAATTTAAAGCAATCAAGCAGTCTGGGCACAGTTAAGTGGTGTATTAAGTTAAGCCTGACACAAAGCTTCCTGAGAACAGCCTAATAGTCAGCTTCACATTTTCCTACAGTCAATATGGTAAGCATGAGACGTCCCTAGTGAAGGCAGGAAACGCTGGCCTTTCCCAATGCCCGTGGGCTGCAGAGTTCCATGGGCTCTTCCAGACTCTGTAAGCCTGAGCACAAGCAGGATAGTTCCAGGGACCACGGCCCACCTAGCTGAAGTGACCTTGCAGAGCGAAAATAGGTATCATGATCTTACAGCCTTATGGGCTCTTTCCTAGGAATGAACCCTATGTAGCCAGACCATCCACATCAGAAACTGAAGACCAAAGCATGATGGGGAAGTTTGTGAAAGTCGAAAGGCAGGTAGGTCCTTCCTTTCTCCCACCAAAAACAAGTATGTGGAATTTATTTTCAAATGTGATTTTTTTCATAGGGAGATAACAGACTTGAGTATCTACCATTCATCAAGGGATCTGGAAATGAAAGCATTGATTTAGCACTTTACTGGCTGGGTGATCACTTGCAAGTGAATGAATCGTTCTGAGCCTCAGTTTCTTCATCTGTATAATGGGGATGTTAACACCTCGTGAGGTTGCTTTGAAGATTAAATCAATTGATACCTGTAAATTACCTAGAATAGTAGCTGGCACACAGTAAATGCTCAACAAATAGTAGCTACTATGATCATGAACTTCATGGTGTTTAAGGAATGTTAGTGCCCTTCTCCACATTTTCTGTATTTTTCTGTATTTGTAATCCTCCTCCTGTGAAAATCTGGGTCAGTGTGTGACCTGTGTGAAGGGACCCAGAGGAGGGCAGGCTATGGGTGTGGTTCATTCAAGGCAGAAAGAAACCCATTCAGTCACAGCACCCAGGAAGTCCACCTCTCATTTCTTCAGTAAAGTGGCTTGTATTTTAGCATTGTTTGGCCAACTTTGCCTGGGAAGCCCACCTTCCTGGTAAAAAAATCTGCTGCAATGCCGGAGGCCTAGGTTTGATCCCTGGGTCGGGAATGTCCCCTGGAGAAGAAAATGGCAACGCAATCCAGTATTCTTGCCTGGGAAATCCCATGGCAAGGCAGGCTACAGTCCAGGGGGTCACAAAGAGCTGGACATGACTTAGCAGCTAAACACACAATACACGCAACTGTACTAGATAAACAGCACTGTCAATTTCCTTCAGGATTCCTATCAATCCTTTTATTTTATTCACAACCCCAAGTTGGATCTGTGCAGAAGAGATAAGAGAAAATTTGAACAATTATACTTTTTTAGTATGTCAAGAATATCCTTTTCTGTTGTTAAATTTTAATTTGTCATCTCAGCTCTTCCATTTACCTACTCAGTGATGTTTGATGAGTTACTTCATCTCTCTGTGCCTCTATTTCCGCAGCTGAAAAATAGAATAACAGTATCCACCTCATAGGACTGTTATGAAAATTAAGTTAAATAAGAAAATTAATATGAAAAATTAAATAACTTTAAAGTGCATAGTAACTGCTAGAGAAAGATTAGTTATTATCAAGACTTGAGTACCAACTCAGCCATGACCTTGCTCTATGCTTTGTCTCGTTAACTACAAGAGGGAATGGCAGACGTGCCTTCAGTCCTTCCTGGTGAGTTGTGAACTGTCAGAGAAGAACATCCCATGCACACATGCATGTACACTTCTGTCTGTGCACGCACCATAATTTCAATATGTTCTCAATTTTGTAGGTAGAAGCAAGTAGATGCAGCTGATCTCAGCATACCTTCTCCTGGCCTCCAAGGCCCCTAGGGAGCATCTCTAGTTCTGAGAAGCAGAATTCTTGCTAACCACTGCCCTTGTACCCATGGGGCTTATATCCCCAGGTAGGGAGAATGTGCACAGACAATACAGATGCTTCTGTAAGGGAATTTTTACAAATCAAGAACTCCTCCTCCTGGATCCAAACAGGAGCAGCAAGGCCACCTTCTCCTTGGGTAAAACTTATCCTCACACCATGTCTCTGCTTCCAGGTTTCTGGGAAGCCCTTACCCTGCTTTTTTTTTAGATTAGCAGAAATCTGTGCAGGCTTCCCAGGTGGCACAGTGGTAAAGAATCTGCCTGCCGATGCAAGAGACACAGGAGACACGGGTTCAGTCCCTGGGCCAGGAAGATCCCCTGGAGAAGGAAATGGCAACCCGCTCCAGTATTCTTGCCTGGAGAATCCCTTGGACAGAGGAGCCAGGCACAGAGTTGGACATGACTGAATGACCGAGCACGCATGCACGCATCCCTGCACAAAGCTCAAAATCGAGAGATACGAAACGGTCAACTGTTATGACGATTATGACTTATGGCAAGAACCCTCTTCCTTTCTGGAACGTAAATGCTATGGTTTTTCCTCACCACCAATAACAAGTACCCGCCGGCCCGGAGAAAGCAGTAATTCCCAATTCCTTGTGTTTTCCAGGTTCACGACATGGGGAAGAAACTGGATTTCCTGGTGGACATGCACATGCAGCGCATGGAGCAGCTCCAGGTGCACGTCGCCGGCCCCTCCCCGAGCAAGGGGGCCTCCTCGCCCGCCGAGGCCGAGCGGAAAGCGGACCACGGCGATGCGGATCTGAAAGCCATCCTCTGTAACTGTTCCGAAACGGGCGCCCCCGACGCCCCCTACAGCTTCCACCAGGTGCCCGTCGACAAAGTCGGCCCCTATGGGTTTTTTGCCCATGACCCTGTGAACCTGCCCCTAGGGGGACCCAGTTCTGGAAAGGGTCATGCGACCACCTACGCGGAAAGGCCCACCGTCCTGCCTATCTTGACGCTTCTCGACTCCCGAGGGAGCTACCGCTCCCAGGCGGAACTGCACGGCCCCTGCTCGGACCGAGTCTCCCCCCGGCAAAGGCGCAGCATCACCCGGGACAGCGACACGCCCCTGTCCCTGATGTCAGTCAACCACGAGGAGCTGGAACGCTCGCCCAGTGGCTTCAGCATCTCCCAGGACAGGGACGATTATGTGTTTGGCCCAAGCGGGGGATCGAGCTGGATGAGGGAGAAACGGTACCTGGCCGAGGGTGAGACAGACACGGACACCGACCCCTTCACGCCCAGTGGCTCCATGCCTCTGTCGTCCACGGGGGACGGCATTTCTGATTCGATATGGACTCCTTCCGGCAAGCCCACTTAAAAAAGGGGTCGTGGGCTGACTCCTCCTTGTAATGTAGACAAACTTTGTATAGCTCACTTGCTCTCACACCCGCCACATCCCTGTGAGATCACCGGGGGCTGCATCAAACGCATGCATGTGCGTGGTGGCCCCACCTGGGCGGGGGCTTGTCGTGGCCTTTTACCTCCCCCGGTCACCACAATGAAGCCGCTTCCTTTCAAGCATGGTTTGCATGACTTTACACTATATAAAATGGTACCGCTAACCTCTTTAGGATACACATTTATCCGCTGTTCTTACTTTGAATCATGACTGGACCAGTACAGGGAGAAATTATGGGTGAGCCGTGCTGTGTGTTTGTGTGGTTGGCTGCTTTGGGTTTTGGTTTGGTGAGCAGAGAAAGTTGTTTCCGTTGCTTCTCACATCACCGCCCCTTTGTGTAAAACACTCCAATGATTAGTTGTTTTCTTCAGCAAGCCAATAGTTCCCTCAACAAAAAAGCATCATGTACCAAGGAGGTTGCCTCTTGAGCTAAAATGTGAGGGCAGGAACGAGCTAGCATCATATCTGCCAAACTAAGAATTACAAAATTATTTTATTAAGGAAAAGCTGGGAAAACCTTCCGAAAGCTCTCAGAGAGACCTCACTTGGTCTGTCGTTGTCAACTCTCACGCCCCAGTTTCTTCATCTATCAAAGATGGTGGCAAGTGTAACATTTCGGATGAGTTGTGAATAGCAGGGAGAAAGCACACACACACACGCACATTAAATAGTTCCCAACTTATGTAGCCAAAGATAACAAAATGTATCAGCAGTGGGGTGCCCCTCGGGGCGGGAGTTAAGTTCAGGGCCTTCAAGACGAGGCTCCAATTCACATTCCTCCCTATGAAACTTATACAAGATGTCCGAGTCAAATAGGAACTGGAGTCAAAAGGGCACATGGAAATTATCTGGTCCAGGACTTCCCTTGTAAAAATGAGAAACTGCAGGCCAGGTAAAGAGCGATGACTGGGATGCCCCCATCGTCCCCTAGGAGAGCTGGGTCTCAAATCTCAGCCCGGAGAAAGCAGTAATTCCCAATTCCTTGTGTTTTCCAGGTTCACGACATGGGGAAGAAACTGGATTTCCTGGTGGACATGCACATGCAGCGCATGGAGCAGCTCCAGGTGCACGTCGCCGGCCCCTCCCCGAGCAAGGGGGCCTCCTCGCCCGCCGAGGCCGAGCGGAAAGCGGACCACGGCGATGCGGATCTGAAAGCCATCCTCTGTAACTGTTCCGAAACGGGCGCCCCCGACGCCCCCTACAGCTTCCACCAGGTGCCCGTCGACAAAGTCGGCCCCTGTGGGTTTTTTGCCCATGACCCTGTGAACCTGCCCCTAGGGGGACCCAGTTCTGGAAAGGGTCATGCGACCACCTACGCGGAAAGGCCCACCGTCCTGCCTATCTTGACGCTTCTCGACTCCCGAGGGAGCTACCGCTCCCAGGCGGAACTGCACGGCCCCTGCTCGGACCGAGTCTCCCCCCGGCAAAGGCGCAGCATCACCCGGGACAGCGACACGCCCCTGTCCCTGATGTCAGTCAACCACGAGGAGCTGGAACGCTCGCCCAGTGGCTTCAGCATCTCCCAGGACAGGGACGATTATGTGTTTGGCCCAAGCGGGGGATCGAGCTGGATGAGGGAGAAACGGTTCCTGGCCGAGGGTGAGACAGACACGGACACCGACCCCTTCACGCCCAGTGGCTCCATGCCTCTGTCGTCCACGGGGGACGGCATTTCTGATTCGATATGGACTCCTTCCGGCAAGCCCACTTAAAAAAGGGGTCGTGGGCTGACTCCTCCTTGTAATGTAGACAAACTTTGTATAGCTCACTTGCTCTCACACCCGCCACATCCCTGTGAGATCACCGGGGGCTGCATCAAACGCATGCATGTGCGTGGTGGCCCCACCTGGGCGGGGGCTTGTCGTGGCCTTTTACCTCCCCCACCTGGCCGAGGGTGAGACAGACACGGACACCGACCCCTTCACGCCCAGTGGCTCCATGCCTCTGTCGTCCACGGGAGACGGCATTTCTGATTCGATATGGACTCCTTCCGGCAAGCCCACTTAAAAAAGGGGTCGTGGGCTGACTCCTCCTTGTAATGTAGACAAACTTTGTATAGCTCACTTGCTCTCACACCCGCCACATCCCTGTGAGATCACCGGGGGCTGCATCAAACGCATGCATGTGCGTGGTGGCCCCACCTGGGCGGGGGCTTGTCGTGGCCTTTTACCTCCCCCGGTCACCACAATGAAGCCGCTTCCTTTCAAGCATGGTTTGCATGACTTTACACTATATAAAATGGTACCGCTAACCTCTTTAGGATACACATTTATCCGCTGTTCTTACTTTGAATCATGACTGGACCAGTACAGGGAGAAATTATGGGTGAGCCGTGCTGTGTGTTTGTGTGGTTGGCTGCTTTGGGTTTTGGTTTGGTGAGCAGAGAAAGTTGTTTCCGTTGCTTCTCACATCACCGCCCCTTTGTGTAAAACACTCCAATGATTAGTTGTTTTCTTCAGCAAGCCAATAGTTCCCTCAACAAAAAAGCATCATGTACCAAGGAGGTTGCCTCTTGAGCTAAAATGTGAGGGCAGGAACGAGCTAGCATCATATCTGCCAAACTAAGAATTACAAAATTATTTTATTAAGGAAAAGCTGGGAAAACCTTCCGAAAGCTCTCAGAGAGACCTCACTTGGTCTGTCGTTGTCAACTCTCACGCCCCAGTTTCTTCATCTATCAAAGATGGTGGCAAGTGTAACATTTCGGATGAGTTGTGAATAGCAGGGAGAAAGCACACACACACACGCACATTAAATAGTTCCCAACTTATGTAGCCAAAGATAACAAAATGTATCAGCAGTGGGGTGCCCCTCGGGGCGGGAGTTAAGTTCAGGGCCTTCAAGACGAGGCTCCAATTCACATTCCTCCCTATGAAACTTATACAAGATGTCCGAGTCAAATAGGAACTGGAGTCAAAAGGGCACATGGAAATTATCTGGTCCAGGACTTCCCTTGTAAAAATGAGAAACTGCAGGCCAGGTAAAGAGCGATGACTGGGATGCCCCCATCGTCCCCTAGGAGAGCTGGGTCTCAAATCTCGGTCAGCTGACTCTCTCCAGGCCCTGGTCCCCTCCTGCCGACACTGCTCTGCAGTTTACACGGTGGGACCAAGATGCCTGTACTCTGTGTTGTGTAGAAAGCACTCATGAGACTGTTTATCCAAGTGGCAGGGGGATGTCTGCTTTTATTGCAAAACGTGTTGGTCTGATGCTTTGTATTCTGGATCCAGAAAACAAATCAGTACCAGGAAGCTACGACATTTTTGACGTGCAAAGAGGCAACATTTCCAGAACCATCCAGTTTTACCCCTCTAGGTATTGGAAACCACATGTAGCCATGAGACTAGCTAGAGTAAGCAGACAAGCTGCACTGACCTCCTGTGTAGGTATCAGTATGAAGCGGAAGCCGTCCTGTTAGGAGACGTCGTGTTAGATGTCGCTGCTCTCCGAAACACGCTGATGGGAAAGGTTTCCGTTAGGCTTGGGCTGATTAGCTAGATGACACCACCGCAGTGTTACTGTCTCACTCTCTTCACACGTCTAAGGGCTGTTTTAGATGGTTGGCATGGTGACCATCAAACTGATTGATGGGGAATGTCTGCATCCCACCAGTATTCTCCCTCCTGTTGTTGCTGAGGGCCAGAGTGGCTGTGGCAGACACGAGGCTGGCGGCTTCATCATTACCTAATGCAAGGATTTTGCACTCTCCTGGAGAGAGGAGCTTCTTCCTCAGAGGTGGGTTTCTGTCAACCCTATGTCAACAGGTGTCTCGTAAAAAGCTCAGAGTACAGTGATAATGAAGGGTCAGCCCCTGACTTTAGGAACTTACAACCGAAGCCTGAAGTCCTTGTCATTGTGAACGGTAGAAAGGAAGTTGTACATGGAGAGTCCCATGAATAGATGGGTGCTGAGCTTGAAGTCCCAGGTAGGAAATGCGGAAGAATGAGCCCCTCAGGGGGAAATACATCAGACATGAAGCCCCCTCCCCTAAGGTTTGCTATTGGACTTTCTGGCCATCTGAAGGGCAAATGGCGTGGGTCATTCGATCCTTCTCCTGGCCCCTGTAATATGGCTGCAAGTGCCACTGGGGTGCATGACCCAATAAGCCTTATGTTCCTTCCTTAGGGCTTGGTTCTTGATTCTGATATTCCTGGAATCTTTCATCAAAAATGACTGAGCCATCTAACAGGCCGATTATTTTTCTAACTTATTAATACCCCTTCAGAACATACTGGTCTCAGTATCTTACAAGTAGAGGCATTTTCCAAGAACTCAATGGAGTTCCCAATTGGAAAAGTGAGACTTTCTCATCCTCATGTTAAAAATAGTCCTCATGGGTCCAAAGTTAGATGATTTCCTTAGGTTCTTTTAGTAACGAACAAAGGACTGGAATTTGTATTTTGTTCCAAACCATAAGAAGGCATTTAGCTTCCCTGCTGAGTCATAAGGCCAGGATGGCAGAGATTGGATTTGTGTTTACTTTATAGCCCCAGTGCAGTATCAGGGTAGACAAAGGCAAATTAATCTTCATGAATGAATACATGATAAGAATCTTAAGAGCTATTCTTTCCCATCTAAGAAAACAAAAAAGAAAAAATTATTTTCTGAAATATTCTGCTTTGCTATTCCCTTTGGAAAAAAAAAATGCCAGAAATGCAAACCAAACCCTATTCGAGTTGCCTGCCCACAGACGACGTCATCAACATGGCTGTCATTGATGAAGCAGAAAGTCAGGGTCTAGGATTAAACATAGGCTATAGGGAGAAACATTATGTGCTTCCACAAACATCTTTTTGTCAAACCAAGAAGCAGAATGCTGGAATAATCCAACAGAATTGGTAAATAACCATTACCAAGATTACTGGTAAATTGAGATTATTCTACCAAGATTATTCTACTTCAGATATACCAGTGGTTTATCTGAGATTATTCTACCTCAGATATACCAGTGGTTCTGAAGTTTACCCAAGAAACTACAATGGTTCAGCCAAACTTCATGAAATAATGACAAATTAATTCCATTATAAGAACTAAGTATGACTTTCTCAAGGGAAACTATGCATCATGTGCATTCAATCTCTGTATGTTACAACATGATATGTGCAAATTTTAAGAGGTCCTCTTTTAGTAGTATCAAAGTTGATTAGATAAATCTACTTTCTACTTAGGTTAAAGGTGATCCTATTGGCTGAGAAGAAAGTACTTGAGATCACTTTTGAGTCTGGAGTATCAAAGAGTAGCACACAAATTCTGGATGTATTTTTTTTTTAATTGTGAGAGGAAAAGGTGGGGGGAACCCCATCAAATTGAGAAAGTTCTATTACTAACTGTGTTTGTTCTGAAAGCTGAGAGATCAGATTTGTTAGATACAGCATTGATGTTATAAAGCTCTAATTGTCATGAAAACAAAGCCAGACGATCCCAAGATACTATAGGCCAATGAGTTCATTAATCAACAATATGCATTGAATGATTATTTTGTGCAGGGCAGTTAGTTCCTAAGACACTGTGAGTTGAAAGAATAATTACTTACAGACGTTATTAATTATTAATGCTAATATAACAGGAGCTGCTCATAACTGGCCAAGATCATTGTCATAATTCTATGCCACTCAAATAAGTGTGATAAAAACACTCATTTGTTTGTTCATTGCCAAGATTTATTAAGCACCACTGTCTTCTAGGCACTGCACAAGGCACCAGAAATTCAGGGATAAGAAAAATCTCAAAATCTAGGACTCTAGTGGCCTTGAATTGTTAAAGATCCCTTCAAACTGTGTCTACCAAAAGTGGAAAGAACCTCATTTCATCCCTGCAGACAATTCTATGTAGACAAGAATGCTTCCAAGGAATCAGTGAGAGCTTGAACATGGAAGAACGTGAAAGTAAACACTGCATCAAAGTGGTCACGACCCCATCAGCTCAGGAAAGGCCAAATGGGTCCTACAGGGACTTTAAGTTCCATGCTTTGGACTTTATGGCTCCAGATAAGCTGTGGAAGGAAAATTTTTAGAGCATCTGAGAAGGTTCTTGGAGAAACGCTTTCTCTTCCTCACCAGATTGCCACCATAATGGACACCAAGCAAGGAACTGAGTTCCATTTCGTTGTGTTGACCAAGAGATGCTTATAGTAAGGACCAGTATACAGCATCTGTTTCAAGAGAAAAGCTTCTAGAAACCTACAGACCAGGTTCTCCCGAGCCAAGAGAAGAACCGTGTCCAGGGTCCTAAGATGTCAACTGAATTTTGAACAGTCTGCCATTCTCAGCCCAGGCTTCCTCCAGAAGATGCCAAGTAACTGCTCTTGGTTTTCTAGAATCCACCCACAAGGCACCTAGAACCACAAGGACTGTCTTTGCTTTCTGAACCCCAGGCACTCTGAGAAATCTGCCCCATTGCCCTCACTTGTCTTTCAAGGCTTGTTTCAGGATGAAATTTTGAACAGACTGTAAGTCCTTTCTTTGTATTGAAATCAACAGAAAGTTCTTGTGTTACTTATGCTACACTATTTAAACCTGAGCCTAAATCAGGTAGCAGGTAGCACAGGGCCCAGGTCAGAAGCAGAGACTGTCTGCATAGATTTAGTGCTTTAGGAAACAAGGAGTGGAAAATGCCAAGAGCTTGGGAGGGTATAGAGATGCCCTGGATGAAAATTTGAGTTATATTCAAACATGTTTGGCTTTTCTGGCAAATTTTCATTTTCAAAACAGCTAATTCATATAGATAAAACCCATAGTACAGAGACTGCCATATCTGGGTGACTACCATTCATGTTCATTTTCTTTTTTACAGAATATGTAGATTCCATTGCCTGAGTCTTTGGTGTAACTCATGAACTCAAAATTTATGCTAGAAAATCTTTTTCCGAAAAACAGTGATGAAGATACAATACCAATTTGTACACAACAGGATCAAGCGCTTTCACAATTGCCATTTAAATAAGGACATTTCTAGAAATAAAAATGCTTCCTTTTTCCATCAAAATAAGGAAGAGCAGGAATGTCAGAAGGAGGAGACCAGGACTGTTGGATCCCAGTGTTTGGGTCGTGGAAGTTCCCTGGAACACACTGTTTGTAGGTGGTAAAGTCAAATAGAAATAACTAAATATAAAGAGATGAGTGGTTTCAACAAGGAAAGTCAATTGTGCCATGATGTCTATGAGACAAATGCTAGAAATGAGTGGAGAGCATCCAAGAAAGAGTTTAAGTTTGCTGAAACCCTCCCCAGGAGGCTTTGTTCTCAGCTTTGAACAGTCTCAGCTCTAGCATGCCTGCAGGGAAACTGTGACTAGTATTTTCCTCTATTATCATAGATGCAGGAAAGTAGAATTTCATAGACTTTTAGATGCTCAGAATGAGAAGAGACCTCAATCACCCAAAAAAACCACTTCTCTTTTTATATCAGGAAGCAGAGGCTCAGAGCCACGGAAATCACATTTACTTGATCAGTGACTAAATGAGTGATTGTGTCACAGAGTCTGGAACTCAGGTCTCCTAACTCCTAGACCAGATGTTAGAGATCAAAAACTAAGAGTAAAATACCCAGTGAGAATAGAGCATTGCTCTTGAGCCCAGGAGATGAGAGAAAACTTCCCGGTCCACTGGAGCAACTGCAAAAGCAGACACATTTGAGACATCTTCCCGTCTCGAATATGATTGAGGATCCCATGCCTTGAAAGATGACATCATTCCTTCTTCCAAAACCCTGCTGTTTTCAAAGGTATAGAAATACCACTGCTGCTGTGAGCAGTTGAGAAAAGGAAAGAAGAGCCCTCCTCCCCTCCCCTCCCCTGACCGCTCCCTCTTTGTCCCCTCTGTGTCCTGCCACGCATAGACCGGTTCATCTCTTTGGTGCATCGATTAGACCCGTTCAGCTTCTGAGTCATGTCTCAGACTACATCCTTATCTATAAACCCATTTCCCGGGATTTCTCCTTGGGGGGAAAAAAGATATATATATATATATATATATATATATATATATATATCAACTTGAGTTTAAGAAATGGGATGCGATTTCTTTGGGCAACTATTTGACCCTAAGTCATCAGGTCTACTAAAGTTGTCCCTTTGCATGGGGCTCTCTGGGTCTTCCCTGGGCACAGCCTGTTTCCTCTTACTTTGTCCCAGAATGTCTGTCTTGTTCATATCACAGCCTAGTATTCTGGTGTCTTCATCAAAACTACAAAGAAGCAAACAGGATTTAACTGCAGATTTCTTACATTCCTGTAACTAGAAAATTGTTTTAGGAAATGAACAAGCCTCTGTCGGCTCAAAGGGGGATTTCCATAGTGATTTCCACTCAAGCTGTGCTTGGGATAGATTTTCCAGAATTCAGTAGGGCTGCCCCACAGCCCATGTTAAACCTAGTAGCAGAATATTCATTTCTCCTGAATCAGGCAGAACCAGGAGCTCCTAAGAGATGGAAAGATGGTCAAGCTCTTGGATGGCAATAGGTGACCCAGTGTTTTTAAAGACTGTCTGGGTTGAAATAAGTTTCAGAGAGAAATAAAAAAAAAATGGGCTCTTTGTAAGAATAACCTGAGTGTGACTTATAATTGAGCAGTCAAAAGCCTTTCCCATAGATTAGGAATGTATCTGTAATTCTTCTTAGACTTGTCAAATGGACTATACAATTTGACATCCCAGGGTAAGACAAAATAAGAGGATGTTTTCTTCCAATGTTCTATTCTCTTCCTCTGCCCACAAGACTGTGGTCAGGGAAGGGGGAGAGGGGAACGTGCCCTGATCTCTCACTTGGAGTGGCATGGGACATCACAGTTCTCTCTCTCTCGAGTTCATGCAATCCTCATCACAATCCCACCAGGGAAGTGTTACCATTTCCACGCTGTAGATGAGCAAACTGAAGCTGAGAATGGGAAGCCCTCAACAAAAACCCGTGTACCTCCAAAGCCCATTGCTTCTCCCCATCTCAAGTCTCCCAGGTCAATGGAAATGCTCCCAGACAGGCCCTGGGATCTTCCACAAAGCCTTGCCCTCCTCCACCCTGTCACCTTTCCAGTAGAATGGTTGCAGTCCCGTTGAGTCTCTAGAGAGAGGAGTGATTCTTGCTTGACTGTTCCCCTTGCTATTTGGTGGTCCCACCTGTTCTTTTGAATGGTTTTACATTCCAGCTGTCGGTGGGAGAAAATAATGCCACATAAGTTGTCTATCTGGTTCATGTTGGAATTCACTAGTTCGGGGAGTTTGGTGTGGCTGCAGAGAACCCCACAAGTGTTGCTTGTTCTTTATCCCCAAGGATCTCCTTTCATTGTTTTAACCAAACAAGTTCAAATGTCCCCCCTCCCAACTCTGGTCTGTTGTCTCTATAGACTGCCCCTTTATTCCAGGGCTTTGAAATCCTGCACAAACAGTCGGGTCTTCAGAAGCACTCTCTGGGAGGCCAAACGCTCAGAACAGTTTGTGTTTTTCTTTCTCGATGTGAAAAGATCAAGGTTTCCAGGGGAAACCAACCTGATCTGATAATTGGGCTCTTATTTTCCCTCTGAATCCTGTTCTAAGGGAGAGGAGGATAGCTTCACCCTCCAAAGTTCCTCTGAGGGTTCAGAGTCCGGGTGGGAGGCCAAGTTCCCAGACTGGGGCTGCTATCTTGTCAGGTGTCAGAGGCTTTGCTGTTAGAGATGTGAGGTAGGCGCTGACTCATCTTGAAAATCACCTTAGATGGGCCAGGTTCATCAGACTTGTCAGTCCTTCCCCGTTTTAAAGGAAAATGCTTTCCACATTGCTTCCAGTGCGATATAGCTCTTCTTGTACTTTTTCCTCTTCGTAATGTAGGAGTGATGGAAAATACCAGTCTTTGAAGAGCACATGGAAGTTTCCAGCGACATGAATCCACTGTAACTGATTTTGGATTGTATTTTCTTTAACCCCCTTTTACGGCATAGGATTCTGGTGCCTTGCTCCCTGAATTTGTCTCCATGCTAACAAGTAGGCTTTCTTCACATTCTGGCTTACACGGGAACACAACTCTTCCACAAGTGGCCTTTAGTGCTCTGTATAATATGATTTCCTGTAATTTTTAAACTGTATGTGTAATTTATATTCTGGCTGTGTCCAATCTTTGAACAACTTTACTAGGTTGATTTCCATATATATTATGCAAACAATTCTTACCTGATTTTTTATGTTCTATCTTAAATGAATACTGCACCACTTATTAATAAATAGACATTTCAATGACTGTGTGGCATAATGCTTTTTTGCTTCATCAGTGACACAGAGTGACAAGTAAGGACAGTTCTTTGTTTGTTTTTTTTAATATTTATTTATTTATTTGGCTGTGCCAGGTCTTAGTTGCGGCACACAGGATCTTCGATCTTCCTTGCAGTATTCGAGTTATTTAATTGCAGCATGAGCACTCTTAATTGCAGCTTGTAGGATCTAGTTCCTGACCAAGGATCAAACCTGGGCACCTTACATGGAGAGTGGAGAGTTTTAGCCACTGGACCACCAGGGAAGTCTCAAGACAGTTCTCCTTTGGAGAAGTTTCACCTCCTAGACCATGTGGAAGGAAGACCATGCAGGTGGCTCAGAGAGACTGTCAGTCGACGGAGGGGAAATGAGTGAAGCTCATGTCAGATTGTCTCCCTCTATCGTCAGTACAGCTGGAAGGGATGATTTCTCTTGAGAGACAGGGTGTTGGAGTAGGGAACTCTGGGAGCATTACTTAACCTTTTTCTGTCTTGGTTTATCATCTGTAAAGTGAGGGGGAAAATGTGTGCCTTGGGGGGTCAGTATCCTCCTGAAGGATCTAGCACCCAGCAAGTCTTCAGTGAGTGAAAGGTTTTGACTCTATCTTATACTTGCCTCCCTGGCTGCCTAAATTAGGTTTCCATAAGAATAGAGACAGGATATTGGGTGCAAGTAGTTTATTTGGAAAAAGTGGAGAGACTGAAACATGGAGGGAGAAGAGTCAGTAAAGAATGAACTGCCTTGTGGGTAATTGGGCTCATTTCCACCAGGAACTCTCTGCGAACCCATGCAAAGTGTCCCAAAGAATTGTTCCACCTGAAGACAGGCATATGGGCATTCATCCACTGAGCCCGGTTTTTCCCTGGTGGAGGGTTGCCCTGGGGCATTAAATGTCTTCCTCTGTCAGTTTCCTGGGCAAGCTGAGCAAGCTCCCCAGGGCAAAATCTCAAAGGCAAAGGAGCAGAGACACAACCAGTGGAGGTGATGAGCTGTCTGAGTGCTGTGACCACAGGGCAGAAAATAGGCAGAGCAACAGCAGCATGTGGCACCTAAGCCTGCCTGAAAACCCCCATACACACAGGGAAGCAAAAACCCAGCTAGGTTGCCACAAATCACTCGAAGTCAGAGGACAATGTTGGCGAACACTGGGCAAACTGGTCACGGTGGCCACGAACTTATTCACTATTAAAACAATGCCTGTAACTTCTAGGAAGCAGGGTATAAGTTCTGCTGGAAGGTCATCCTTCAGTTCCAAGGTCCACATTTGTTGTCGTGAAGGCCGGAGACTGATTTGCAGTTGAGAAGAACATCCAGTCTGCAAACATGTGTCCCTCCCACAGTGAAACACACCCATCTCCGGTCTCAGGTGACTGTATGACAATCAGAGAAAGAGCCTAAAAATTATATCCCTGAGAAAATCCCTTTCCATCTGCATAAATGGAGCAAAAGCCCATTCACAGCCTCACGTCCCAGTCCTCCCGGGAGCCAGTTATTCTTCCTAACAATGTGGGCGTCCAACAATGAGCTCAGGCAAGCAGCTGACCTGGGACCCCGTGGCCTCCCCACACTGAAGATGTGTAAGAGGTCTCCCCTGAGAAAAGTCCAATTGTCCTCATATCCTGCCTCCACATCAAGTATGAAAACATCCCCAGCATTTTATCTTCTGCTTCCAGGCAGGTCAGCCCCAGGCCAGTGGAGGGAAAGGGGGGTTAGCAGAGGGAAATAGAGATGAAATAGAGAAATAATAAAGATCAAATCATGGACAGCCTCCTGGGCCATTACAAGGACACTTGCTTTTACTCTGAAAGTAAAAGACAGGAAGTTAGCGCAGGACTTTGAGTAGAGGGATGACAAGATTTGATGGATGCTAAGTAGGGCTGCTCGAGCTGCTGTATTGAGAATACACTGAATGAGGCCGGGGCAGAGGCAAGGAGCTTAATCAGGAGCAATCCCAGCTTAGCAATAATCCAGGTGAGAGCCAAGAGTGGCTTGGACCAGAGTGATGGAGGTGCTAAGAATGCGTTTTAAGTGTAGAAATGACAGGATTTGCTAATAGATTGAATGTAAGGTGTAGAAGAAGGAGAAGAAGCCAGGGAGATTATATAGATTTTATCTGAGTGCCTGGAAGAGTGAAGATATCATTAATTGAGATGGGAGTAGATTAGAGAAGAGGCTAGTTTTTGCATATGGCCTTTTGCGTGTCAAATCTGAGCTACATACAAGGCATCTAGCGATATGTTCAGTAGATAGTTGAGCGTGTCTTTAAGGGGGTTATTTAGGGTTGAAGGTTATCAATCTATCTATCTATCGACTTGACAATTTACATATAACATTTGAAACCATGAAACAAGATGCTGTCTCCTTGTGAACAAGTATAGAGACGAGCAGATACCTAAGGACTGTACCTACAACATCAAGAGGTCAGAGAGATGAGGAGAAACCAGCAGAAGAGGCTGAGCAGAAGCAGATGACGAAATAGAAGACAGGAGACTGCGGTGTTGGGTTGCCAAGGGCAGACTCATCTCACAGAGACAATGACCTACTGCTGCCACCGAGTGCCACTGAGAGGCAGCGTGAGCGGAGGCTTAGCTGTGCAGGAGTCATGCAGACCTCGACAAAGGCAGTTTGAGAGCGGGGAGAGGTGATGGGGGTGTTGAATAGGGTCAGCTCATAGTGACCACCATAAGCATACACTTCCGTGGTATTAAATAAATGCTTAATGGCGTGCAACTATCACCACCTTCCATCTCCATAATTCTTTCCATCTTATAAAACTGAAACTCTACACCCGTTCAAGAGTAACTCCCTTTTCTCCCTCTCTCCAGTCCCTGGCAACCACCATTCTACTCTATCTCTCTGATTTTGACTATTAGTGCCTCATACAAGTGGAAGCGCCTTTGTCTATACGTGCCTGCATTTTTAAGTCTGGGGAAAATGAGAATCAGAGACCAAGCAGTTTGCCCAAGGCCACACAGCTAGTTCATCACTGAAGCAGAATCAAGGTTGTAGTGTTTGTTCCTGTTGCCTCAGCCAGAAATGTTATTGTTAGCAACGTAGGTGTGTTTCACAGGAATCAACCAAAATGAAATGCAAGCTTTCTAGGCAGATAATGGGTAACAATCCTCAAAGGTCTACCATGAACCAGAGGGTGTGAGCACCTTCTCTATGACCATTCAGTCCTCCTGACTGCTGTCTGCAGTGGCTACTGTTGTAATCCTCATTTCATAGATGAGAAACCTAACTTTGAGTTAACTGATCTCCCTAAACTGGAGAGAAATGTACAGTCCAGGAGGGCAGAGATCCCAACCAGCTTTTCTGGAGCTCTCACCCCAACACCCTGAAAAAGCCTGACACATAAATGGCACTCTCACACGATTCTGTAGACATCATTTGTCCCCCAGCTGGCCTGAACAATTGTGGGTGCTGGGTTGCAGGATGCTCTAGGTACACAGTACCTGCTCTGCAAATACAAAAGACTAATACAAAAACTCTCTTTCCTTAAGGGAAAGAGAGGATACCAGAGTAGGCTTTCTGGTGATGGGGGTGTTTGAAGTGAGATTAAAAGGATCAAGTAGGGACTTCCCTAGTCAAGAGATACCTGGAGTAACAGGCAAGGACTGATGCTAAAGCTGAAGCTCCAATATTTTGGCCACCTGATGCAAAGAGCTGACTCATTGGAAAAGAACTTGATGCCAGGAGAGACTGAGGGCAGAGGAGAAGAGGGTGACAGAGGATGAGATGGTTGGATGGCATCACTGACTCAGTGGACATGAGTCTGAGCAAACTCTGGGAGATGATGAAGGACAGGCAAGCCTGGCATCCTGCAGTCCATGAGATCACAAAGAGTTGGATGCGACTGAGCAACAGCAAGGGCCTTCCCTGGTGTCCAGTGGCTAAGACTCCATGCTCCCAATGCAGGGGCCCTGGGTTCCATACCTGCTCAGGGAACTAGATCCCACATGCCCCAACTAAAAGATCCTGCAGTCCTCAATGAACACTGAGTACAACTAATATGCGGTGCAGCCAAATAAATAAATTCTTTTTAAAAGGATCAGATAAAGTTTGGGGTGTTGGTAGGTGAAAGGAGCTTATAACAATCAAAGAGCTCTTCATATGTGGAAGCTGAAATCTGAATTTATATCATTTTTACACATGAGTATACTCCTCCTTTTGGTTGTTTTCAACAATTTGAAAAATGTAAAATCATTTTTTGTTGTTCAGATCACTCAGTTCCATACGACTGTTTGTGACCCCATGAACTGCCCACATGCCAGGCTTCCCTATTCCAGTTTAGATGGTTTTAGATGTTCAAGCTCATTTTTAAAAAAGGCAGAGAACCCAGAGATCAAGTTGCCAACATCCATTGGATCATTGAAAAAAGCAAAAGAGTTCCAGAAAAACATCTATTTCTGCTTTATTGACTATGACAAAGCCTTTGACTGTGTGGATCACAATAAACTATGGAAAATTCCGAAAGAGATGGGAATACCAGACCACCTGACCTGCCTCTTGAGAAATCTGTATGCAGGTCAGGAAGCAACAGTTAGAACTGGACATGGAACAACAGACTGGTTCCAAATAGGAAAAGGAATATGTCAAGGCTATATATTGTCACCCTGCTTATTTAACTTATATGCAGAGTACATCATGAGAAACGCTGGACTGGATGAAGCACAAGCTGGAATCAAGATTGCCAGGAAAAATATCAATAACCTCAGATACACAGATGATACCACCCTTATGGCAGAAAGTGAAGAAGAATTAAAGAGCCTCTTGATGAAAGTGAAAGAGGAGAGTGAAAAAGTTGGTTTAAAATTCAACATTCAGAAAACTAAGATCATGGCATCTGGTCCCATCACTTCATGGCAAATAGATGGGGAAACAATGGAAACAGTGGCAGACTTTATTTGGGGGGGCTCCAAAATCACTGCAGATGGTGACTGCAGCCATGAAATTAAAAGACGCTTACTCCTTGGAAAGAAAGTTATGACCAAAGTAGACAGCATATTAAAAAAATAGAGATATTACTTTGCCAACAAAGGTTCATTTATTCAAGGCTATGGTTTTTGCAGTAATCATGTATGGATGTGAGAGTTGGACTATAAAGAAGTTCTGAAGAACCAATGCTTTTGAACTGTGATGTTGGAGAAGATTCCTGAGAGTCCCTTGGACTGCAAGGAGATCCAACCAGTCCATCCTAAAGGAAATCGGTCCTGAAAATTCATTGGAAGGACTGATGTTGAAGCTAAAAATCTAATACTTTGGCCACCTGATGCAAATGACTGACCCATTTGAAAAGACCCTGTTGCTGGGAAAGATTGAAAGGTGGGAGGAGAAGAGGATGACAGAGGATGAGATGGTTGGATGGCATCACCAACTCAATGGACATGAGTTTGAGTAAACTCAGGGAGTTGGTGATGGACAGGGAGGCCTGGGTTGCTGCAGTCCATGGGGTCGCAAAGAGTCGGACATGACTGAGCAACAGCAAGGGCTGAACTGAACTGAACTGAAGCTTCCCTGTCTTTCACTATCTCCTGGAGTTTGCTCAAACTCATATCCATAACCATTTTAGGCTTATAAAAAATAAGCAGAGGGGCTAGGCTTGCACTACAAAATTCACAAGCAATATCTAGCTGTTTCCTTAGAAGACTTCCGCTGGCCCACAGGACAGGTGATGCTTGGCTCGCAGATCTTAATGGCAGGAAGGGGGAGTCTTCTCCTGTTCTGCTCATTCAATGCACGTAATTACTGTCAGAAGAGGTTTCCTATCCAACCCTGAATCAGTGCTTTGTCATTCCCCTCACGGGGTCTATTCAGCCCATAGCACGGGTATTTTTCTCCAGTGGAGCCGATCCTGTTTCACCATCCTGACTTTTTGGTAGGATTTTTATTCTTTTTTTTTTTTTTTCTTCTCCCCCCTAGAGAATTTAAAGCAAAGTTATCAAGCCTTTCCCCACCCCGACCCTCTGTATCTTTCACTAAGAATTCATATAAATCCCACTGCCCTGACTTAGCTGTTAATCTTGCAGGCGGCTTAATGTCTCTGAAGTCATTTATCCTGTTCGGGAGATAGGTAAGTCATCTATTGTAGAGATTTGAAAACTCTCCGGTTCCCTCTGCTCCCCAAAGCACGAAGCCAGATAAGAAGTGCGTCTGCTCTAATTCCGTGGCTTCGGGCTCCTGGTGCTTGAATGATAGGCAAGTAGTTTCTATGACCCAGCCCCTATGCTGCACTTAAGCTAAGGCTCACCACTGATCACAGTCAGTTTCTTTCTATTTTTTCCCTTAAGCTAGTGATTAGCATCTTAATGCAGTCACCAGCCTGGAGGATGGCTTGTCCTCACATCCGTGATAAAGGAAAGGTGATCTTTAATCCAAAGAATCGGAAGGAGAAGAAAAGAATGCCCTGGAAAATGGCTGGAGGCAGTGAGGCCACAGCTCAGAAACTATTCTCTTATGTGTGTTAGTCATTCAGTCGTGCCCAACTCTTTGCAATCCCATAGACTGTAGCCCACCAGGCTCCTCTGTGGAAAGGATTTCCCAGGCAAGAATAGGGCAGTCGGTTGCCATTTCCTCCTCCAGAGGATCTTCCCGACCCAGGGATCGAACCAAGGTCTCTTATGTGTCCTGCAGTGGCAGACGGGTTCTTTACCGCTAGTGCCACCTAGAAAGCCCCAGGAATTGTACACGGAAAAGATTATCCCTTCCACTAGGCTCTCAAGCAAGCAAAACTTTTTCTTAAAGCTTGTGCACATGGAGAAGATGGGGGGATGGTGGTGGCAGGGAACTGCCAGCTCCCGGAGAAGGGGCAAACTACTTTCATAACTATACAGAGGGCAGGTCACATGGTCACTGGTAATTTCCAGAAATCGCCAAACTTCTTTGATCATCAATAGGTGGTTCCATGGTCGGAGAAAGCAATGGCGCCCCACTCCAGTACTCTTGCCTGGAAGATCCCATGGACGGAGGAGCCTGGTGGGCTGCAGTCCATGGGGTCGCCAAGAGTCAGGCATGACTGAGCGACTTCACTTTCACTTTTCACTTTCATGCATTGGAGAAGGAAATGGCAACCCACTCCAGTGTTCTTGCCTGGAGAATCCCAGGGATGGGGGAGCCTGGTGGGCTGCCGTCCATGGGGTCGCACAGAGTCGGACACGACTGAAGTGACTTAGCAGCAGCAGCAGCAGGTGGTTCCATGGTAGCTGTCAGGAATAGAGAGTGTTTGGGTGAGGGAAAAAGAATGTTGGAGAATTTTCTGCAAGAAAGCCCCAGAATAGATGAAGTTAAAATTGGTATTTGAGCTTCGTGTGTTGTGGCAACGTCTTGTGAGTGTTAACGGAGATAAAGTTAATATTTTATTCCTGTGAGCCTGGTTTTGGTCTCTCAAGCCTTGGTTCTTTAGCTTCCAAGGCCTGTTTGCTCAAGGGTGTTCTTGGCCCTTTTCCAAAATGGCTGTACTCCTGTCTCGCTGTATCAAATGAACTGTCCTAATGTATTGAGAACATGCTGCTCCCCCTGTGGCCGGTCCAAATGAGGTGGACCATGAGTTTTCACCTTGACACTGACATTGTCATCATTCCGCATCTGACTGGGCATCTTTTGGCTGTAAAGTCCAGTGAGAAAGGCCAGTTTCCTTGGCAGACTGAACTAACCTTGGTTGATTGGCGATCCTTGCTAATCAGAAGTAACGCAGTATTTAATTAAGATTCCAGCAGCTTCATTCTTAGCCCTCTTGTTTCCAGATCCAGGGCTACAGCCAATAAAACAAATAACTTGAATTCACTTCACAGCTGTTTTGGGCAGATTCACGGATTATGGATCCCAAAAGCTCTTCTCAGTGCTTCTCCCAGGACTTTCTATGCTTCTGCCCACCAAAATGCTTTGACATAATCAGCAGTTCTGTTTGTTTCCAACCTCAGTCCCTTTTCTGGCATTCTGGGCTGGTATTCTGAAGGGCAGGGGAAGAGAGCAGAATGTGGTGAAAAACGACACAAACGTAAACCCCAGTTCTCTCGCTTAGAGCCCCGGGACCATGAGTAGGGAGCGCCCCCTCTGATCCCTGCGCCTTCTCTTGTTTAACTGGAGTATCAGTGTCTCCCTCATGGAAGGTTTGAGAAGGCAAAATAGTGGAGATGAGAGTCAAAAGTGGAGGCTCAATAAATTCTGATGTTGGAAAGGAAAAGAAAGGAAAACTGTCTTCTTTACCCTCTTAGGTTCCTAATCTGGGGCTCTGCAAATTAAAATGACAAAAAAAATATATCAAGAGGAAAGGTCTATTTCATATACACATCACAGGCTCATAGAAATCAATGAAAACCTCGAAGAGGTGGTCAGACCCTGAGGCTTCTATATCATTTTAACAGAAGGAAGTTAAATTACTGGGAAAGTGGCAAGAAAAGGAAAAGTGTTTTGAGTTTCTAGGGTGCTAAACTGTAGGAAGGTAAGTACACGCAGAAACTAGTGGAAGATAAGCGTTATTTCAGTAAGATTTTTGGAGATCCATCTTTAAAAAAAATATTTATTTATGTATTTAGCTACACTGGGTCTTAGCTACCGCATGTGGGACCTTTGATGTTCACTGGGTCATGCGGGGTCTTTAGTTATGGCATGTGGGATCTCGTTCCCTGACCAGGGATCGAACCCAGGCTCCCTGTACTGGAAGCATATAATCTTAGCCACTGCACCACTAGGGAAGTCCCTGTGCAGGCCTGTCTTGATGGTAACTCTCCATTCTCTTCATGGCCATCCAACTCCCCCAGGAGAGGGAATTTATGGCAGACTTTCTGCCTTTAGTCAGAGAGGGGAGACTCAGAAAGGCTTCTTTCTGCACCTATTGATTCTTCATGGCCTTTAGCTCAAAATAATCCATATGTCCAAGTGGCTTATTTTGAGGTCACATATTCTGACCCTCTTCAGGACATTGCTATTAGGCCAGTGCCACTGAGAAAACACTGATTGATTATTCAAAACTAGCCATGGGAAACAACTAAGTCCTACTGCACAGCACAAGAAACTGTATTCAATATCCTGTGATAAAACATGATGGAAAGGAATATGAACAAGAATGTATATACGTATGGTTAAATCACTTTACCGTACATCAGAAATTAACACAATACTGCAATCAAGTATACTTCAAAGCAAAGAAAGGAGAAGAATTTCAGAAAAAAGCAATAGGGAATGCAACAAAATAATGATGACCCAGTTTTATGATAAATTTCTGGATAGCTGAACCAGTCTCTGTAAAATATAGCTTTTTACAGTCTCTGTAAAATATAGGAGTGTAATTCTATTTGCATGGGGGATACTGTCTTTCTTACTATTAGAGTACCACCATCTTTTTTTTAAGTTTTATCTTTATTTATTTGCTGCTGCTGTTGTTTTTGACCCTATCACTACGAGACATGTGGGATCTTAGTTCCACGACCAAGGATCAAGCCCTTGCCCTTACACTGGAAATACAGCATCTTAACCACTGGACCACCAGGGACGTCCCTCACCATCTTTTGAAGTAACCAACACTTTTATTTATTTGTTAAGCATTTACGTAGCCCTTGCTCGGCACCATACATCATTCATTGTATGTTATAAATACAACATGTTTGAGCCCTCATGGCAGCCAAAGGGTGAGCAAACAGAAGCAGACAGAGGTTTAATAACTTGCACAGCAGCAGTGACAGAGCCAGGAAGCCAAGTCAGGCAGCTGGGCTCCAGGGTCTGTGCTTGCAACACCCATGCCATGAGCTCCATGAGGTTTTTTGAGTGAGTGAAGGTGAAGTATCTTGACCCAGATGACACTTGCCAGCTCAAGATGCAAGTCAAGTCTGTGCGACCTTAACCCTCGTGCCTCCCTCTGCTCCGGTATCCCTGGTGGCCCAGGCTCTCAAGGTGGGAGGCAGGCTTGGGGGTTGACCTCCTGAGCGTGACTGAGAGGTGAAATTCAGCCAGTCCAGTTGGTGTGAGCTGAAGATTGGGCAGAACCTTCACAGCCCCCACCGACCACTCCTGCTGCCTCCATCTCCCTCCAATTTCTCCGTTTTCCTCTCCAGGACTGAATGGGAGCGAGAGCCAAAAAAAAGGAGCAGCTTAGGGACCTCCCTGGTGGCCCAGGGGTTAGACCTTCCAATGCAGGGGGTATGGGTTTGATCCCTGGTGGGGGATCTAAGATCCTACATGCAGTCAAAAAAATAAACACACATTAAAAATTAATACAATTCATTCATCCATTTAACAATTTTTCTTAAAAAATAAAGTATATATATATTTTTTTTTAAAGGAGCAGTTTATTGGGACCCTCAGCAATGTGAAAATACTTTAAAAAGGAGAAAGAACCATCTGAAAGCTAATGGGTGAGACGCCCACCTCATGTGTTGAATCCACAGATTCTGTTTAATTCAGTAGATAATTCACTGAATTCTCAGCTCCACAAGTCTATGTTAAAAGCAACTTCCCGTCTTTAAAAAACATCTCCCACTCTCCAGACTAGGCTAATTCCAAATCTTACATGAGATACACTGAGAAATGAGTCACAGTTTCTCTAAAATTGAAATTTAATCAAGCATCCTGTATTTTTATTTGATAAATCTGACAACCCTACTCCAAATGCGTAATTTGGTCAATGACAAAGAATAAAAAACTAGACAGAAGAAAAAATGCATTTTTCTCACAGCAGGACCAATAGAAATCGTCATCTTAAAGCTATAAATGTTACCACGTTTCCTCTTGATAAACAAGAAAGAGCAGTTCACACCATGAGACAGGAGTCAACCAAAAAGCGAAAGAGAAGGGTCTATTCTACAGACATGCATAGCTATTTTTCTATTACGAGAAACAGAACGTCCATTTACTTATGTCCATTCACTCTGTATGTTTCTGGTATGATGTGGGGACCTGGGATGGACAAGGAGGAGGAAGCAGGAAAGGAGGAGAAAAGAGAAAAAGAGAAGAGGAGGAGAAAGGAATTAAGCTTCCCAAGTTTTCACTATGTGTCAGAGGTTGCACCTGATCCCCTGTTTCATGATCTGATTTAGCCTCCACGAAGTATCTCCAAGGTTGCTATGACTGTTTTACACACGAGGCTCAGAGGTGAAGGACGGCTTTCGCAGCAGCTGAAGCACCAGAGAAAAGACTCTCCATCCAGTCTGCCACATTGTCCACCCACCCCTATATCCAGAACCCCTTTAGTGGAGAAAATTAGATGTCCTGGACTCACTAGTCTCTCTCTCTCGTCCCCTTTGTCAATTTGCCTATGCAGAATGTACCACAGTTGACCTTGAGTGTGAATTAGTTACTCGTGTGCCCGTCTCCTCCAAGTTACTGAACAGCTTCAGGCAAGTGGAATGTCTGATCTGTTCCTGTGTCACCAGCCTGCCCAAGATGACTGGCATATGTATAGAGTGCCTCTATGTGCCAGACGCTGGGTTAAATACTTGAGATTCATATCTTAAATTGTCACAAAGACCTTCTGAGCTAAATTGTCACAAAGACCTTTTCTCTTATCCCCGTTTTGCAGATGGGGAAAACTGAGCTTCAAAGAACAGACAGACTTAATAGACTAAAAGGACTCTAAGAAAGTCCCAGCCTCTTGCTCCTTTTAAGGCCTGTCTCTGTCCAAGCTGACATCCAAAAGAAATACCACTAAAGTGTCTCCCAATAATTAGAAGGAAATGGCAATCCACTCCGGTACTATTGCCTGGAAAATCCCATGGACAGAGGATCCTTGTAGGCTACAGTCTATGGGGCCGCAAAGAGAAAGGGTGAGCAAACAGAAGCAGACAGAGGTTTAATAACTTGCACAGCAGCAGTGACAGAGCCAGGAAGCCAAGTCAGGCAGCTGGGCTCCAGGGTCTGTGCTTGCAACACCCATGCCATGAGCTCCATGAGGTTTTTTGAGTGAGTGAAGGTGAAGTATCTTGACCCAGATGACACTTGCCAGCTCAAGATGCAAGTCAAGTCTGTGCGACCTTAACCCTCGTGCCTCCCTCTGCTCCGGTATCCCTGGTGGCCCAGGCTCTCAAGGTGGGAGGCAGGCTTGGGGGTTGACCTCCTGAGCGTGACTGAGAGGTGAAATTCAGCCAGTCCAGTTGGTGTGAGCTGAAGATTGGGCAGAACCTTCACAGCCCCCACCGACCACTCCTGCTGCCTCCATCTCCCTCCAATTTCTCCGTTTTCCTCTCCAGGACTGAATGGGAGCGAGAGCCAAAAAAAAGGAGCAGCTTAGGGACCTCCCTGGTGGCCCAGGGGTTAGACCTTCCAATGCAGGGGGTATGGGTTTGATCCCTGGTGGGGGATCTAAGATCCTACATGCAGTCAAAAAAATAAACACACATTAAAAATTAATACAATTCATTCATCCATTTAACAATTTTTCTTAAAAAATAAAGTATATATATATATATATTTTTTTTTTTTTTTTTAAAGGAGCAGTTTATTGGGACCCTCAGCAATGTGAAAATACTTTAAAAAGGAGAAAGAACCATCTGAAAGCTAATGGGTGAGACGCCCACCTCATGTGTTGAATCCACAGATTCTGTTTAATTCAGTAGATAATTCACTGAATTCTCAGCTCCACAAGTCTATGTTAAAAGCAACTTCCCGTCTTTAAAAAACATCTCCCACTCTCCAGACTAGGCTAATTCCAAATCTTACATGAGATACACTGAGAAATGAGTCACAGTTTCTCTAAAATTGAAATTTAATCAAGCATCCTGTATTTTTATTTGATAAATCTGACAACCCTACTCCAAATGCGTAATTTGGTCAATGACAAAGAATAAAAAACTAGACAGAAGAAAAAATGCATTTTTCTCACAGCAGGACCAATAGAAATCGTCATCTTAAAGCTATAAATGTTACCACGTTTCCTCTTGATAAACAAGAAAGAGCAGTTCACACCATGAGACAGGAGTCAACCAAAAAGCGAAAGAGAAGGGTCTATTCTACAGACATGCATAGCTATTTTTCTATTACGAGAAACAGAACGTCCATTTACTTATGTCCATTCACTCTGTATGTTTCTGGTATGATGTGGGGACCTGGGATGGACAAGGAGGAGGAAGCAGGAAAGGAGGAGAAAAGAGAAAAAGAGAAGAGGAGGAGAAAGGAATTAAGCTTCCCAAGTTTTCACTATGTGTCAGAGGTTGCACCTGATCCCCTGTTTCATGATCTGATTTAGCCTCCACGAAGTATCTCCAAGGTTGCTATGACTGTTTTACACACGAGGCTCAGAGGTGAAGGACGGCTTTCGCAGCAGCTGAAGCACCAGAGAAAAGACTCTCCATCCAGTCTGCCACATTGTCCACCCACCCCTATATCCAGAACCCCTTTAGTGGAGAAAATTAGATGTCCTGGACTCACTAGTCTCTCTCTCTCGTCCCCTTTGTCAATTTGCCTATGCAGAATGTACCACAGTTGACCTTGAGTGTGAATTAGTTACTCGTGTGCCCGTCTCCTCCAAGTTACTGAACAGCTTCAGGCAAGTGGAATGTCTGATCTGTTCCTGTGTCACCAGCCTGCCCAAGATGACTGGCATATGTATAGAGTGCCTCTATGTGCCAGACGCTGGGTTAAATACTTGAGATTCATATCTTAAATTGTCACAAAGACCTTCTGAGCTAAATTGTCACAAAGACCTTTTCTCTTATCCCCGTTTTGCAGATGGGGAAAACTGAGCTTCAAAGAACAGACAGACTTAATAGACTAAAAGGACTCTAAGAAAGTCCCAGCCTCTTGCTCCTTTTAAGGCCTGTCTCTGTCCAAGCTGACATCCAAAAGAAATACCACTAAAGTGTCTCCCAATAATTAGAAGGAAATGGCAATCCACTCCGGTACTATTGCCTGGAAAATCCCATGGACAGAGGATCCTTGTAGGCTACAGTCTATGGGGCCGCAAAGAGTCGGACACGACTGAGAGACTTCACTTTGCTTTTTAATAATTAGAAAGCAATCTAGAGGACTTCCCTCTAAATTAGTGGTCCAGTGGTTAAGAGGCTATACTTCCACCTCCGGGGGTGTGAGTTCCAACCCTGGGCAGGGAACTAAGATCCCACAATCTGTGTGGCCAAAATGTAATATAAATTAATTAATTTAATTAAAAAACAAGGTCCCCAGGTGCTGTTCTCTCTTTTTAAAAAAAGGCAATTTAAATGTTTACAAGAATCTTTCAAGAAAATTCCAAAGGAGGTGTTTCCATCAACAGACAACTAAACTTCTTAAAACAGAATTTGCTGTGAAGATTCTTAATTCCTGAGGCAATTTCCTCAAACCTAGTGCAGTTTCTCTTGAGTTTTCTCCCCTTCCCCAATTCACCTACCAGCTCCATTCCATTCTTCACCTCTGGCAAATTGCTTCTCTTTTCAGATCAAGTCTGTACCGCCCATATGAAAGGGTAATACATTCATACCTACACATGGAGATTGTGTAGTCGTGAAGTAATAACATGCATTAAGCAGCATTCTGTGTGGTGTCTGGCACAAAGAAAGCACTCAATAAATTTTCACCATCCTTTCTATTAGTCTCAGCTTTGCAGCTTTAACTGTCATATGATTCTGCATAGCAAATTCCCTGATGAATGGCTGGCACACAGTGCTACAGAAAAAGAGAGTGTGAACACTCAAGTGGACGTGTGTATTAATACAATTTTCCTATTTATTAGCAGCAGTGATGCTGTATTTGAAGGATGTTTCCCATCTATGTGCTGTGTGCTGAGTCACTTCAGTCATGTCCGACTCTCTGCGACCCTATGAACTGTAGCCCTCCAGGCTCCTCCATCCACGGGGATTCTCCAGGCAAGAATACTGGAGTGGGTTGCCATGCCCTCCTCCAGGGGGTCTTCCTGATCCAGGGACTGAACCCGCATCTCTTATGTCTCCTGCTTTGGCGGGCATGTTCTTTACCACTAGCACCACCTGGCAAGCTCATTTCACATCTAAACAGTCAGAGAATCCAAGGATGAGACACTGATTCCCCCTCAATATGCATGCACCCCCCGCTCCATGTTCCCAGACTTCCTGCAGTTATGCAGGACCACACGAGCAATTCTGGTGGAAAGCTGTCAATAAAAGCGAGCGTGTCGCTTCCTGCCAGAGCATTTAGGAGTCGGGGTATAATCCTCCAACTCTCTCTTTCGCTGCCACCATGAGTCAATGACTAAGGAGGCCACAGGGATGGAGAATGTCCAGAAGGTGAAGCCTCCACTATCCGGGGCACCTGAGTGACCCTGCAGAACCAACCGATGTGCAGCAGGTAGACTGTAGACAAGAAATCAACTTTTGTGGTTGATTTCAGCCAGTGAGGTGATGGAGTTAATTTATTACCTCTGCACAACCTCACCATCAGAACCACAGGTGCCTTTTATAGACTGTTGTTTCTAATGATGCCCCATGCGGTGTTCTCAATATTACTTCCCTGGTGGGTATTCTGCAGCAAGGTGCTTAGTAATTCAGCTGGTTTCCTCCACGTGCTTGTGTTGCTTGCTTCCAGGTGGGCCAGAGTATCGCAAACATGGTAGGCTTCCTGCTACGTGGTCCTCTGGTGAGGCTGTGCCTGGATCTCACATGTGTCCTGTCCCTTTTCAACACAGGTGGGTCTAGTCAAAGTCCAAGTGTCTTGGTCTACAAACTCTGTTTGAATATTCATTGTTCTTTAGAGAATTGTAGCATACAGTGTTTCAGCCTAGAATCTTAAATGATCAAATTTACTACTGCCATTAATCAAAATGACAGTAGCAAATTTCCCATTTCTGATTTTGTCCCTCGTCCCGTTTATTCTGTTGCATTCGAGTCCCATTTATGCGACAGAATGCTCTTCCCCTCCACAGTGACCACCCTTGTTGAAAGCACCATCTTCCCTTCGCTGGAGCTTCCAAAACCAGCCCCCTGCCTCTCCTCTCCCTCTTGTCTCTCCATATTCCATTCTCCCCACTCACCAGCCTGAGGCCTCCTCTCAGACATTTCATTAAGCCGCTTCCCCAGTTCATCCTTCATTGTTCCCTCCTCCTCCCCAAAAGTATTCAATGACTTTCTACTTCTTCTCTTTGGGTAGCATCCAAAGTCCTTACATGCTCTACATGATCCAGCCTACTTCCCCAACTCCAGTTCCTGCAATCCCTTGTCTCCATCCTTTCTGCTTCATCACGTTGGTCTTCTTCCAGTTTGTAAAATAATACTCTTGCCCATCTCAGACCCTGGGCTGAGACTGTCATCTATACACTGAATACCCCTTGAGCCAGCTTTGTCTCTGCTCTAATATGCTCACCTTTCAGATCTCAGTGGAGCGTCGTCTCCCAGGGATGGCTTTCATATCACTGAGATTAGATCAGGCTCCCTGTTCCATGCGCCCCTGAAATAACATCCATGGGTCTTCCTTTCCTTCATGTCTGCCCTCCCTACTAGACTGTAAGTTCCGTAAGGATGGACTCTGTATCTATCTGTTCCATCATACTCTCCCAGGATCTAATACACACAATGCCTATTAAAATCTAGATGCTTAATGGCATGATGAACTATTAGCATTGCTATAGTTAATCCATAAATATTTAATGACTAAATTAGTGAATGAATAGGCCAAGTACATGTTGGATTTTAAGCAAGTCCATAATGCAATTTTCTCATCTTTAAAAGGCTTATTTTGGATTAAATTTTCTCTGATATTATGTCTGTGTTATAATCTCTCTGATGAATTTTTTTTTTTTTCTTTAGTGTCTTCCTTTAGAGGAGAAGCTGAGAAGGAAAATGTCGTGATTTTCCTACCTACAACAGGTAAATGAACAGGTGGTCTTTCCTAGGACAAATACAGTATGATGCTGCTCCTACAAGGAACCTAAAATCGTCAGACTTAAAGAAGCAGAGATAAGAAAGGTGGTTGCCAGAATCTGGGGCAGGGAGGGGAGATAGGAATAGGGTGACTGGCCAGAGGTGGGATTTAGGCATATCATTTAACATTTCTGGACTTCAATTTCTCATCCTTCAAAGGGAGTGATGGAGAAGATGACTTTTAAGGATGTTGTAAATTTCTGGGGCTGTGCTTCCACGATACCATTTTACTCATGAAAACTTTTATTCCAGCATCTGGAAATAAACAAGTTAAGAAGGAAAAAGATGGGACTTGGCTTGGTGCAACAGGTAACTAGACCAGTCCTAAAGCCTGACTCATGCTGTAACACAATGACCCATTTTCCAGTTTCTCTGTGCCTTGGTTTTTCCATCTATAAAATGGGCACAAAGCACCTGTCCATTGGAATGTGACATGAAAAGTAATCATTGCAACAATAGTAGTAAATGATGCAGTATGATTAAATGGAATCTAATCCAAAACAGCTGACCTTTCAGGTCTCGGCTTTGCAGGGATGTCTCCTCCATCCCAGAGAACAGGTTGGGTTCTCTAATAGAGGTGTTCCTAGCATCTTGGTATTCCCTGTTTGACTCTCCTCACATGGGATGACACGTGAGTGTCTCTCCTCCCTCTAAATCACAGACAATAGGCTCTGCAGACATGGACACAGGGTCCTTTCCCATTGATTTATTTATACCAAACACCTAGCATTCTGCTTGGCCCTAGGTGAATGTTTATTGAAAGAATAAAGAATGAATGAATGCCTTTGGTATTTCAAGATTTCCTTTGACATTCTCTTCTTTGGCAGCATGAAATTTGCTGAGTGGGCAAGTGACTCCCTCTTCTGGAAGTAGGTTCTGACTCTTTATTACCAGGGCTTGGTTGAGCAAATTTAAGCAAGTTTCTTCTGCTCTCTGAGCCTCAGTTTCCCAACCCAGTGAAGAGAAGGGGTGGATTAGATGCCCTGCATGGGAATCCGCTTGTCTATTGATTAAAATGTGCATTTCTAGAGCACGTCCAGTTCAAGGAGACTGGAACCCCAGGGGTGGGGGAGATTGCAGTGCATTCAGCGATGCTGACCTTCACGGAATCAGAGGGCAGTTACAGTGCAGACCTCCGAGGCCTCTCCAGCAGCGCGGGGTTGGGGTTGAAGGTTCCATTTTTCTCCTGAAGGCTTTTCTCTTCCCAGTGTCCAGCCTCAGAGAAGAAGAGAGGAGAGAAAAGGGGATCGCTTTTCTTGACACTACAGGTGAGTACTCCCCCCGCCCCCCACACACACACCCCAGTGCTCCATGAGAGGCTTGGATCACTGAGATCAATTCTCCCACCATTGGACATCCCCCCATTCCCAACCCCCAATACCAGGGATTCCCTGGTGGCTCAGATGGTAAAGAATCTGCCTGCAATGCAGGAAATTCAGGTTTGATCCCTGGGTTGGGAAGATTCACTGGAAAAGGAAATGACATCATGCTCCAGTATGCTGGCCTGGAAAATTCCGTGGACAGAGGAGCCAGGTGGGCTACAGTCCATGGGGTTGCAAAGAGTCAGACATGACTCTAGTGAACCACTAACACTTTCGCTTTCACTTCCCAACCCCCACAGCGGGGCTGCAGCGTCTCTCTAGCCCTCAGATCGCTTTAGCCACAATTATTTAAACATTAAGTAAGAGCTGAAAACGACACTGTTTGCAAAAACATAAAAAGCATCATTGAGCACTGTTTCTACCTTGTCACATCTCTCCACTTGGCTGGACGCTATCAATATGTGGGCAATTGGTGGATGGATGGATGGATGGATTTAGGTACTGATGTCCGTGCTGTGTGTGCGGTGCAAAGTCACTTCAGTCATGTCCAGCTCTTTGTGGCCCTATGGACAGTAGCCTGCCAGGCTGCTCTGTCAGTGGGACTCTCCAGGCAAGAATACTGGAGTGGGTTGCCTTTGCCTTCTCCAGGGGATCTTCCCATCCCAGGGATCGAACCCAGGTTTCTTAGTTTCCTGCATTGGCAGGTGAGGAGCAACCCCACGTCCAAGGGAGAAATATCACTAACCTCAGATATGCAGATGACACCACCCTTATGGCAGAAAGTGAAGAAGAACTAAAAAGCCTCTTGTTGAAAGTGAAAGGGGAGAGTGAAAAATTTGGCTTAAAGCTCAACATTCAGAAAACTAAGACCATGGCATCTGGTCCCATCACTTCATGGCAAATAGATGGGGAAACAGTGGAAACAGTGGCTGACTTTATTTTTGGGGGCTCCAAAATCACTGCAGATGGTGATTGCAGCCATGAAATTAAAAGACACTCCTTGGAAGGAAAGTTATGACCAACCTAGATAGCATATTCAAAAGCAGAGACATTACTTTGCCAACAAAGGTCCATCTAGTCAAGGCTATGGTTTTTCCAGTGGTCATGTATGGATATGAGAGTTGGACTGTGAAGAAGGCTGAGCGCCGAAGAATTGATGCTTTTGAACTGTGGTGTTGGAGAAGACTCTTGAGAGTCCCTTGGACTGCAAGGAGATCCACCCAGTCCATTCTAAAGGAAATCAGTCCTGGATGTTCATTGGAAAGACTGATGCTGAGGCTGAAACTCCAATACTTGGGCCACATCATGCGCAGAGTTGACTCATTGGAAAAGACCCTGATGCTGGGAGGGATTGGGGGCAGGAGGAGAAAGGGACGACAGAGAATGAGATGGCTGGATGGCATCACCGACTCGATGGACATGAGTTTGAGTAGACTCTGGGAGTTGGTGATGGACAGGGAGGCCTGGTGTGCTGCAATTCATGGGGTCACAAAGAGTCAGACATGACTGAGCGACTGAACTGACTGCATTGGCAAGCAGATTCTTTACCAGTACCACCAGCTGAGAAGCCACTGATGTCTGGGAACTATTAAGTCTGAATCTCTGAGGATGAAATCCAAGCATCAGAATTCTGGAATTGAAAACAGTATCTTTCTGGTGAGGCCAAAGGTCAACCAGGATCCAAGCATGTCTGTTAAACAATGTCATTATTTGTATTATATAGGACATTGAGAACTCCTGCAATTTCCTGAAGCTGATATATTATACACGAGCATCCCCTGCCAATCTCTACTCTCTCCACATGCAGAGATAAACTATTCCCTAAAATAAGTGTTCCTTGTGTTTCACCCAAACTTCTCCTTTCTACTCTTGCTTGTCACTGTGTATGTCATTAGCTGTCACAGGAACTGCCTTTTATTTTCCAAATCCTTGTGCCCAACATAGAGTATGAGTTCATGTCCAAACAGGAGGCGCAGCTGCCTGAATGCTGGAAATGAGGAACTTTTTCTGTCGCCAAGAAAGGCCTGCTGGTGACATTATCTTTGAATCTCTTTCAGAACTGCCTGCAAGGTCAGTCGATCTGTCTGCACTTAACCTCACAGAGCTGGTGAATGGGATGCTGAACAGAGCTTTAAAAGGTAACCTTTTTTTTTTTTTTTCTTTTTTAAAGCACAATCCAGGTTCATTTTTATTTTCTTCCTGCCTCACTTCTGGACTCTCCATGACCTGAGCAAGACCCATCCTATTTCTGCGTATCTCAACTCCCTCGTGTTCTGAGTGGAGGATGTGTGTCCTACTTAACTCTTGATGAGACTGAAAACATCCAAATGAAGTAGGAAGCCTGCCAGCATTTTGAGAGCAAGATGAGTTCCAAACACAGCACCTGTGTAGTCATCTCTAATCATAGCTATATTGTGAGAGAATTGCCAGTTTAAAGATAAATCAAGAAATTTAGTCAAAGGACATGTATTTTTGCATTTTGGGGTTTGCTTTGATTTGATTTTTATTATTTTCAATGTTTGTTATTTTATTTTTATTTGTTCATTGTGTTATTAACCTCTGTGATCGATTTGTAATTTCTGTAACTGTTCAATATTGTTGATGGGCATTTGCTCTTTCTTTATCTTGGTATCTTTGGCAGATAGCAAGAACTTCTTCTCTTTGTTGAGTGTCACTTCTTACAGTTCATTTGCCTTCCACAAGTTTTCTGTGGCCATTTATAACAGTAAGTGCTGCTGGCTCTTCTTTTATTTTTAATTTATTTTATTGAAGTATAGTTATTTACAGTGTTGTGTTAATTTCTGCTGAATCATAGCAAAATGATTCATATATGTATGTGGATATATACATTCTTTTTCATATTCTTTTCCATGTACAGTAAGACCTTGCTGTTTATCCATTCCATACTAATAGTTTGTATCTGTCAATCCCAAAGTCCCAATCCATCCTTCCCTTCTCCCCTCGCCAAGCTCTTCTTGGTGTTGAGAATGGTAAGCGATGGACAGGCAGGGCCAGGCTATGTGTCAGGGCTGCTGTGTACTTCGTTTCTCTTCACAGTTTCCAACCTGAAGACTGTGGATCCAGCCAACTTCCCCACGCGGTACTGCTACTGCTTAAACAACCGAACCAACGATTTATCAGGTTGGTACAACTCATCATGAGGCTTGCAACTGATTTTGCTTGTGCCCTTTTAGATAAGTAGAATTCTTTTTCTCCTTTGACTAAAATAAGAAAACGCCATGATATCTATTATGCTTAAATACGTGCACATTCATTGTCCCAGAAATTTCCTTTCTTGGTTTTCTACCAAGAAACAGTTCTATCTGTGCAAAGGGGCAAGAACAAAATGCAGCATTGTTTAAGAGCAAAATCTGAGAATGATCTAAACACCCATCATCAGGAAAATGATTGAATAGTCTGCTGTATAGTTAAATCTTGGAAAGCAGCCATAAACACTACATAAACATATGTGCATGTGACCAGATTTGGTCTGTGTATGGAAATATTTCATGACATTTCCAATTAGAGAAAGAAACTTGCAAAATAAATAACTTGAGTAAAATAGCACTGATGAAAGTATACATGCCTATCTGAACACTGGGTGGGTGATTACCTCCAAAAAGAAGATTAGAGTCTGGGCTTGAAACAGAAGAGTGTTGATTAAGGGAACGTGGTATTGTCTGATTTTTTTTTTCAAAGGCAGTATATTCATGTATTTATCCTGTTTTCTATGATGTTTTATAATCTTATTTAAACTAATCAGCAGGTCTTAAAAAACATTCTATTCCAATGAATATAAATATGCATTTTCTTTCATATGAATTCATAATATTCATTGAAAAAAAGTACCATAATTTATTTAATTTATCTCCTCCTGATGCGAACTTTTTTTACAGTTCTCAACAATGCTGTGATGAGTACCTGTGTACATCACTTGGAGTATTTGTCCAATTATCCCTATACGATAAAGTCTTCAAAATAGAATTGTTGTCTGACAGGAAGGGGGTCTTGTGATGATTCACATCACTAAACATTCCTCTAGAAATCTTGCCTAAGTTTATACTCTGACCAGTAATGTTTGAAAGGGTGTGCCTTTCCTCTCCCTTGTCGACACTGAGTACTGAGACATTCATAAGTCATCACCAATTAGAGAGACAAAAGGAATTTTCCCCTACTTCTTATTATATATGAAAGTAGTCAATGTCATTCATCTACATGTTGCTAAACCATCAGGTAATTCAAATTTTCACTGAAACAAAGAATGTCTTCGAGGCAGTGATAACTGATTTTCTTCCAGCCTAGGACCCAACTGTGGGAGCAGCTCTAAGAGTTGGCAAATGTGTTGAGTAAGAGAGGTGTATGAGCAGTGGTAGAAATTTTCAGAAGAACTGGCGCTTTAGCACAAGGCAGACCTCAGCTCGAATTCAAGCCCTGCCACATACTCTAAGACCTTGGGAAATTTCATCATCTCTCTGAAGCTTGCACAGAATTGGAACTCCATCCTTGGTGTCTGGGCTCCAAAGCCATGCTCATAGCTTCTCTGTGATATTAATGTTGTTATTGTCCAGTTGCCAAGCGTTGTCTGACTCTCCGTGACCCGATGGACCGCAGCATGCCAGGCTTCTCTGTCCCTCACCATCTCCCGAATTTGCCCAAGTTCACGACCACTGGTGATGCCATCCAACCATCTCATCCTCTATCACCCTCTTCTTCTTCTGCCTTCAGTCTTTGCCAGCATCAGGGTCTTTTCCAATGAGTCAGCTGTTCACATCAGGTGGCCAAAGTATTGGAGCTTCAGCTTTAGCATTAGTTCTTCCAAAGAGGACTCAGGTCAATTTCCTTTAAGATTAACTGGTTTGAGCTCCTTGCTTTCCAAGGAACTCTCATTATATGATGTATGTGATATTGATAATGGACTGAAATTGTGGATTACAGTTTCTTGGTCTCTTTATGAGTCTCTCTCCCCAACTAATCTCAGCTCCTGATGGGCAGAGATGGGGTCTTACACAGTCCTCCAGTGCCTCAGTGATGTCTGGCACATGGTAGACACTCAATGAATGTTAGATGAATTAATTAATAGCAATGGAGACTTTCAAGAAATAGAAAATAGATGGCAAGAGAAATGAAGTACTTCCCTCTTCAGTTTTTACATTTACCAACGTGCTAGGGACAGACTAGTCTAAACAGACATAACGAAGGATGCCTGCCTTCTTCATGGCCAAGTGTCCACACTGTGTAGGTGTGCCACCACAGCACCCTCCAGGAGACTAACCATGAACCCACGCAGGCGTGGCAATGGCGTGGCTCCAAGACTCCAGCTCGGATAGGGTAGCGCCTGCCTCCCACTGGCCTCACATGATATATGCGTTTCACCAGCTGTCACATTACCTTTTCATACCTCTCTGAGTTCCATATTTTCAATGCTCCGGGTTCTATATTTTCAAAGCTCGCCCCCAACCCCAGCTCATAACCCTATCACTGAAAACAATCGTTTATGCAAGGCTTGATGGGAAACTATCCACAGGACCTCAGAAATGTCTTTAAAAATTCACTGTTTGGGGCTCCTAGAATAAATGCTCCTTGTTGTAGAAGCCCAAACCTTGTTGGGTCCTGGGAAATGATAAGTGGACAGCAGAGGAAGAAGCAGCTGTATGTGTAGGAACTTTCATCGGTGAGTGGCTCCTGCCACGTTAAGACTTGTGCAGAACGCGCTCAGAGAGAAATTTTATAGCTTGAAATGTGGGAAGATTGTCTCAGTCTCCTCCCATCAGACTTCTTAACATGGAGAGCAGGAGAAGAGCTTCCCTGTTCTATTTTGTGTAGAGCTCTTGTCTCCTTCGTTAGTCTGTCATTTATAATCCACCACTAGATTTGATACCATTTTGAAAATCCGAAGTTACTTAAATTTATATCCCATGTCTGCAGAACCGCTTCCTATCCAGTGAATTTGGTGTTCTAAATCAATGAGATGAAGTTGTGAGGTGTAATACGTGAACCATGAACTTCCTGATATTCAAGCTGGTTTTAGAAAAGGCAGAGGAACCAGAAATCAAATTGCCAACATCTGCTGGATCATGGAAAAGGCAAGAGAGTTCCAGAAAAACATCTATTTCTGCTTTATTGACTATGCTAAAGCCTTTGACTGTGTGGATCACAATTAACTGTAGAAAATTCTGAGAGAGATGGGAATACCAGACCATCTGACTTGCCTCTTAAGAAACCTGTATGCAGGTCAGGAAGCAACAGTTAGAACTGGACATGAAACAACAGACTGGTTCCAAATAGGAAAAGGAGTACGTCAAGGCTGTATATTGTCACCCTGCTTATTTAACTTATATGCAGAGTACATCATGAGAAACACTGGATTGGAAGAAACACAAGCTGGAATCAAGATTTCCGGGAGAAATATCAATAACCTCATATATGCAGATGACACCACCCTTATGGCAGAAAGTGAAGAGGAACTAAAAAGCCTCTTGAAAGTGAAAGAGGAGAATGAAAAAGTAGGCTTAAAGCTCAATGTTCAGAAAACGAAGATCATGGCATCTGGTCCCATCACCTCATGGGAAATAAATGGGGAAACAGTGGAAACAGTGTCAGACTTTATTTTTGGGGGGCTCCAAAATCACTGCAGATGGTGATTGCAGCCATGAAATTAAAAGACGCTTACACCTTGGAAGAAAAGTTATGACCAACCTAGATAGCATATTCAAAAGCAGAGACATTGCCGACTAAGGTCCATCTAGTCGAGGCTATGGTTTTTCTTGTGGTCATGTATGGATGTGAGAGTTGGACTGTGAAGAAGACTGAGCGCCGAAGAATTGATGCTTTTGAACTGTGGTGTTGGAGAAGACTCTTGAGAGTCCCTTGGTCTGCAAGGAGATCCAACCAGTCCATTCTGAAGGAGATCAGCCCTGGGATTTCTTTGGAAGGAATGATGCTAAAGCTGAAACTCCAGTACTTTGGCCACCTCATGCGAAGAGTTGACTCACTGGAAAAGACTCTGATGCTGGGAGGGATTGGGGGCAGGAGGAGAAGGGGACGGCAGAGGATGAGATGGCTGGATGGCATCACTCACTCAATGGATATGAGTCTGAGTGAAGTCCGGGAGTTGGTGAGGGACAGGGAGGCCTGGCGTGCTGCGATTCATGGGGACACAAAGAGTCAGACATGACTGAGCGACTGAACTGAACTAAAGGGAAACAGATCAAAAATATTGCTGATTTTTTCATTACTCAATAGTCTGGTCTTGCACAGCTCTTTGGTACTGGCAGAGAAGGGTTTGGGTGGTGGGGGAAAGGGGGGATGTGGTGCAGGCAGGGAGGGAAATGGGAGGAGAAAGGAGATTATAGTGGTAGATCCAGAAGTTTTCTGCCTGCTTAAAATTAAGACTTAAAAAGAAACTGGTAATATTGAAAATGGTTGTTAGTATACCTCAATACACTGAACTAAATCAAACTTGTTAAATTTACTTTGAAAAATCCACATACAATATACTTTTTCTCTCACGTCTCTGAAACTTAAACCGAGCTTCAGAAATGTAACCTCCCTCAATCTGTCTTACAGATTTCACCGCCCTCCTGGTGGACATCATTGGAAATTCTACCAGCTACCTCACAGAGATTTTTAAGTCAACTTCCATCCTCTCAGGTGTGCTCATCTTGAAAATGCTTGGCAAATATTGAGATTTAACACTCAGCATGGAATATGAAAAAGCAGAGCTCGTAAATAAGGAGTTAGCCTTGTTTTCCTGTAACAACTGGAGCTAGAAATTTCCAACTTAATTTCCATTTCAACCAAAGACTTAACAGCTTCAGGCCCATTGCTAAGTCCTGCTGTGTCCTGGTCTGTCTTGCAGTGAGTCAAATGAATGAATCCGACTGCATCTTCATCTGCGTGATGACAGGAAAGTCAGGTGATCCACCAGCAGCCATTCTTTGACCAGCTCTCTGAGCTGAGAATTGCACACAAACTCTCCTACAGGTAAGCCCAAGATTTGACCCTGTTGGTGTGGTTTCTGCAGGACGGAATCTTTCTGACTTCTGGGAGCTGGTGGAAAAATCCCCTGTTATCAATTACACATTTACCAGCAACATATCTGGTGTTCTGGGTGAGTGTAACCCTCCCAAACTCCTACAACAGAGTCTCTAGACCAGGGTTCCAGCTAGCAAGTTGAAGTTTGAACGCTGTGCTCAGGTATTTTATTTAGCTGTATTGTGTTAAAATCAGAGGATTTTGTCAATAAAAATTTTTTTAGATTTCTAGATTTTTTTTGGCAAAAGACCCAGCAGCCCTGGGTCCTCCCTCTCACCCCTGGCAACAAGCAAATGGAGTTGAGCTGCCATCTGCCCTATTAGGAGAGACCCCTTTCTCCTCTTTCATAGCCCTCACCTCTCCCTGTTGCCTTGCACTTCTTTTCTCATATAAACTACCTGACTTTTGTAGGTATTTGAATTTGTGACCCTACTGTAAACATTGCCACTCCGTAATACCTAGATACCATCCAGATACCAGATACCATCCAATCCCAGATACCATTTTCTGCCCCTCCATACTCACACCTACCCATCTTCCTGCATTTTCTCTGGCACCAGGTGGCATTTTGGGTCACCTTAAAGCTTTTTCTTCTACACTTGGCTGTCATTTCTAGCCGAATAAAGTTTCTGCAGTGTGGCTGATCTTCCAAGACTATATGCTACTGTTGTGATGATCTTAGTTCAAGTTCTCATCATCTACCTTTACTATGCTGCTAAGTCGCTTCAGTCGTGTCCGACTCTGTGCGACCCCCATAGACGGCAGCCCACCCGGCTATCCCATCCCTGGGATTCTTCAGGCAAGAATACTGGAGTGGGTTGCCATTTCCTTCTCCAATGCATGAAAGTGAAAGTGAAGTCGTGTCCAACTCCTAGCGATCCCATGGACTGCAGCCTACCAGGCTCCTCCATCCATGGGACCTTCCCAGCAAGAGTACTGAAGTGGGTTGCCATTGCCTTCTCCGTCCAGTTAACCAATCTCCTTTGACCCAGTCTTATTTCTCTGAAATATCCATCCATTCCCAAAAGAATGATAATATGATTGGGTTATATCTTTCTACTGCTCAGAACTCCTAATTCAGCAGCAGAGGGTCTGAAATCCTTAGAAAGGAGTATACATTTCTATATCATCAAACCCACACTCATCTACTCTCTTTACATAAATCTCTTGCTAAAACTCTATTGAAACCCCTGCCTCTTCTTGCAGATGGCATACATCTCCACACCTTTGGAATTTTGCTGTTATCCCAGAATGGAACTTCCCTACTTTTCTGTATTTCAAAATCTAATTTGTCTGTCAATGGCTAACTCAGCACTGACTCCTCTTTCCAACAAAATCACCTAACCAAAATTAGTCTTTTGTCCTCTGTAATCCTACAACACTCATTTGGACTCTCTGTTACTCCAGGTTGAATTGCAGATGACTTTATCTGTGTGTCTCCTCAAGGAATCACACTTGAAGGCAGAGGCTGAGCCTCCTTCAGCTCCACAGTCTGCCTTCATCTTGATGCCTCACACTGTTCTTTGTGCACAGTAGGTTCTTCATCAGTGTTCCTTGGAGTGAAATGAAGTTTTCAATCAACCTCCAATTCCACTTCACAAGGCTGCCTTGATTGGTATTTATTGTAGGTAGGGTGTGAGGGTGTGCTAAGTCGCTGCAGCCATGTCCAACTCTTTTATGACCCCATGCACTGTAGCCCACTGGACTACTCTGTCCCTGGGATTCTCCAGGCTAGAATACTTGAGTGGATTGCCATGCTCTCCTCCAGGGGCTCTTCCCGACCCAAGGATCGAACCCACATCTCTTATGTCTCCTGCATTGGCAGGCGGGTTCTTTACCATTAGTGCAACCTGGGAAGCCCCTTATTGACGGGCATCTCTTAGTTATGGAAGTTATCAACTTGTGCTTGATAAAGAGATGCAATGGGCCATTGGTGGGTTCCTTTCAGTTCTGAGGACAGATCTGAGGGTTAAGCCAATCTCACTTCTTCAGAGAGTCCTTCCATGACTTTCCACCCCCAGTCTCAATTAGATCTCCCCTTTTGTGCTCTTTCTGTAAAATTTTCCAAGCAACAACTGCTTGGGAAGAGAGAATGTGTTGACCCAAGGTTGATGTGCTTGATGGCAGTCACCTGTCTGAGTGATGGTTTGACTGGCAGGTACTCAGCCCCATGTCCATTCATCTGGGAGCAAGGACCAGGCTTCTAGTGGATGTAGAGTGATGCTGAGCCAGAAGTAAGGCAAGAGAGAGGAAATAAGGTTGCAGGGCCACCTTCTGCAATTGCACTGGTTGTGCCCAACACATAGTTGCCTGCCAAACAGGCAACTAGGGGCTGAAACCCCATCTGCCTGCAGGCCAGCCTTTGTCTACCCAGAGGATGGGACCTGATGGGCTACTGGGAGCCTGTCCTGTTCTGACATGGGCCCCCATTCCCTAAGCCACCTTTCCACTGAGGTAGGCTTAGTGAACACTTGAGTCTCTTCCTCCTTCTCTTCACGGAGCATCCAAGGACACTGCGGGGATCTTCCTCTGAATGAAGGCATCCTGCTGTCTTTGTAGAGGGCTTCTTGGGTGGCTCAGTGAGTAAAGAATCCACCTGCCAACGCAGGAGATTCAGGTTCGATCCCTGGTCGGGAAGATCCCCTGGAGGAGGGCACGGCAATCTACTCCAGTATTCTTGCCTGGAAAATTCCATGGACAGAGGAGCCTGGGGAGCTACAGTCCATGGGGTCACAAAGAGTTGGACATGACTGAACTGGCATGCATGCACACGCTGTCTTTGTGGGAGCCTATCTTTCAAGTGGTTTCTTCCTGAGAACCCCTAGTTCCCAGATTTCACCTCTGGCCCCTAGTCATACCCCCAGGGCACTTGAGCAAACCTAAGCACTCTTCCAGGGACCAGCATCAGAGCCACGGAGGAGCAAAGGGCTGCAGTGTGGGCGAGGACTCTGACGGGAGTCAGGTTCTGTTCAGGAAACACGTCAAGCGTCTGATGCTTTTGGGTCTGACAGCTTTGCATTTTGTGCACAGGGCTTTTCCCCGCAGTGTTTTCAGAGCTTGATATTTCAGCTTAGTTTCAGCTCACTCAAGGAGAAACCCTCTTCTTGGTGATGTCAGGTACTGTTCCGAGTGATTTTGAACCTCCGTATTGTGTATATTTGCCGTCCAATGACCTTCCAGTGGCTCGACAGTTCTTTGTGTCCAAAATATCAGCATAGTAAAGCTGCTCTTGACTGTCTCCTTATATATGCAGCTACCAGGGCGTCAGCCCTGACTTCACAGCTCACACCCACAAGCCAGCAAACACTACTGAGGACAAGCCCCCCACGTGGAGCGCAGAGGCCCGGAGTGTCCGCTCTGAGGACCTCTTCTGGGACAGACACAATGCCTCCTTCAGAGGAAGAGCAGACCTTGATCACAAACATGCTTCCTGAGCCTCACAGCAGAGCCACAACCACAGCCACAGGAGAGGACATGGCCTCTCCCACCCTCCCAGCCTCCCTGGACGTGGCCTCTCCCACCCTCCCAGCCTCCCTGGATGTGGTCTCTCCCACCCTCCCAGCCTCCGGTAAGATTTCTCACCCTTTCCTCTCCTGTCTTGTTTGCCCCCCATCCCAGTTCCCTCTGGGCTCGGATAAATAAGTGAAATCCTTCCTTTATTCCTTCTCCACCAACCTCTTTCTTCAGCATCCCTTAAATCAGAGATGTCAACCAGTCTGGGTCTAATACATATAAGCAAAGGTGACAAACATCACTGGCATAATGTCTTTCTAGTGTTTATTTTTATAACTTTTTACATTTTGAAGTAATTCAACATTCACAGTTGCAAAAATAGTACAGAAGTTTCCTGGTGCACGTCATGCAAGCATCCTCCAATGGTAATGTCTTACATAATTGTATTATATTGTAACATCAGGTATTTTTATTTCAGCAAAGCTGTTGGGAATGTCTCTCCTGAAATTCACACACTAATGAAATGAAATGAACTCAGTATTTTTTGGCGGGCAGGGCTAGGCTGGATAATGATGCCAAGAATATGTTAATGACTTGATGTCAGTGTAAAAAGCTGCTGCCAATGGACCTGCTGAGAAGTTCTTCCTTTCCCATCATGTTTGTGGACACTGATCAGTGGTATTACCACTAAAAATGTAAAAGGCATGCTAATCTTATTTGGAATAAGATACAACTGAGATAACTCTTTCATTAAAAGACAGTTCTGTCTCAATGAGCTCCAACACTGGGCCAGAGTCACCAGAATTCATTCATTCATTTACTTGTCAATGCATGTATTTAATATCAGACCCCAGGCTAGCTGTTAAAAAACCCCCACAGCTCTATCAATGTTCTCTTTCCTTCCTGAGCTCTCAGACCTCAGAGAGAGGCATAGGCAGGCAAACTGATCAGTTGTTATTCAGCCTACAAAGAGCTATTATTCTAGAGAACCCAGAGAGAGGCTCCCCTGAGAAGAATGAGAATTGATCAAAGTCAGGCAGGCAGGGAAACAAAACTGAGGAAAAGGAATCAGCTTCACTACCTAGAAAAGTTTGTAGTAATATATCTGCATCTGGACAGTTATACAAAAGAAGAAAACTTTCTGGTATAACATGAAAAAAGATGTGATTGCAGGTGGCAAGGGAAATCATAAAATACCTGGCCATCACCCTAACAGGGAAAGTGCTAGTTTTATGTAAGAAAAACTACCCAAAACTTTAACAGGAGTAATAATAGTATGTTTAAATAAAGTGATATATCATGTTCTGGATAAGAAATCTGAATATTTTTTAAATGGCAACTGTTTCCAACTTAACTTATAGAGTTAAGATCCTCTCAGGAGTTTAGTTTTGTAAAAACTTGAAAAAAATTTTTTTTGATTCTTACCATGGGAATGAGCAAGTGAAAACCATCTGACAAGTTTTGTTTAAAAGATCAAGAGAAGACTTGTCTTAATAACCATCCTGTGATATTGTCAGGCTGGCATCATCATCACCACCACCTCCATTTTAATGGTAAAGCTAAAAAGAATTTGGTAACTTGCCCCAAATTTCACAGCACAGAGGAGTGGGGAACAGAATTTATATCTCCAGGTCTCTTCAGCTTAAATCTTGTAACCCTTCCACTATGCCACATAATTAGAAATGTATTGCTTAAATTTCAGAGTTCACCATCCCCCAAACACACACTCTAGCTGATTGTTTAGTGACCTAGGAATTTGGAGAATTTTTTTCTTACTTGGTAGTTAGAAAAAACGAAGTTTAGTTTGTTCCCCTTATTCCAGTTCAGGACAGAGCTGAAGTCCCTGGATAATCTATATTATGCGTGCACATTGCATATACCCTTTGATTATATGTCAATGTCTTGTCAATTTTACAACTGAGTCAAGGCAGTCAAGCATGTACATGCCCTGTTACCGTGCAGCTACTAGGAAGGTGGCCAGAACTCCATGGGTGACGGCCCACAGACAGGCACAGGCTTCCACTCTCCTCACGCCCTGGGCTCAGGTCACCAGTGAGAAAACTCCTGGAGGGCCTCCCTGGGAGACCCTGCCCTCCTTGCCTACATCTCCTAAAGCCGAGGCGACTGTGAACAGAAGGAGCCTTTCCCAGCCTCCTGCCGGGACAGCAGCCGCAGTTGGCAGCCCGGTCCAGACCAGCCTGACCTCAGGTAAGAGAGAATGCTCCCTCCTCCCTCCACTGTTGTTGTTTTTTAGTTGCTGAGTCATGCCCGATTCTTCTGTGACCCCATAGACCGTAGCCCGCTAGTCTCTGCCAGACTCCTCTGTCCACCTGTCCATGGGATTTCCCATGCGAGAATCCTGGAGTGGGTTGCCATTTCTTTCCCCAGCAGATCTTCTCAACCCAGGGATCAAACCTGTGTCTCCTTCATTGGCAGGTGGATTCTTTACCACTGAGCCCCCAGGGAAGCCCCCTACCTCTATTAATTACATATAAATATAGTGATATGCACATTAAAATATGATCACAATATGAGGATGGCCTGAGCTCTGAAACTTTGTTGTCTGATTCCCATTATGTGTTTGTTTATGTATTTATGTGTGTATGCATGTGTGTGTAATGCATATACACAGAAAATAAAAAGTAGACTGAAAAGACATTCACAACACGTTAACCTTGACTGTATCTGGGAAGCAGAGAGGATTCTGATTTTTCATCAATGCAGTGTCATGGATTTTCCATATTTTCTACTCCCGTAACCAGACAGAAGCGGCTTCTGTGCTTTTTAAAAGTCTGTCTGATTGTTTCGGGCGGTGCTGGATCTTTGCTGCTGCTCCGGCTTCTCCCCAGTCGCGTGCAGTCCGTGGGCGCACTGTGGGTCATGGGCTCTAGGGCGCGCTCGGGCCTCAGCAGTTGCAGCTCCCGGGCTCCAGAGCTCGGGCTCAGTAGTTTTGGCTCATGGGCTTGGTTGCTCTTGGCATGTAGGATCTTCCAGGATCAGGGATTGAATTCATACCTCCTGCATTGGCAGGCAGGTTCTTTACCACTGAGCCACCGGCGAAGCCTGGTTTGTGAGTTTTTAAAATGACTTCTGATCCCTGTAGCCAGACGCCCTTCTTCTAGGCAACTGTGTTCCGTGGATTGGAGCATTCTTCGCTGCTGCGCTATTTCTAACTGACTTTTGCATCCTCAGTATCCTACCAGATACCTGGCTTGACAGGCAGCAGGGGATGAACAGGGCAGGACTGGTGTCAGGGCACAACTTCTGCTCAGGCACCCTTAGAAGAAAGCCAAGCTCACCTCTCTCTTCTCATCCCAGGTCCATCCACCCCTGGCACACAGACTCCAAGTCCTACCAAGGCTCCAGCCCCCAAATATCCGCAGGCAGGTAAGAATGTGGCCTTGCAAAGGGCAATGCTATACCCCAGGTGGGAAGCATAGTTTAAGGGCAGTGGCATGAGGTGATGGGGGTGTCTGCAGGCAGACCAAGCTTGCTATTGTACTTTACTGGTTCTAGAAGGAAAAGAGGCAGGAGAACTAAGTCTTGCTGTGCTAGTAAACGATCCTGTAATCTTCATAAATCACTTCCTCTTTCTTGACTACAATTTCTCTATAGATTTGGGAGCTCTTTTAGATGCTGTGATTCTGTTTGTATGTATAACCCAAGACCATTTCATTTTGACCTTTGTGAGGCCATTGTCACCTATGCAGGTGACCTCCCTGTTGTGTGGACCTTTATACCTGGTGAAGAGTCAGCCTTGATCCCAGGAACCCACCAGTTTTCAAGTATGTACCAGCGCCCTATCACTCCTATAGCTTTTGTTTGTTTTGGATAAAGTTGTATACTATAATAAAAAGAGGTTTGTTTGATAAATTTAGATTCAGAGTGCTGGGATTAAATCTTAGCTCTGCCATTTACTGGTGAGGTACCCTCCTGCACTCAATTTCCAGAATTCAGTTTCCTCTGCTATAAAGCGAGAATGATAATAATTATTGTGGGCACTAAAAATGTCTTTCCTCTGCAGGGTTTTGTATTGATTAAGATAATGTGTGTGGAAGTGATTTGGAACTGGACAGCACCATATAACTTAATTCAAACAACTTTTATTGAATGAACGCCCATTGAGAAAGTGCTGTACGCTTTGCAAATGCAAGCCATTCTTACAATGAGCATGATGGTAGCAGAAAGAGAGGAAGGAGGAAAGGATGACTGCAAAATTCAGCCCCTGGGGCTTCCCTGACAGTCCACTGGTTAACACTACGCTTTTCCAAAGCAGGGATGCAGGGGGCATGGTTCGATCCCTGATCAGGGAACTAAGATCCCACATGCTGCATGGTGCTGCCCCCCCGCCGAAAAAGTTATATTACTAGGATCATACAATATGTAACCTTTAATGCAATTATACTTCAGTTAAAAAGAAAGAAAGAACTTGAACAATAAAAATAAAAAAGAGGGAATTCCCTGGTGGTCCAGTGGCTAAGACTTCTTACTTCCAGTGCAGGGAGCTTGAGTTTGATCCTTGATCAGGGAACTAGAGCCCACATGTTGAAACTAAGACCTGGTGTGGCCAAATAAATAAATAATTTGTTTAAAAAGACTGTTACAGTTACTTGAAGAAATTGACAATCATTATTATCAAATAAAATAACTCAAGGATTTTCATCTGAAAAAAAAATAAATAAAATGACCCTTAGAAGCTCTTTTACAGCCCATGTAAACTAGAAAAACTTATGTTGGTGTCATCAAGCCCTATGATCATTTTTTTATTTTTAATGTTTTAATCTTATTTTTCTATATTTTAAAACATGGTTTTTTTTAATGCAGGCAATACATGCAGATAGAATACAATTTAAAAACTTTTTAACTGAAGTATAGTTGGCTTGCAGTGTCACATTAATCACTGCTCTAAGGCAAAGTGGTTCAGTTACATACATATATGAATATATATATTTTGTAATATTCTTTTCCATTATGGTTATCATAAGATATCAAATAGGGTTGTCTGTGCTATATGCTACTGCTAAGTCGCTTCAGTCGTGTCCAACTCTGTGTGACCCCATAGACGGCAGCCCACCAGGCTCCCCCGTCCCTGGGATTCTCCAGGCAAGAACACTGGAGTGGGTTGCCATTTCCTTCTCCAATGCATGAAAGTGAAAAGTGAAAGTGAAGTCACTCAGTCGTGTCCAACTCTTGGCGAAGCCATGGACTTCAGCCTACCAGGCTCCTCCGTTCATGGGATTTTCCAGGCAAGAGTACTGGAGTGGGGTGCCATTGCCTTCTCCAGTCTGTGCTATACAGTAGATCCTTATTGTTTATCCATTTTATATATAANTGGAGTGGGTTGCCATTTCCTTCTCCAATGCATGAAAGTGAAAAGTGAAAGTGAAGTATGAGAGTAAAACCTCTGTAGGAAGGAATTAATAGCAAAATAATAAGTAAAGTAAAACAATCTTATTGCAAATAGTCTCGTGCAGTCTTAAACATTTATATTATACAACATATATCAAGTTACTTAAGATATTTTCCTAATTTGTGGAGATTTTTGTTAGGTTTAGAGTAGAGGTAGTACACATTTTTTAAAATGAGACCAAAAAAAATCATTGATTTTAGTTCATTGTTTTGATTATGGTTTTCCTTAAAACTTCTTCCTATACCATTTATTTAGTGTGTGCATAAATTATATCTGTGTACTTAATGAATCAGTGGATTCATAAGAATGTGTCCTATGCCTCTTATAGTGGAAAACATTTATTTTAAAAATTTCTATAGCACCACTGTTTAGTATTATTCCCAGGAGACACACATTGATTAAGTAGAAATGGAGCAATTGCTTGGATGTCTACTCAGAGGGTTCTCAGAACTATAGCAACACAGTAAATGAAGCTGTCGTTCAAGTGGGCAAAATTGTTCCGCTGCAGTATTGCATAACTGAAACACGGAGCCACAAGGAATATGACACAACTGAAACCAGATTTGGTAGACTTAAGATCTGAAATGATGACTTCTTTTTAGATGACAGCAAACAGCAGATCCAGGAGCAGCGAAGTTTCAGTTGAGTCATCTCGCTTGAGACACTTATTTTGAATGCAATCTGTTTAACTCCAAGTTTTACCATGTTTAGAAAATATAGGCCTCCTTTCCAGGGCACTTCTCATATCCATTTGTAGGCAGCTTGTTGAAGAGCATCCAAAGAGAAAAATCCCATCTCATGCAAAGTAATATACTTGGACATTTTTGTGGAAAGACTGTTAACTTTCCACTGTTGATTACTGCCTCCTGCTCTCAGGGCATGACTTCCGGCAAGTTCAGTGCAGGCCTGCATTCACAGTCCACAGAGCAAAGATGTCTGAGCATTTTCCCTGTGTTCCCTGTAATAAGACTACTTATTTTATAGGCTTTGGATAGTTGTTCGGAGACCATTCTCCATGAACCTCTCACTTTTCTGCCCATCTTGGAAGCAGAGACACTGTTTTTGCAAACAGCCTTGAAAAATAGTGTGTCTCTCTCCAGAGCCAAGGATGGAGCCAAGTCACTGGCCCCAGATGGAGTTCCTCTCCTCTGGAGGCCAAGAATCCTGGTGTCGTTTGTGGCTCAGCAGCAATCTTTCATAACACAAACCATTGGATATGCAGGTGTCAACCAGCTCTCTGCTCATTACATTGTGGGAGCGGGAACTCAAAGATCCTGAAACTTTGGTTGCTGCTTTACTCTGAGTAATAGCATCGTTAGTTTCAGATTCAGGAGTCTTGTGTCTTCTGCTAGCATCTGTGGGATTACAGTAGGCTAGCTTGTTAGCCTGAAAATAGGATAACATCTCATATCCTTCCAGTAAGGGAGAACAGGGAGGTAAGATGTTATTTTCCGCATTCTGATGTAGAATTAATTAATGAAAGCTTTGGTTTTAACAAGTACTTCTACTTCTAGTATATTAAATAATGTTTTACTGATGGCTGGGCTGTATGGTAAGTTTAAAATAGTGCTAAGAAGAAATGCTTCATTATGACACAGTATGTGCATTTATTCAGTGTTACAGCAAGGGTAAAATTAAATTTGCATATGTATAGCATAGCTCTTCACAGCCAGCACTTTGCATGTTTTGTTGAAATGTTGCTACTTTCCTAAGCTTAACATTTTAAACTTGAGAGAAAAGTAACCTTAAATTAAAAGAGTTGTACAATTAAAAATTTTCAGGTACTTTCTACCATAAAGTTCCTCAATTACTTTCTTATATTTCACGCCCCACCTAATTTCTATTTTTTCTAAGGCATGTTTTGAAATGTGCCTGGTTAATAAAACTCACTATGTTTGTTCACATTCAAATATGGTTATACTTTAAAATTCGTAGAGTTTAATTACTGCTAAATATTATTTTGAATTTATGAAACATTATGATTATATATTTATCGGTTTGGGAGCATTTGCTTAAAATATTTAAGAAGCCTAATTTAAACAACAGTTTTAAATAACTCAAATATAGTTCCACAATAGTTGCATTTCATAAAATAAGAATTTTCATTAAGTACTTTACTTGAATTTAAATAACTTTTAATTTCATATTGTAGGCTTAATAAAAGTAATTCAGCCTAATAATTTGCTATTATATTTCTGATTTAGAATTACTTGAAAATGCGAATTCAGGGATATATAATGGTATTCTTTTTCATTATGCAAATCTAGACTTTTAATAGTGTCTAATAATTATGTTAATGGTGATAGATATGTTTGACATTAGTTGGTTATGTATATTTTATAGTTTTTTATCTTTCTTGTTAACACACTGTCTTTCATAGATTGATTTGGGTGGTTTATTTGTCGTTCAGTCACTAAGTTGTGTTTGACTCTTTGTGACCCCATACAGTGCAGCATGCCAGGCTTGTCTGTCCTTCACTACTACTGAAGCTCACTCAAACTCATGTCCATCGAGTTGGTGATGTCATCCAACCATCTCATCCTCTGTTATCGTCTTCTCCTCTTGCCCTCAATCTTTCCCGGCATCAAGGCCTTTTCCAATGAGTTGGCTCTTCACATCAGGTGGCCAAATATTGGAACTCAGCTTCAGCATCAGTTCTTCCAATGAATATTCAGGGTTGATTTCCTTTAGGATTGACTGGTTTGATCTCCTTGCAGTCCAAGGGTCTCTCAATAGTCTTCTCCAACACCACAATTTGAAAGCATCAACTCTTTGGTGCTCAGCTTCTTTACGTTCAACTCTCACATCAGNATTCAGGGTTGATTTCCTTTAGGATTGACTGGTTTGATCTCCTTGCAGTCCAAGGGTCTCTCAATAGTCTTCTCCAACACCACAATTTGAAAGCATCAACTCTTTGGTGCTCAGCTTCTTTACGTTCAACTCTCACATCAGTACATAACAGAAAAACCATAGCTTTGACTATATGGACCTTTGTTGGCAAAGTGATGTCTCTGCTTTTCAATACACTCTCTAGGTTTGTCATAACATTTTTTCCAAGGAGCAAGAGTCTTTTAACTTCATGGCTGCAGTCACCGTCCATAGTGATTTTGAGGCCTAAGAAAATAAAATCTGTCACTGTTTCCACATTTTCCCTATCTATTTGCCATGAAATGATGGGACCAGATGCCATGATCTAAGTTTTTGAATGCTGATTTTTTTAAGTTAATTTTTTCACTTTCCTCTTTAACCCTCATCAAGAGGCTCTTTAGTTCCTCTTCACTTTCTGCCATTACAGTGGCATCATCTACATATCTGAGGTTGTTGATATTTCTCCCATTATTCTTAATTCCAGCTTGTGATTCATCCAGCCCAGCATTTCACATGGTGATCTCTGCATATGAGTAAAATAAGCAGAGTGACAATATATACAGTCTTGACATACTCCTTTCCTGATTTTGAACCAGTCCATTGTTCAATGTCCAGTTTTTAACTGTTGCTTCCTGACCTGCATACAGGTTTCTTAGGAGACAGGTAAGATCATCAGGTATTCCCATCTCTTTAAGAATTTTCCAGTTTGTTGTGATCCACACAGTCAAAGGTGTTAGCATAGTCAATGAAACAGATTAGATGTTTTTGAAATTTCCTTGGTTTTTCAATGATCCAACGGATGTTAGTGATTTAATCTCTGGTTCCTCTGCCTTTTCTAAATCCAGCTTGTATATCTGAAAGTTCTCGATTTACATACTGTTGAAGCCTAGCTTGAAGGATGTTGAACATTACCTTGCTAGCAAGTGAAATGTGTGCAGTTGTACATTAGAGACTGGCTACTTCTGCTGTGCAGAAATGAAAGCTTACCTTTGAGAAGCATGTTTCATTGTGCACCCTGCTTTTTTCTCTCTTAATTTCTCTTCATTTCTTGTTTTTTTTCCCTAGTTCTGTACCTTCCTTCCTCCTTTTTTTAAAATACACTTTGAGGGTTGGCAAATGGGAGCTGCAGACAGGGGTGGATTGGGGAAAAGGGGGGAGACTCCAGAGTATTTCCCTGTCTGCCTTGAGTGGTATCTCCAGCAGGAACTGTGTCTTCTCTATGTCTCCAACTTAGCCTTTCTTCTGTGGTTCCGACTTCTGCCAGGCAACCCCAGTTGGTGTTCTGGCCCCAGCAGACCCCTCTGACTCTTGGGGTCTGTTCACACCTCCTCCTCTCGTGTGCCTCTAGCCCTAAGACAATACTGTTTCCTGATGAGGTTAATGTCTGTGTTTCATCACTGTCCTTTGCTTAGCTTTTCAGCCCACCCTCACTTTTATAACTAGTTTGTGTATTAAATTTCCTCTTTTTAACACACCCAGAATGGTTTCTGTTTGCCTTCTTGGACTCTGACAACTCTCTTGAACGGATAAAATATATTTATTTCTCATCCTAGTCAGAGCTTCTTCCTTAATTCTTCCTTCTAGACTCTTCTCTCTTCTCTTTTAACTCTTGACTCTTCAACTGGCTATGACTTTTTTTTGCATGTAAAAGATGATGATTACAACCACCTAATATAGAAATATGGAAAACGATGCCAACTGAATTTCTTATTAAACATCTTATGTATACATTATTGAATGAGTAAGTGAAATAGTCTTTGAAAAATAGTTTATCAAAACTTATTTGCATGTGTGTTTGTGTGTGTATTGTCTGCATATATGTGATTAAGAGAGATGAGGGAGCAGGACACCAAGGTCACATTCCAGTCCCAGTTGTGGATTCTGCTTTAGAGCTTTATGCTAATCAAGTCTTTATACTTCTGCTACCTCCTTTCTGTGATGAGTAAATTATCCAGATCTTGGAAGAAAGGCAAGGGAAGATGCAATGTTTTTTTCAGTGTCACAATAGAGCTTTTGGAACAGGCTTATTCAAGGATTATTTGATTGTCTAAGGCAGGGATTTAGTAAATTACAGCCCACAAGTAAGATCCAGACTAAGACCTGTTTGTTCAGCCCACAAGTAAGGTCCAGACCAAGGCCTGTTTTTTCAGCCCCTGAATTAAGTATGGATTTTTTTACGTTTATATAAACAAAAAAATAAAAGGAAACCAATATGAGACAGATTTTATATGGCATGCAAATACTAAAATATTTCCTATCACTCCTAAAAAGGTATTTATATCTCTATGTATATAGATATTTATATCTTTCTGTATATGTAGATATCAGGCACTTTACAGAAAATGTATGCCAGTCCCTGCTCTGGGAGAATGTGCTATTTTTGATTTACTACTTACTATTAATCAGAATTTAGACTCAATATGGGTTTATGATAACATGGATAAGTTGCCAATGAATTTTGTCTGTTGGAGAAGCAATGGATTTGTGTCTGGTAGAAAAGAATATGGCTATAGGACATTAATTAGTTTCACATATAGCTTTGTAATCACCTTTTAGCATCTTCAATTGATTGTATGTAGTTTAAGATCTCTCATTTGAAAAGACTTAACTACCCTCCATGTTCCCTTACTAAGAAGTCAAATGATCTTGTCAGTATGTATTTATTTTATATTTGCATTTAAATGATATTTTCAACTCTTAGAGAGTTATGCTTTGATGATAAATGGGCCACCTCCATCTTTCCTATTTGGCTTTCAGTTCTTTCAGAATTTTTATACAACTTCAGTCAGTCTGTCAGTTTAATGTCTCAGTCATATCGACTCTTTGCGACCCGTGGACTGCAGCACGCCAGGCCTCCCTGTCTATCACCAACTCTCAGGGCTTGCTCAAACTCATGTCATCAACTCACTGATGCCATCTAACCATCTCATCCTCTGTCATCCCCTTCTCCTCCTGTCTTCAATCTTTCCCAGCATCAGGGATTCAGAACTTGGGGTTTCCGTGGTCTGCGCTGCATTTTCCCAACTTTTGAAGGTCGGACTCTCTCCTTTGTTTCTGTGGAGCCAGTTTGCAGAAGATAGAAACGGATACAAAGCGAGCCTTTCAAAGGTGGTTGAGTTCTCAGGTCCCTCCCACTCCTGGATGCCTTTCAAGACTAGTTTCCTGAATGTTCCCGGACCATCAAGTCACATGTCAACACGGCATTATTAAATTGCTGGACCCTGCACCGTCTCCTTTTTCATATCACCTAAGATCTGCCTTGGCCCTGCTCTAAACCTGCAGTGAATGGTGAATGGGCCTTTCAGACACAAAGACTTGATTATGTTACCATAGGAAATTACAGCCCTTTTTTCTCCAGGTTCTAAAGAAACACACAAGAGGTGCGGATGGGGGCAGTGGTCGGACTGAATTTTAGAAACTGTGTTGGCTGTTTCTCTCTGGATCTCTCCCTGGAGAAGGAAATGGGACCCCATTCCAGTATCCTTGCCTGGAGAATTCCATGGACAGAGGAGCTTGACAAACTACAGTCCATGGGGTCACAAAGAGCTCGACCTGTCTTAGTGACTAAATAATAACAGTCTGGATCTATATGTATCTGTTGCTGTTCTTTAATCACTAAGTCATGCCCAACTCTTTTGTGACCACATGGACTGTAGCCCCCCAGGCTCCTCTGTCCATAGAATTTTCAGGCAAGGATACTGGAGTGGGTTGCCATTTCCTTCTCTAAGGGATCTTTCCAAACCAGGGACTGAACCCACGTCCCCTGAATTGTCAGGTGTTTTCTTTACCACTGAGCCACCTGGAAAGCCCACCTCAAACCGTATTATCTGTCTCTATATAGGTCTAGGTATCCATCATTTCATCCATTAATGAGGAGTGTAAAGTTTCTCTAGGAATTTTCAGGGAGACCATCTCTGATTTCCTCCAGGAATCAGACCCTCACCTTTCTTCCTCTCTCTCTAGGATCTCTCACAGATTCCCCATCTATTTGCCATGGAGTGATGGGACCGGATGCCATGATCTTAGTTTTCTGAATGTTGAGCTTTAAGCCAATGCCCTCAGCCTGGTATGATTTATTAGAAGAGAATAATCAGAGCATTTTGTCTATTGTTTAGTCACTAAGTCATGTCTGGCTCTTTTGCACCCCGTAGACTGTAGCTCACCAGGCTCTCTGTCCATGGAATTTACCAGGGATTTTCCTTCTCCAGGTAAATCGAAGGGGATAGAACCTGGAAAATCTTTACTGCCAGGCTCTACATGAGCAATTGCTGCCCCCCAGAAGCTTCCCAGATGGCACTAGTGGTAAAGACTCCCCCGTCCCAGTTCAGGAGACATAAGAGATGCAAGTTCAGTCCCTGGATCAGGAAGATCCCCTGGAGGAGGGCATGACAACCCACTCCAATATTCTTGCCTGGAGAATCCTATGGACAGAGGAGCCTGGTGGGCTACAGTCCATGGGGATGCAAAGAGTCGGACACAACTGAAGCGACTAAGCACAGCACAGAAGATACTAGAATCACAGAATGATAGAAATGGAAGCGATTAGAGAATGTTTAGCCCAGCCTCCTTGTATATCAGGTGAAGGACTGACAGGGAAGTGGATTCCCAGAGTCCAACATCAAGCCAGTGACACAACTTGCACAGCAAACTCTTCTTCCTAACGATATGTGTGACCTTTTCACTGAAGCCCTTTGAAGCAATCTCTATGGTCACCAGCCAAGAGCAGGATGTTGTCTTGCTAGGTATCGGCTGCATAGTTAACTCTAACAGCCCTGTACTCTGACCACCTCACACAAAAATAGATGAATATCATCACTAATTGATCACTTATGGTAATTCTGGCACCATTGGGGGACTTTGCAAACTGTATCTCCTGTCTTCTACAGGATACCCTATGAGTGTAGATTCTATTATTGTCTTTTGTTTATATATGAAAAAATTAAGGCTCAAAGAATTAAGTAATCAGCTTGAAGTTACACGTCCTGGTAAGTCCTGATGGTAAAACTAAGAATAAGTCTTTCTGACTCTAAAGTCTGAAATTTTTCTTGTGAAGATTCATTCTCTATCTTTCCTCCCACAGCCTATAAAGATGGAGAGAGAGAATTTTTTGTTGTAAATAATTAGCCATTATGACTTTCTTTTTTAGATGGTTCTCTTCTAATAGCCACAAGGGATAATAATTACTCTCAACTGTGATTTCAATCTTTAGGTATTGTCTTGACTACTATTCCTGGTTTCTGAAGAATGCAACATACATCTGTCAGAGGGTGAAAAGGATATTCCAGTCACACAGTGAGTACACAGCCAGACTATTCTACAAAAAATGTCTAGAACTCTGCCTTAGCACAGGATCCGTAGGAAGAGGTGTAACTCATTTAGCGATCATGAATCCTAGACACAAAGTCTAGGGTATTTCTGAGTTCCCTTTGCCTAACAGTTTGAAAAAAAAAAAAAAAAAAAAGCAGGGGTCAGCCCAGCAAAGCATTGTGTCTTTCCGTGTGCTCTTGGGCAAGCTTCTTCCCCTCTCTGAGTCTCCCTGTAAGCTCCAAAGGCAAAGACAAATGAAACAGGAGATAATTGCCACGTAAGCACTCAAATGCCTGACCAGAGCAAAGTGTATACACATGATTCAAGACAAAGATGGCATCCTGACCTGTTACAAGTGGGGTGTAGGGTACCCCCATCCTTGTCCTCAGGCATCCTCGGAGGCCAGACATCTTCGTTTTAATTTTCACTCTTGCTGACAAAAGTGGCTGATGTAGTCTGTCTGTTCCCAAAAGCAACAGTGTGACCATTTTATTGTTCCCTCTTCCTGAACTGTCTGGCCCAGGGAATCTGGCTTCCTAAAAATCACGGAACCAAGTTAAACTCTGAAAAACCCCTTTGAAATGTAACTCAAATATAAGCTGAGTGGTCATATGGCTGTGCATTATATTACAACAGTCAAACAAAACACAATGCAGCCCTCCAGTCCTCCCTTGTGGCTTTCATTTAATTAATTGATTTGTGTTTGGCTGTTCTGGGTCTTCACTGCTGTGCAAGCTTTTCCCTAGCTGCAGAGAGCAGGGCTACTCTCTAGCTGCAGTGCGCAGGCTTCTCATTGCAGGGGCTTCTCTTGTGGATCTCAGGCTCTAGGGCATGCGGGCTTCCATAGTTGCGGTTCCTGGGCTCTAAGAACACAGGCTCAGTGGTTGTTGCACATGGGCTTTGTTGCTCCATGGCATGTGGAACCCTCCCAGACCAGGGATTGAACCCGTGTCTCCTGCATTTGCAGGCGGATTCTTTACCACTAAGCCACCAGGGAAGCCTGGAAAGCGGAGTCTTGATCACTGGACCGCCAGTCCTTGCACGAGCTCCTTCATTCTCTGACATTCACTCTGAGTGACACCCTGTCCAGTGCACTGCCCTCTAGGAAGAGCCTGAGCCAGAATTTATTTCTCTGTAGCGTTCCCTTCTCTCCCTTCTCTCTCTTCTCTTTTTTTTTTTCCAGCCTTAAAACAAAAATGCCTTGAGAACATCTGCAAGTCTGTTTGAGTCTTGAAAAAACAACGGGGCCTCACAATACCCTGGGCGACCTCTGTTCACCCTAGCCCCTGGTCCAGGTTGGTGGCATTTGCAGAATTCACCCAGCCTCCAGCTCCAGATCATCAATTAATTGAATGCAGGTCTTTTTGGAAGCAGCATCTCTTTCTCTCCCGTGTAAGGTATTGAAGGTAGAAGAGCACGTGTCAGAGCTCTCATAGTCAGGGAAGTGATGCCAGCTTCCTTGCGTGACCTAGCAGCAGCGCTCAAGGCGCTGGCGGAAGTCATGGAGACCTAGCAGCTGTGCTCAAGGCGCTCCCACGGTGACTGAGCAAACCAGCCCGGGCACTGAGGCTCTCAGCGCCCAAAGGCACGTAAACCTGGGACTTCAGGAAGACGACGCAAGCGCAGATGAGGAAGACTGAACCCGTCCTCTGGAGAGTCACATATGATTTCTCTGTGAGGTTTATCCAAACAGCTAGTCTACAGCTAATCGGACTTGCTGTACTATGAATCCAGATAATCCTCCAAGCCCCCTAGGTAGGAGGTGATGAGAATCTTCCCTCAGAAGGAGGTGAAAGAGTTGTTTTGTGGATGTCTCGTCTTGATTTCTCTTCTGTGCCTCCCCAAGACTACTCTTAGACTTGATGATGCACTAATGGGACTCATAGAAGTCAGAAAAGCTGGTAGAGTCACCTTTCCCACTGATGACAGCAAAAAGAGATTAAGGTCAGCAAAGGGAAAAGGCACAGAAGGCAGAGTGCAAGCAAAGCTTCCAGCTGTCCTCTCCAATGGAGCCACATAGATGGCGCGGAATTCTTCCAGCAATGATATATAGCAACGTGCATGGAATCTTGTCAACCAGGAAACTCTCCCCAGCCATGGAGTCCAGGGTTTTTACAGGGTTAACAGTCATGTGGGAACATGAAGAGCCAGTGTTGCTCAGGCTCCAGCTGCTCCATGGGTCAGGCTAACACTGTGTGACCCAAGGCCCCTGCTACAAATCTCTCTGTTAGCTTAGACTACCTGGCATGATCCAAAGCCCCAGGTATAAAAAATACTCTTTTTAAAACCTTTTTAATTTTGTATTTGGGATATAGCCAATCGACAACTTTGAGATAGTTTCAGGTGGACCGCAAAGGGACTCAGCCATATATATACATGTATCCACTCTCTCCCAAACTTCCCTCCCATCCAGGCTGCCACATAACATAACATACAGCAGAGTTCCCTGTGCTACAAAATAGGTCCTTGTTGGTTATCCATTTTAAATATAGCAGCGTGTACATGTTGATTCCAAACTCCCTATCCATTTCCCCCATCTCCCTGCCTTGGTAACCATGAATTTTTTCTCTAAGTCTGTGAGTCCACTTGGAATATTACTCAGACATTAAAAAGAAAGAGATAATGTCATTTGCAGCAACATGGATGGACCTAGAGATTCATATGGAGTGAAGTAAGTCAGACAGAAAAGGAAAAATATTGTATGACATCCTTTATATGCAGAATCTAAAAGAAATGATACAAAGATACTCTTACCGGGTGGTATATTGCAAGGGTTTAGAGACTGTCTTTTCAAGGACCAGACCTTTCTTTGGAAGATGCTTGGTTTGAATGCCCTCTTGCATCAACCCTCTACTGCAACTAACACAATGAATCATCTCTCTTTTTGGATCAGGTCCTCATATGCAATTTCCACGTCCATTATCCCAATAAATGTCAAGTGTTTCTGCAGAACATTACTAAACTCTCTCCAGTGGCCTTGTCTGGACCCCTTCATTCCTCACTGTGGAGACAGCTTTCCTCCACCCATTCACCCTGGATGCTGCTGATCATCAATTCTCACTCCTTTATGATCTATGCCCACCCTTCAGTGAGAAGTCACTTTTCATGTAGCATCCAAGTGGAGACAGTTTTCCCCCATCTGAAGACCCTCGAGTAACCTTGCATGACCAGTAAACAGTAGGTTCTTTAGGGATAAAAGCAGACAGATGCTTTCCTGTCTGGACAAACATAGAAAGTTTTATTTTTAATCCTCAGGACACTTGAGGGATCCTCAAAGTCATTCAGATGTCAGACTCAGAAATGGCTGTGGTCAGGACTCCTGGAGCCTAAAAGGGCCCCTTGTTTGAAAAGCTGATGAAGATGCAGTAAATGTGCTAAAACAAAGATACGCATGCCTGGATAGGAATGAAAAAAACAACAAAACACAGCACCACTCATTCTGTGTGGGTGAATCTGACCTGATCCTCTCTGATGGATCAAGTTGATATGAATTAGGGATCGTTGACAAGAAAGGATCTCTGAGGTTCCCCAAAGAGTTATTTATCATCAGGGAAAGGACCTGGACCAGAGGACCAGGAGAGGCCAGGATGTCAGACACCATCTCGCCTCTGCCTCCTCTACAACCCGCAGGAGAAGAGGGTGAGGATGACTGGGAATCCGAGTGGCTCTGTTTCTTCTCCCCTCAAACCCCCGACTGTATCGTGCCCACAAACAGCGCTGCGGGACAGGCTCCTCAGGGGGAGGGGGATTGTGGAGGACTGTCCAGCTCTGTTTCCCGGACCTTCCTCCAGGAGCTGGGAGGATGCCTGCTGAGGGGGACACGGGAGGGTTCTCTGCCTGTGCTCCCCACCCCCTTCACCAGAGCGTGCTCCTCTTCCCTAAAGAGACTTTATGGTAAAACAGTACATGAGTCAACGAAATATGATGTAAGAAGCAAAAGAAAAAAATAAGAGGATGCAGCAATGAATGACTTCGACCCCACACCTGGGCTATCTGCTTGTGGGGAAGCTCTGTGTGGAAAGCATTACTCTAGGGACAGTGACTATGCTTGACCACAACTCTTAAAAGTCCAAGTGTGGACTTTTAAGGCGCCTCTGAGCCCCTGCAGAGGGACAAAGCTCAGAGGGCTAGTTTGCTAGGGTCACACCTTCTCACAACAGCAGCCACAGCAGAAAGGGAAGGGGGCCCAAGGGACACCGACCAGAGCCTAGAGTCCATGGTCTCCTGGAGGTTGAGGGGAGGTTCGACCCCTCCCCGGCTGAATAGGCCCAGATGTAGAGGGTGCTTAGGGTGATGGGGGAGCCCAGAGGGGTGCACCTCCATACTGACTGACTTGTGCATGTGCAGCTACCAGAGGTTTGAAAGTGAAAGTGAAAGTCTCTCAGTCGTGTCCGACTCTTTTCCACCCCATGGACTGTACAGTCCATGGAACTCTCCAGATCAAAATACTGGAGTGGGTAGCCTTTCCCTTCTCCAGGGGATCTTCCCAACTCAAGGATCAAACCTAGGTCTCCTGCATTGCTGGTGGATTCTTTACCACCTGAGCCACAAGAGAAGCCCAAGCACACTGGAGTGGGTAGCCCATCCCTTCTTCAGCGGATCTTCCCAACCCAGGAATCCAACCAGGGCTCTTACATTGCAGGCAGATTCTTCACCAACTGAGCTCTCAGGAAAACCAGTGGTTTACTGATGAGATAAAGGGATGGGACAGTCACTGTGCCCTAGCCAATGAAGGAGACAGTGAAGCTACACAAGGAATATTGCTAACCAGGATTCTTTTTTTCATTACATTAAATTTACTCATAAACACATTCTACAAATGTACAATTTGTTGTGCAGAAGCTTTTAATTTTAATTACATCCCATTTGTTTATTTTTGCTTTTATTTCCAGTATTCTGGGAGGTGGGTCATAGAGGATCCTGCTGTGGTTTATGTTGGAGAGTGTTTTGCTTATGTTTTCCTCTAGAAGTTTTATAGTTTCTGGTCTTACATTTAGATCTTTAATCCATTTTGAGTTTATTTTTGTGTATGGTGTTAGAAAGTGTTCTAGTTTCATTCTTTTACAAGTGGTTGACTGGTTTTCCCAGCACCACTTGTTAAAGAGATTGTCTTTAATCCATTGTATATTCTTGCCTCCTTTGTCACAGATAAGGTGTCTATAGGTGTATGGATTTATCTCTGGGCTTTCTATTTTGTTCCATTGATCTATATTTCTGTCTTTGTGCCAGTACCATACTGTCTTTATGACTGTGGCTTTGTAGTAGAGCCTGAAGTCAGGCAGGTTGATTCCTTCAGTTCCATTCTTCTTTCTCAAGATTGCTTTGGCTATTTGAGGTTTTCTGTATTTCCATACAAATTGGGAAATTATTTGTTCTAGCTCTGTGAAAAATATTGTTGGTAGCTTGATAAGGATTGCATTGAATCTGTAGATTGCTTTGGGTAGTATACTCATTTTCACTATATTGATTTTTCCAATCCATGAACATGGTATATTTCTCCATCTATTAGTGTCCTCTTTGTTTTCTTTCACCAGTGTTTTATAGTTGAAACATGTATAATATCATATAAGAAACGAATCGCCAGTCCAGGTTCGATGCAGGATACAGGATGCTTGGGGCTGGTGCACTGGGATGACCCAGAGGGATGGTATGGGGAGGGAGGTGGGAGGGGAGTTCAGGATGGGAAACACGTGTACACCGTGGTGGATTCATGTTGATGTATGGCAAAACCAATACAATATTGTAAAGTAATTAACCTCCAATTAAAATAAATTTAAATTAAAAAAAGAAAAATAAATAAAATAAAAATGTACAATTTTTTCTTTTTAAACAAAGTATAATAAAATATTTAAAAATCCCAAAACAGAATACCTGACATACAAAGTTCAAAATCAAATTAGCAGAATATTAAAAATTTACAGAAGGACATCTTAAAAAATATTTATAAAGTTACATGTAATTATGTAGAATTCATATTTTAAAAATGGCTCAAAAATGGAAGAATTTTCCTTCATTCCTGAAAAGAAAATATATCCAAGAGACGTTGTGAAAGGCAAAGCACAAGTACATTTCCATGTAATCCACTCATGCCTGAAAGACTAGCAACAGAAAAAAAAAGAAAGGGGGAGGAGGAGGGATGAGCTTCCCTGGAGGCTCAGTGGGAAAGAACCCGCCTGCCAATGCAAGAGACTCGGGGCTTGGTCCCTGGGTTGGGAAGATGCCCTGGAGAAGGAAAAGGCAACCCACTCCAATATTCTTGCCTGGAGAATCCCGTGGACAGAGGAGCCTGGCCGGCTACAGTCCATGACATTGCAGAGCCGGACAGGATTGAGAAACTAAACAACAGAAACAAGGAGATGGGGAGAGGGGTGTGTGTGCACGCAGGTTAGTCCACCAATTTCTGAACAGGTGCCCTCTGCGGGGGGCTCATGTGAGTGAGGAAATTGGGTGCTATATTAATCTTTAAGCTCCCATTCAGTTCAGTTCAATTGCTCAGTCATGTCCGACTCTTTGTACTCCCAGGAACGGCAGCACATCAGGCCTCCCTGTCCTTCACCAACTCCCAGAGCTTGCTTAAACTCATGTCCATTGAGTCGGTGATGCCATCCAGCCATCTCATCCTCTGTCGTCCTTTTCTCCTCCCACCTTCAATCTTTCCAAGCATCAGGGTCTTATTCAGTGAGTCCATTCTTTGCATCGGGTGGCCAAAGTATCGGAGTTTCAGCTTAAACATCAGTCCTTCCAATGAATATTCAGACCTGATTTCCTTTAGGATGGACTGGTTGGATCTCCTTGCAGTCCAAGGGACTCTCAAGAGTCTTCTCCAACACCACAGTTCAAAAGCATCAATTCTTCGGCGCTCAGCTTTCTTTATAGTCCAACTCTCACACTCATACATGACCACTGGAAAAACCATAGCTTTGACTAGACGGACCTTTGTTGGTAAAGTAATGTGTCTGCTTTTTATATGTTGTCTAGTTTGGTCATAGCTTATCCTCCAAGGAGCAAGCATCT
>SJYX01016533.1:711379-722100 GCA_006410675.1 Oreotragus oreotragus | reverse complement strand
GACTGAGTGACTAAGAACAGCACAGCAAAAAGGGGCCGAAGAGCCTCTTGAAGATACACTTGAAGAACCTTGAGATTGGTTGGTAGTCTGCAACTCAGAAGAGCTGTCTCTCCAAAACTCAACCATGCTGGAACCCTGATCTGAGACTTCTAGCATCTAAGTGTGAGAAAAACATTTCTGTTGTTCATAAGCCACCTAGAGCATGTAGTTTGTTATAATAGCCTGAGATGACTGGGGGAGACATATTACTGGTATGACCCAGATATGAAACAAACGTTGCCCTGACTCCCATTCTGACTGTCTTTTCACCGGGAAATATGCCATTTTTAGATCACTATATAAAGTGAAAGAGGTGGAAAAGCTTATTTTAGTATACATTTTACTTTTAATGTTTTCTGGCTTATTATCTGCCTGGGCATTATCTGGAGTATTCTACATATAGCAATTAGCTTAGTACCCGTAACAACTCTAGCACATAGGTGCTATTATGACTTACCTTGCCCAGATGAGAAACATGTCTCTATTTCTTGCTGATGTTTGAAGGGCGTTTTTTGCTGGGTATAGAATTCTGCACTGGCTTCCTTTTGTCTTTCAGCACTTTAAAGGTGTCATTGCATTGTTTTCTGTTTTTTTTTTTTTTTACAGAAAATCAGTAAACATTTTTGTATTTGTTCTTCTGTATGCAGTATGTCTTTTTTTCCCCCCTTCTGTCTGGTCTTAAGATTTTCTCTTAGCAAAGGTTTTCAGCAATTTGATTATGGTGGCCTTGGTAAGGTTAAGTGATCTTGTGGAATTAGAATTCAGCTTCAGACGTTTTCCCCTAATGGTCATGCTCTTAAGAGGCCATGCTGCCTCTTTAAAGTTGCGTGTGTTTAGTTGCTCAGTCATGTCCTGACTCTTTGCAGCACCATGGACCGTAGCCTCCCATGCTCCTCTACCCATGGGATTCTCCTGGCAAGAATACTGGAGTGGGTACCGTTCCCTTCTCCAGGGGATCCTCTTGACACAGGGATCAAACCCAGGTCTCCTGCATTGCAGGCAGGTTCTTTTCACTCCACTTTCTTGAAAGGTTATCTGTTAGTATTTAGATGAGACCACTAAAGCAGAGAGAGGTGAACTTGGACTTCCTGGTTGCCAGGCCATTGTGCTTATTTTTATTTCTCTTAAGCACTGAGAATGGGATCATACCTGACTTTTTCTATACATTAAAAAAAATATTTTGTAAAAAGTCAGAGCAGTTGTTTCCAATCCTGTATTGCCTTGATCTACAGAAAACAGGGATCAGTTAGGAAGTTTGAGAATTTTAAAATTGTAAATTATAAATTGACTTGTGATGCGAATAGGGACACATTTGGAATCCAAACATCTGGGTGCTAATCTAGTTTTCTGAAATAAGAATTTAAGAAAATTAAATTTTACTTAAAAAGTGAATTTTGTAGGATAGAAGACTTTCAAATAATGTGATTTATAAGTGAAGGTTTCAAAAAGGATACACGAGTGTGAAAATATTGGGAATTAATTACCTAGAATCTTACCTTGTTATCATAAACTCTATGAAATTAAAAGATTATACATATATACATATATATGTATATATACATACATATATATATATATATATATAATTCAGCTTTTAGTGAAAGACATGCCAGTACATTAGACCTTTAAGAGTAGTTATTGTTTAGTCACTAAGTCATGTCTGGCTCTTTGCTATTCCATGGACTTCAGGACACCAGACTTCCCTGTCCTTCACTATCTCCCTGAGTTTGCTCAAATTCATATCCATTGAGTCAGTGATGCTATCTAATCATCTCATCCTCTGCTCCCCTCTTCTCCTCTTGAAAAATATTCCTCCTTTGTAGTGGAAAAGAATACAGTGCTATGAAAGAATTGGAGAAAGATTAATGAAAAACCTGTATTCATGATTTTATGTAATAAAATTGGACTAAAAATGTAAAAATAACTATAAAGTTTTGTGTGCTAACGTATATAATGTACTGCAAGTTTTTTAGGTCATGTGAATTCACTGGCTGCTCATCACCAATAAAGTTATGACTGACTAAAATTGAATGGGTGAGTTAAGTGATAGGTATTATGTATAGATTTGCAGTAGCAATAGGGTGTAGAAGATACATTACATACATGTCTTAGGAACTAATAATTGGAAAATTATGACTTAATGTCTGGTTACAGTCACATAGGCATTATTGCAGCATTAACGAAACAATGCATCATTAATGAAATTCACAGTGATGATGTGTTCACAATGACAGTAATTTGTATTAAAAAGACTAGAAGTAATTGAAAACCACACCCACATCAAGGCAGCATTTTGCTGTGCTCAGTTCAGTTCAGTTTAGTTGCTCAGTCGTGTCCGACTCTTTGCGACCCCATGAATTGCAGCACGCCAGGCCTCCCTGTTCATCATCTCCTGGAGTTCACTCAGACTCACACCCATCAAGTCTGTGATGCCATCCAGCCATCTCATCCTCTGTTGTCCCCTTTTCCTCCTGCCCCCAATCCCTCCCAGCATCAGAGTCTTTTCCAATGAGTCAACTCTTCGCATGAGGTGGCCAAGGTACTGGAGTTTCAGCTTTAGCATCATTCCTTCAAAAGAAATCCCAGGGTTGATCTCCCTCAGAATGGACTGGTTGAATCTCCTTGCAGTCCAAGGGACTCTCAAGAGTCTTCCCCAACACCACAGTTCGAAAGCATTTTGCAGATAATTAACAAAATTTGAAGTATCTGCATGTGGCATGTGCAGTCAAGCTTTCCAGAGTTGCCAAAGATTGAATGGCAAATTTCTTGATAAAATGCTGAGTGAGACAGGTCAATAAATTCCTATTGTACATTAATTTAGTTCATTAATACTGAGTTACCTTAATAATGCAGTTGATGTTCAGTTGCTCAGTCGTGTCTGATTCTTTGCCATCCCATGGACTACAGCATGCCAGGCCTCCCTGTTTATCACCAGTTCCTGGAGCTTGCTTAAATTTAAATCCATTGAGTCACTGATGCCATCCAACCATCTCGTCTTCTGTCATGCCCTTCTCCTGGCTTCAATCTTTTGTAGCATCAGGGTCTTTTCCAATGAGTCAGTTCTTCACATCAGGTGGCCAAAGTATTGAAGCTTCTTCTTCAGCATCAGTCCTTCCAATGAATATTCAGGACTGATTTCCTTTAGGATCAACTGGTTGGATCTCCTTGCAGTCCAAGGGACTCTTCAAGAGTCATCTCCAACACCACAGTTTAAAAGCATCAGTTCTTTGGCGTTCAGCCTTCCTTATGGTCCAATTCTCACACCGATACATGACTACTATAAAATTCCAGAGCTTTGAATAGACAGACCTTTGTCAGCAAAGTAATGTCTCTGCATTTTAATATGCTGTCTAGGTTGGGCATAGATTTCCTTCCAAGAAGCAAACATCTTTTAATTTCATGGCTGCAGTCACCATCTGCAGTGATTTTGGAGCCCAAGAAAATAAAGTCTGTCATGGCTTCCATTGTTTCCCCATCTATTTCCCATGAAGTGATGGGACTGGATGCCATGTTCTAGTTTTCTGAATGTTGAGTTTGAAGGCAACTTTTTCTCTCCTCTTTCACTATCATCAAGAGGGTCTTCAGTTCCGCTTTGCTTTCTGCCATTAGAGTGGTGTCATCTGGGTATCTGAGGTTATTGGTATTTCTCCTAGCAGCCTTGATTCCAGCTAGTGCTTCATCCAGCCCAGCATTTTACATGATGTACTCTGCATATAAGTTAAATTAAGCAGGGTGACAATATACAGCCTTGATGTACTCCTTTTCCTATTTGGAACCAGTTGGTTGTTCCACATCCAGTTCTAACTGTTGCTTCCTGACCTGCATTCAGATTTCTCAGGAGGTAGGTCAGGTGGTCTGGTATTCCCATCTCTTTCAGAATTTTCCAGTTTGTTGTGATCCACACAGTCAAGGGCTATGGTGTAGTCAATAAAGCAGAAATAGATGTTTTTCTGGAACTATCTTGCTTTTTCTGTGATCCAGTGGATGTTGGCAATTTGATCTCTGGTTCTTCTGCCTTTTCTAAATCCAGTTTGAACATGTGTAAGTTTTTGGTTCATGTACTGTGGAAGCCTGGCTTGGAGAATTTTGAACATTACTAGTGTGTGAGATGAGGGCAATTGTGTGGTAGTTTGAACATTCTTTGGCATTACATTTTTTGGGGATTGGAATGAAAACTGACCTTTCCCAGTCCTGTGGCCACTGCTGAGTTTTCCAAATTTGCTGGCATATTGAGTGCAGCACGTTCACAGCATCATCTTTCAGGATTTGAAATACCTCAACTGGAATTCCATCACCTCCGCTAGCTTTGTTCATAGGGAGGCTTCCTAAGGCCCACTTGACTTCGCATTCCAGGATGTCTGGTTCTAGGTTGATGATCACACCATTGTGATTATCTGGATTATGAGGATCTTTTCTGTATAGTTCTTCTGTGTGTTCTTGCCACCTCTTCTTAATATCTCCTGCCTTTGTTAGGTCCACACCATTTCTGTCCTTTATTGAGCCCATCTTTGCATGAAATGTTCCCTTGGTATCTATACTTTTCTTGAAGAAATCTCTAGTCTTTCCCATTCTATTGTTTTTCTCTATTTCTTTGCTTGATCACAGGGGAAGGCTTTCTTATCTCTCCTTGCTATTCTTTGAAACTCTGCATTCAGATGGGTATATCTTTCCTTTTCTCCTTTGCCTTTCACTTCTCTTCTTTCCTCAGCTATTTGTAAGGCCTCCTCAGACAACCATTTTAATAATCATTAATCATATCACGTGGACTGTAACCTACTAGGCTCCTCCGCCATGAGATTCTCCAGGCAAGAATACTGGAGTGGGTTGCCATTTCCTTCTCCAGGGGAATCATATCATATATTAAATACATCTATTAAGTTAGGTCACCTGCCTATGAAACTAAATATGGGCTGGCTTTAAAAAAAAAAAAAAAAAAAAGTCCTCTCAGAAAATACCAAGGAGCCTCCTGGGGCTATGGTCCAACACTGAAGAAACATATAATGATCAATAATTTATCCAATACTTCTATGTGAAGTAAGAAAAAAGAGTAGACCCCCAGGTACTCTCTACACCTATTATTAATATCATTTCTTTGCACTTTGGCAACAAAAACTGTCTTTATTCCCCAACTGGCTATGAAGTCTAAAGAATCTTCTCACAAAGACATCACTTTGTTTTCTTCTTTTATCTTAGTTCATGTGCTTTGTCTGCTCCCTCTGAACTTATTCATGGACTTTCAAAGGAGTGTTTTATTATAGCTTGTTTTCCAAACTTTGCTGTCGGTGAAAGAAGATGTGCCCTTTAACTGTGATGATCTAGTCATGTTTTCTACCCTGTCTAGAATCAGCTAGATCTGTGAGATCTTTATTACTTCCTAAAATTATTTCCCCATGCTGTATAATATATTCTTATTGCTGATCTATTTTATACATAGTGGTTTGTATCACATAGGCCATGTCCTACCTTATACACTGTTGGAGGGAATGTAAATTGGTGTAGTAGCTACTATGGAAAGCAGTCTGGAGACCTTTCAAAAACTAAAAGTAGAAATACCTTATGATCTTGCAATTACATTCCTTGATATATCTGAAGAAAGTGAAGTATTCATTTGAAAAGATACATGTTCCCCCATGTTCATAGCCTAGACATTGAAGCAATCTAAGTGTCCATCAAAGGATGACAGGATAAATATGCAGTACACACACACACACACACACACACACACACACACACACACACAGAGTATAATATTACTAAGCCATAAAAAAAATAATGAAATTCCGCAACAACATGGACGCACCTAGATAGTATTATGCCTAGTGAAATAAGTCAAACAGAGAAAGACAGGTGTTGTCACTTATATGTGGGATCTTAAAAGTGAAACAGTCAACTGTATATAGCAAAACAGAAAGAGACTCAGATATAGAGAGCAAGTTAGTGGTTATTGGAGGGGGCGGGATGGGCCATTAACTTTGGAGGCTAAGAGAGCTTCTATTTAAGAAGTGGTTAGACAGTGATTTTGGTATATCTATATCCAAAGCTCTTTATAAGAGACTTACAGTCTCTCAATCAGTCCTTCTTTTTCCAAGGAAGTAATTTCTCAGCATTTATCAGTGTCTTTAATACTAAAAACCTGCTTGTGTCAAAACTACTCAATATACCATTGTAGGGTTCACCAGTTAGTTTTCATTCTCAAATCTAAACAATCCTAATTTCTGGAAGGAAGCTTCCCTCCTCTCCAGTATCTAACTGTAAATGAACTATGATGCCCAACTTCACACTGGTAGCAAATAAACCTTATATAAATTCCAAGTCTGCTGTATCATTTTGCTAACCTTCACAAATGTTTGTACTTAAATTTTTTTAAAATGGAAAAAGGCCATTTAAGCATGTAAGCAAGTTGGACAATCACTCATATGTTAAGGTTTGAGGGTATTATAGCGACGTACAGACACATTAAAAATTAACTTAAAATAACCACAGCATTTATTATGCTCACAAATCTTCACTATAGCTCCTCTCTACTGATTGTGAACTAGGAGTTGGAATCATCTGAGGACTGGCTTATTTACATGTCTGGCTGTCGATCCCAGATGTTGACTGGTTCCTCAGCTATGGCCGGTGCTGAAACACATAGATATGACCCTTCCATCGCTGTTTCACTTCCTCACAGTGTGGTATCTGGGTCCCATTATCCCCTTAAGACCAGAGAAAAGCCTTAGATCCCATCTCTTAATGGAGGAATGTCAGTGTTATTTCATAGCAAGAGTGTGAGAGATGGGTTATATTGTTGAGACCATCTTTGGAATGTGGAGATCATATTTAGTTTAATAAAGTGTTTCTTAAGTCCCTAAACTATTTCTACTGAAATACCTAAGTGTGTATATGTGTTAGTTAAAATAGTGAAGATTTCTATAAAAACATACATTTTATTGTGAAGATCCCTATCACAACATATGTTTTATTGAATTTAAGCTATTAAATCAAGACCAGAAGTTATCAAATACCTTATTGTTTACTCAAATTATTTCGGAGGGTCTTGGAAGGAGAGGTAAATTTTGAATAGAAGGAAGAAAAACAACGTCCAAAGAAATCTGATGGAAACAGTGGCACTGTAGGATTGTTGATCCTGATGGGATCCTAACAGAATAGAAGAATCCCATAGGGTTAGGTCCTGATGACAAACTATATTTCCTTCGGCATTTTACCAAAGACCAGTCCAGCCTCTTGGTTTCCATAGCATTTCTCAACAAATATAACTTCTGCTAAAACTTGCTATCGGATCTAGGAAACTGCTCTATTTGTCTATTCAACTTGTCTCTCCATCACAATTCTATCTTCAGCTAATAATTCTCATACATTTCCAAAAATACAGGAAGAATTCTTGCCAACTCAGTCAAGTGCCTTGCTTGGAAATTTTTTTATCTTTACCAGATTTGGCAGACATTTTGGAATAGAAGGATATAAAATGGTTTCTTTTTCTCCACATTTCATTGCCTGCAGATCTTTTACTAACTCAAAAGCGAAGTCTGGTTCATGTAGTTGGTATCAATCTTGTTTCACAAACTGAGATATGCAAGAAACATCTGTCTTTATTAAATCAGTGCACATCTGACCTGGAAACCTTATTGGGGTATTTAATCCTCGTCAGTACCAGAGTTCTCTCCCTTGGAGTTGTGCCAAGATCCTAAGATCTTGATCCATCAATAAAACATTGGCGAGGTCTTTCCAGTCATCAGTAATCAGACTGTGGCAGTCATTGCTGAGAAATTCATTGTCCAAGTTTGCATGGCAACCTCAGGTCTGGGGCTATGCTGTTTCTGGGCTATCCTTAGGGCATAAGAGTGTTTGGTATATGTGGAACCTACTCTGTATGGGTTTCACCTCCCAGGCATGCCTTATCACTGGACATCTCTTCAGGGCGCTGCTTCTCAGCCTTGTGCAGACTCCCCTCTCCTTTGGGCCACTGATTTCCCTTCCCTGCCAGGTCTGAGAATGTCTGCTTCCCTTTGGCTGCCTCTCCAAGTTCTCCCTTCTGTCCCTCCTTCCTCCTGTGTCACTTAGTATGATGGAATTTCACCAAAGACAGGAAGGGAGTGTCTGTGCTCTCAGCCCTTTAATATAAACCTCCTCTGAGCCCAGGTGAGCTGCTTGACATTTGAGAAATGAACATAATGTAGGAACACAAAATTAAGTTTTTGCCCCTAGTAGGAATAAAAATATTATTGTCCACTCTTACTCTGAATAACAAATACAGTAGGATAAATGGACTCATCCAAAGTAGAACATAGGACTTAACATATATGCTGAAATAACTTTGGATAAACTAAAGAGATAAAATATGAGTATCCATAAGCAGGTACTCATATAACCAGTGAGGCAGCCGGACTAAGTGGACCTCATATCTGGACCTCAGTTTCCACAGAGGGCAAATGAGGTGATGAGAGCTATTAGGTGAGGTGACGAACTCTTAGGGCAACTATAATGCCCTGATAGTTCAAACCTTCTATGATTGTGTAATAGCTGTTCTACCAATGCAGATATCATATACTGAATAAAGACACTTGCCTAAATTTGCCATGTGAAAAACTTAGCCTAAAAACTGTGCCTTTTAAGGACATAAGGAAAGTGGCAGTCTTCTCCCCAATGACCTTTCCTGTGGGATTTATCAATAAGGCATTGAGAAGTTTGTGTCAAAGGTCAGGCTTATGGAAGGAGAGATGAAACCCAGGAAGCTAGATGAAATCGTAACCTGGGCACTAATACCATCCTATACTGACTTTTCTCCTATTCCTGGGTAAGTCCACAGAAACGGTTTCCAGTAAGTCAAAGCAGATGGAGTTGTTTAAATTTATCTCGGATATCATACCAAAAAACACTAGAAGTAGACATAATGTATAACCTAGGCATTTTCTATGGCTCTCAGAATTCACTGATTTTCATAATTTAATTCCAGGTAGAATGTAAGACAAGGTTTTCTGCTAGTATTCACCAAATTATTAACATCTTCATATTTTTGATAGGTCTGTTTGTGCAATGAGGAAAATATACACAAAGAAAGCTGAGTAGCACAAAATAATTTTCACTTTAAATCTTATCCAAGAACATTCAGAACTGGCAGAAATTCTGCTATTCAGAGATGAATATTACAGGTGAATATTACATGCTTCAAGCATTATAGTTTAAAATGGTGAAATATTTCTGTCACTTTAGTTGACCCTGTTATTTCCAGCATATTAGAGTAGTAGATGATATTCAAATTGCAGTGTTTCCATTGCTCAACCACAACCTCTATGTCAGAACTCTGATGTCTAAACAGGCTTCACTGCTGAATGTGACTGGTATTGATGTTCATTTATTCATAAAGGAAATGCTTCTAAATCTAAATCAAGATCTTCTTCAGTATTGATTAGCATGCAGTACTTATAATAATTTGTACTTTTAAAGTAAATCTTTACCTCCATGAGTAATCAATATGTTTTCCTCTTGAAACCCAANTCTAGATGTGTATAAGAGACAGGTTATGGAGAAGGCAATGGCACCCCACTCCAGTACTCTTGCCTGGAAAATCCCATGGATGGAGGAGCCTGGTGGGCTGCAGTCCATGGGGTTGCTGAGGGTCGGACATGACTGCAGTGACTTAGCAGCAGCAGCAGCAGCATGGATGGTTCATTATGTTAGGGGTCAGTGTTAAATAGAATAGATTTTTATGTCCTCTCATTTGTCTGGAGCATTGGTAGCACATGTACTTTTCCCACGTTTGTATAAAGATTGTGCTAATTTCTACACATTTTAATTCTCTTTTAATTTAATTTCACATCACAATAACCTTATGATGTGGCTACTTTAAAAGTAGCCACATCATATTTGAAAGTAGCCACATCAAATGTATTCTTTTTAATGGCTGAGTAATACTCCATTGTGTATATATACCACAGCTTTCTTATCCATTCATCTGCTGATGGACATCTAGGTTGCTTCCATGTCCTGGCTATTATAAACCTATCCCAGGGGAGCCTAGTGGGCTGCCATCTCTGGGGTCGCACAGAGTCAGACACGACTGAAGTGCCTTAGCAGCAGCAGCAGCAGCATGGATGGTTCATTATGTTAGGGGTCAGTGTTAAATAGAACAGATTTTTATTTCCTCTTATTTGTCTGGAGCATTGGTAGCACATGTACTTTTCCCACATTTGTATAAAGATTGTGCTAATTTCTACACATTTTGATTCTATTTTAATTTAATTTCACATCACAATAACCTTATGATGTGGCTACTTTAAAAGTAGCCACATCATATTTAAAAATAGCCACATCAAATGTATTCTTTTTAATGGCTGAGTAATGCTCCATTGTGTATATGTACCACAGCTTTCTTATCCATTCATCTGCTGATGGACATCTAGGTGGTTTCCATGTCCTGACTATTATAAACAGTGCTGCAATGAACATTGGGGTACATGTGTCTCTTTCAATTCTGGTTTCCTCGGTGTTTATGCCCAGCAGTGGGATTGCTGGGTCATAAGGCAGTTCTATTTGCAATTTTTAATGTATAATGTTCTCCATAGTGGCTGTACTAGTTTGCATTCCCACTAACAGTGTAAGAGGGTTCCCTTTTCTCCACACCCTCTCCAGCATTTATTGCTTGTAGACTTTTGGATCACAGCCATTCTGACTAGTGTGAA
>SJYX01016533.1:696575-710490 GCA_006410675.1 Oreotragus oreotragus | reverse complement strand
TTAAAAAAAAAGAAAAAAAAAAGTAGCCCCATCATACATTTCATCTAAAGATGAAAAAATTGAGGCTGAGTGATGAGGTATTTTGAAATATGTGTGTATTTCGCATGACTGTAAACATGCAGTGCCTACCTGACATGCTACCCCTACCCCCTTGACCACTATGAAGTGCCCTCTCCCACCTTGTGGACCATAAAGCCCAGGTATTCTAGTGCTTCACCAGTTGGACTGATAGTGTATCAGCTTAAAAGCCATTTAAAATTTTTTCAACATTCCCTTCTAAATTTGCTCCATAGACTTGCTTGTCCTCTTTGCCAGATGACATCTTGTATAGGTATCATACCTTTATAGTCTTTCAATCACTAGAATAGTCCCATTTTAGGAAATTAAAATTTCCCATCTGATGGAATATCCAAATCTCAAACTCACTCAAATTTAAAATTTCTCCCTCCCTCATCTACGTCCTTTATCAAGCTTGAATGTTGCAATAAAAATGGTGATGTGCATGACATCTTTTCTCTTGCTTGCTCTCCTCCCCCATACTCATCAGCTACCAGGTCTGATCAGAGGAAAGGACCTGATTTAACTGGCTGGTTCTGATGTCATGGGATGTTGGCACCTTCTGATGAAGGCTGATAACCTAAGCTCTTTCTGTTTTGGACACTTGTTCAGATTCCTCAGGGGCACTCTAGCTGGAAGCCTCCTTAAATAACTCTTTTCATGGAGGCTCACCTCTCCTCTGGTTGGATGCTTGCCTCTGTCCTGCTCAGACCCTTTGCTGGCATCCCCCTGCCTCTCCAGATGATCTTTTCATGCTGGCTTCAGGTTACATCCACATTTGGTCCCCTGAAACACTCTCCTTCATCCAGATATCAGCAGGAGAACAAGCTGGAGTGGATCTCACTCCAGCAACTTATACTCTGTCATTGGGCTGAACCTCCCCCAGGCATAGCTTTACACCTTTCAGCATCCAGCTCCTTCAGACCACAGAAGACAAGGGCAAAGTTCTTTGAGCTTTGTAAAGCAGACATCTTACTTGGGTTGAAAGAGAGTGTGGAGGGATGAATGTTGAGCCATGCCCCCCCAAAATCCATATGTTGAAGCCCTAGCCCCTGATACCTCATAATGTGACCTTATTTGGAAATAGGGTCACTGCAGATGTAATTAGTTAAGATGATGTCATGGTGCTAAAGCAGTATAACCGGTTGGTTCAGTTGCTCAGTTGTGTCCAACTCTTTGCAACCCCATGGACCACAGCATCCCAGGTTTTCCTGTCCATTACCAACTCCTGGAGCTTGCTCCAACTCATGTCCATTGAGTCTATGATGCCATCCAACTTTTTGTAAGAATACCATGTATACTGGTATTCTTATAAAAAGAAGAAATTTGGACACAAACAGTGAATGTCATGTGTATGTGAGGACAGAGGTCAGTATGATGCATCTGCAGGTCAAGGAATGCCAAATCCCACCAGCAAGTTACTGGAAACTAGGGGATTCATGGAATACATTCTCCCTCACGATCCTCAGGAGGAACCTACCCTGCTAATACCTTGATGTTGCACTTCTGGCCTCCAGAGATGTGAGACACAAAATTTTGGTTGTTAAAGCCTCTCCGTTTGCAGGCTTCTGTTTCAGCAGCCCTAGGAAACTAGGTACAGAGGGAAATAAACATCCTGTATCCCTTTCTCATGCTCACATGGGCAGGGATGGAATAGAGAACACCGGAGAAATTCTCTTTCAGGCTCCAGGTTCAACCTCTTACATCGCCTTGAGGTGCGGGATCAGCTGAAATGAACGGGACAGATTTTAAGCCCTCCCTTTACAAGTCCCATCCAGGTGGCCTGGCACCTCACTTTACAGTGTGAGGGAACCTAAGACCAATCAGTGACACTAGTTTCTTCATTCATGGGAAGGACAAGCCCCAGGCAATACTCACTGACCCACACCGCCTTGTGTTCAGGCTGGATGCGGAAGTGCGGCTTAAATCTGATCTCTGTTTTCTTTCCAAAGTCAGACCAGCCAGTTGATCCCTTCAGGGTACTGACCTTAGAGACAGCTCATTCGCACGTAACATCCTTGCAATAGTTTTCAGTGGAGAACTCACATTTATTAAGCACTTATATGTGATGGAGCCATGCAACACATTTTATATGGTGCATCGTCTTCCTCAGTTATTAAAATTCTGAGAGTGGGTGATCATGTTTCCCAGAAAGGAAATGGGGACTCAGAGATATTATGCAAATTAATCCCATTTTACTTTGGTAGTGCTAGACCCGGAATCAACTCTGCATCTGAATCCAAATCTCTGGCTCCATAGATTAGACAAGGCTCTTTGTTAAAAATAATTATTAAGAGTCTTAGAATGGTAATTCTAAAGCATTAAGTGGGTCCTGTGTGGCTGCCCAGGGTGCTGTTCCCGCTATGGTGATTCCCTAACATTTTGCTTGTGAAACAGTGGACAAATCTGAATGTTGCACAAATTCTTAATAGAGAATTAAGCGTCTCCTTGATCCTGTGTTGGATTTTTTTTTTTTAATTAATCAGTTTATTCACTTGGCTGTGCTGGGTCTTCATTGTTGCGTGCAGGCTTTCTCTAGTTGTGACAAGCAGAGGCTTCTCTCAGTTGTGGAGCTCAGGCTTCTCAATGCAGTGGCTTCCCTTGTTGTGGAGAAAGGGTTCTAGGGCTGGAGGGCTCTGTAGCTGTGGCATAGATTTACTCGCTTAGAATCCTCCTGGACCAGGGATCGAATCCGTGTCCTCTGCATTGGCAGGTAAATTCTTAACCACCAGACCACCAGGGATGCTCTGATCCTGTGTGTTTCAACGGAGAAGTAAGGTGGTATCTGTTTCACTAGATGTCTCAAAGGTATATTGATCTACTCTTCTTTTTGAAAGTTTAGTGCTTCATGGATTTCAATGGACAGGCCGTTTTCCTAGCTTGTTTATGGGCTGTCAAGTTTTCTGAATAAGATTATTGCATGATCAAGTTTGGTACTTACTGTTATTCCCACTCCTTTTGCAAACCCTCATTTATTTTGTTAGCACTAACCTAATTTTTGTTGATATCTATTTCAAATTTAATATTTAACAAGATGTTCTAATAGAAATTAAAATGATCACATCAAAATCGTTATAATTAAATCTTGCTATTTGCAATGTATTCCAAGATGAAAGCAAATAAAACTTTAAAAACGTGTAAGAGAATCCTAATTTTTGCTGTATCTCCTCAGGGTACTATAAGATAGGAAGAGAATCCCCAAATGTTCAGAGATCATTAAGTCAACAGAACAAAACACAGTCACACTAAGTACAAAGTTATTTGCTAACCATAATTTGCTCCGTAAGCCGCTTAGGTTCTTGTATGCAAGCCAGGAGACAAACTCCCTAATTGTCCTCACTGTCAGCAGGTTTTGACAGGCGTTCATTTCTTAAAATATCAAACTGAAAAGAAATGATCTCCTGGTTGTAATAATCATATACAGTTGATTTCTCTTTGGTAGATAATGCTAGACAAAGACAAGGCATTTATCACAGAGTAACACACTAAGGCAGGGCTGAGACAATCAAGGTGAAGGATCTTTTTCCCTGTGAAGCAGCTTTATTCCCATGACCTTATTTCTGTTATTCAGAACCACTAAGGGGAAACTAATTAATATTTGAGAAAGACAAATAGCTCCTGTGCCCTGTATTACTCCTAAAAAAAGTCCTGGTTTAAAAATCAGATATTCTAATTTATCAGAATTTTCAAATGAGTAATGTCTTTGAGGAATCCCTGAGTTATTTTCCTCCTGGCTTTCAGGAATGAAATCTGATGATTAAATATCAGAGGCAATAAAAGGACTTTTTATTTTTTTAATCCAGGTCCAAAAACCAGGGGCCCAGTGAAAATTAGTGGCACAGTTTCTCTATGTGCCTACACATAAGTCAGTGGTAGCTATCTGTTGATTTCATTAGGCTATATTCTCAGTGAAAGCCTAGAGTTTTAGAAAAGAATGAGCTTGGCAGGACTACAGAGAGCCTCCACAACACAATCAGAATACCCCGCTTAATCATACTGCTAGGAGAAAAGAGGAAGAGAAGGCAGAAGAATCAAAACACAAACAAAAAAATTTAAAAACCATGAAGAATTCAGATAGGTAGAGCGGAAAGACAATTGAAAGGAAACATAGAAAATTGTTAGGAAAGGAGAACAAGTAGGATACCAGATCAAATCAACAGTGGGTTTAAGCGTGTTGGCCCAAATAAGTAAGAAACTCTTACCCTGGAAAACTTGCAAAATGAGAAAGAGGACTGTTCCTTTAGAACTAGGTCTAGGGGGTTGGTTGGCTATGTTTGCAGGGGTCTTCAGTTAGGTGTTTGATCATTCTAGAATATAATCTCAAAGTTTACCAAGTCACCTAAACTAACTTGCCTTCCTAAATTTAATTCTGTGTTTCAAAGCCCCACAAGTAGCATCCTGTCTGTGCTTATTTTAATCAAAGTTTTCTTTAGCAAATAACAAATAGATTACTAGCAGCTGCCCTCTCAAAGGATCCAAGACAACTTCCTTTCTTCTGATTCTCCCTGTCTACAGACACTGTAGGATTGGAACAATATCAAATAAAGTCATTTTATTATTTCAGCCTGGTGTCAGTTATTAGACGGACAGTGTAAGGTTACAAAAGGTACGAGCCGCCATTTCACTTCAGGCAAATCTGCTTCAAAATAATGGCTGGGAAAATGAAGACTCAACCTTGATGGCAACAATTCAATAACAGGAAATTGAGCAAGGTCACTGGGCTGCACCAGCATCCATCCTACAGTGCGATCACACAGGTATCATTCATTTGGCATCAGAGAAACGAAATCATTATCACCAAGGGCTGTCAGCAGCGTCTGCTGCTCTGGAGAGAAATGCCTCATCTTTGCCTAATGGTTTGCATTTGAGAAAGGTCTCAGCAACCCAGAGTTTAACAATCCATGTCATTCGCCCATAACTGTTTTTATTTATTTATTTTTTTATTTTAAGATGCTTCTTTAATTTTCAATAAATTAAACATTTCCAATTTCAGTCAACTTTTACTAAGAATGTTTACAACACAGGGATTTTCAAACTTGTTAAACTTAGCAAGGATTGCTTTTCAGAAGAAAAGAAAAAAAAGTCAGTACATTTTCTATCCCATAGCATTGATTCTGCAGAATATAGCTGGCATTCATTTAAAATGTAACCTTCTGATCTTCTTCCATTGTGTGGCCTGAATAAAAAGTATCTTCTACTTTGGCTTGCAATAGGACCTTGGAATTCTTCGTCCAATCTGAACCTCTTCATTCTTCTCTCATGCAGTTGTGGGACGAGCTGCAGAAGCAGATGCAGGACAGACGACACAACATTTGAATTGCCCAACTTTCGAGTCTTCGAATAATGAAATAAGAACCTTTCGGTGTTATCTTTTTCATCTGTTTCCTGGGGGTCTGGTAGAGTCCGCATAATTGTGGGGCAAATCTCCTCCAATGCATTTATATTAGGCATTGGATGCCCAATACAAATAAGAAGATACACAGACTATGCTTCTGCTTTAACAATATTTGCACAGAAGAAATAACCATAAACTGTCAGGATCATGAGGATATATATTTCAATACCCTAAATAGAATTCTTCTTGTGGCCCATTGAAACTGTTGAAATTCTTCAATTTCTCTCGTGACAAAAAATTTGGCTCCTAAAGGTGAAACCGTCTTTCCAACCAGGAAAAAAAAGAAAAAGCTATATATTGTACATATGCACTGATGAAGGCTTCCACTGTGAGTGCAGATACAAAACCTCTCAGTATTTGCTAAAATTCTATGACTGGGAGTAATGAGGGACTGCAAAAAGAGGGATTATTCGTCTCAGCTTGCTGCAAAGTCTGAATCTTCATAACTGTTCTTAAAAGTCAGCTCTTCTGTTTCCTTTATTGCCATATTTCTTACGCCAGAATGTTGGAAGTCATACACCTTGTGAGATTTTTAGAGGATGTGTTATAGGAGATGTGAAAAGTTGTGTTCCTTGGATTCAGCCGTCAGAGAACTGGCTGAAATAACAGCCAGCCACAGAGCAGGCTCCAGGGCTAGCTCTGGCATGAGCCAGTTGTCACTGTGGATGGTTTCTTCCAAACAGACAAACTTTCAAGCAAACACATGCCTTTCCCATGTTATGCGTTTCTTGGGAGGATCAAGTGAAATTGTGGCTTTGATGGACGTCTGAAATGTTTATGGAAAGGGGGGAGTGTAAGCACAGGAGTTAAACTGCCATGGTTCAAACCAGGACCCCACTATGTGCTGTCTGGGGAACCTGGGGCAAGTAATTCAGCTTCTCGTGTCCATAATGGGGATGATAATTGTGACGAAAATAATAATGAACAGCTGTCTCCTAGAACTATTTGAAGATCAGTTAGGATTCTGCCTGTCAAGTAAGTAATACTTTCCTGACAGAGAAAGCAGCCAAAAAATATGAATTTGTGTTGTGGAAAAACAGAAATACAAGTCATTCAGTGAACTTGGTATGTTTTTTCTATGCTGCCTCCCTCATAGTGCATGCCTGCGTGCCAAATCGTTTCAGTTGTGTCCGACTCTGTGCGACCCCGTGGATGTAGCCCGCCAGGCTCCTCTGTCCATGAGATTCCAAGCAAGAATACTGGAGTGGGTTGCCCTGCCCTCCTCCAGGGATGGAACCCATGACCCTTATTCTCCTGCATCGGCAGGCTGGTTCTTTACCACTAGTGCCACCTGGAAAGCTCCCTCCCTCGTAATAGATGTTCAATAATTAAATGTTGGAAAAGTAGTAAGTGGGTCACTATATTTATCTTTGGGTTCAAATGAACACCAATGACAATATGTACTTTTTTTAAAATAGTAAGCCTTGGGATCATTTACTCACAAATTACATCTCAAACATAGGTTCTTCTCTTTCAAAAGATGATGGAACTTCACACTAGCAGAATTGTGGAGCTCTAAACCTGTGGACCATTGTCACTTGTTTTTGCTGACCTGCTACTTCATGGGACTGCACAGATTTTAATTGCACTCCAAAAATCAGTGTAGATGTTGAGTCCAAGCATCATTTTTTTCCCCAGAAGATTACTTGTCATTTAAAATTTGCTTAAACTATTTACAACAGAAAGTCTTTCCCGATGCCGCTTACTCTCCATAATCAAAGAAAGAGAGATATGTGCAGATTTTTTCAGGTGCACTGCCTTCAGTTTTGGAAGGTCTCATATGATCCACTGGTTTTAATCTGTTTACCAGTTAGCCTGATGAAATGAGACTCAGAAAATCACCTGGTTCCTAGTCTGCCTCCTATCTTTAAGAAAAATCAAACTTGACTCTAATTCCATTTTCAAAAGTATTCACTGATGAACCTTCTAAAAATTTTCCTTCGGAATTCATATAGATTCCTAGCTGGTAGATGGGGATTCATAGGAGGTGAAGAAAATGTCATTAGCCTTTTTTAGGTCCAAATGTGTTGCTGCAAATAAGACTATTTCACTCTTTTTTTTATGGCTAAGTAATATTCCATTGTATATACCATTCCATTGCATATACATTCCATTGTATATACGTACCACATCTTTATCCATTCATCTGCTGATGCACACTTAGTTGCTTCCAGGTCATGGCTATTGTAAATGCTGCACTATGAATATAAAAGTGACTGTATCATTTTTAATTTGAGTTTTTGTCTTTTCCAGATGTACACTTAGGAGTGAATCACTTACTTTGCTGTATTCCTAAAACTAACACAATATTGTAAATCAACTATCCTTCAAAAATAAAGATTAGAATTTATTCCCTAGGCTGTTCTTATATAGAGTCATATTTATACTATTTGTAAAATGAGTCAGCTATAATCATTCAGTTGGTGTGGTACTGATGTCCTTAACTAAATGCAAAATTTCTTGAGGACCAGTTCCTCTTCATAGACCTCCTCATAGGTCTGACACTTAGCAGAAAGATGGAGAGGTAGAAATTTTTCAATAAAGGCATTAGAATGGTTGTAAACAAAGAGCCTCTAAATATTTGTTTTCTAGGCACAAGGGTTTTAGTAGAGGTTATAGTGTGGATGGGAAAGTAGAAAAGAAGGAAACTAGTGTTTATTAAGTGGCTACTACATATCAAGAATATATATCATTCTTTATTATCTACATGTAGTGTCTCGTTTTATCTTATCATCACTGAAAAGTAAATATGACCCAATTTTGTAGGTAAACTAATGGTCAGAGAAATGACTTATTCAGAATCACACAGCTAGTTGGTGGCAAAGTGAGAAACAAAATGCAGGTTTGCCTGATACCTGCCTATGTTCTTTTCCTGTTAACACAGTATTATACTGTATAAATGTTTATTGTACATCTTGTATGACTGTACTACTGGGGATGTTAAGCAGGAAAAGATACAGTTTTAGAACTATAAAATTAACTAACCCTGTGATTTTTCTCAAGTGAACAACAAAGCCTAAACAAATGTTAATGTCTCTATGCAATAAAAGACTTACAAGACATTACAGATTATTTATATAAATCGGTTTTATTTCAGATCTGGTGGATGGCTTGCATGAGAAAAACATTAAAATTGGTGGGCTTCACTGTAGTACAGTTCAGTTGGGGAAGGGGACTTTTATTGGGAAAACCTTTCAGCTGTTCAGTGTCTGCTCTGAAGAGCATTCCAGTCTCCTGAAGCAGCTGGCAGTGTTCTTCCAGCTGAGCAGGGAGACAGCAGGCTGGAGGGGCTGGGTCTACCTGCTGTCTCCGATTCCTGCCCCTCTGATGTTCTTTGACTTGCTGCTCACTGGCACCATCTTCTGCAGGTGTTTGGTATTAATATTCTTAGTTCTGCTGCTCTGCTGATTTTTCTCCTATAATTCTGCTGACAGCGTTTGCTTGCTGTTAATTATTATTTCCTCTCTCATCTTCTTTGCCATTGCTGATTTTGTTTTTAATTCCTGTACCTTAATAGATTTCATTTCCTGAAACAGTAGAGATTAAATATATGTGTTCAATGTAATACATAAATATATATGTATATTATATATGTTGACTATATATACATATACATTGATACCAAAGAAATGTATGTGTGTGTATGCACACATACCCTTCCTTATTCTGAGGTGTCTTATTTATATTTAAGTTCCTAACTACTTGTCTAATTGTTCTGTATTCCTTCTCTTCTTCCTGTCCCCCAACTTCCATGTCTTTCTATACTCTGTCTTAAACCCTCAAAGTGAAAATGTGAAAGTTACAGTTGCTCCGTCTTGTCCAGCTCTTTGCAACCCCATGGATTGTATTCTCTGCCCATGGATTTCTCCAGGCAAGAATACTCCAGGCAAGAGTGAGTTGCCATTCCCTTCTCCAGAGGATCTTCCCAATCCAGTGATCCAACCCGGGTCCCCTGCATTGCAGGCAGATTCTTCATTGCAGGCAGATTCTTTCCAGTCTGAGATACCAGGGAAGCCCAGAACCCTCAAAGCTTGCTTTCAGAGCTTACATCCTCAAGTTTCCAGATGGACTCCTATTCTGATCTTTGAGTCTCAGGCTTCTGTGTCCAGTCGTTCATGGGACATCTGCATTTGGATGAACTGTTCTCGATCTAAATAGCTAATACTCCATCGTATCCTTACCAAAGCGGCACCTCATCTCCATTTTTGTATTGTCACTTCTAAATAATAATAATAAAAACAATTACAGTAAACATTTCCTGAAAGCCAGCTGGGCCAGCCATCATCCTAGCTTCCTTTTCTAAGGAAACATCTAGTAAGCCCGAAGTAATGGAGCTAGAATTTGAAGTTGCTCTTCTACCTGACACCTGCCCTTATCCACACCACTTTCCTTGCTCCTTGTCTTTGAGTGAGGGAACTGAGTTTCGCTGTCCTTTGTCAGAGTGAAAGATGTTTATTTAAGCTGGTTAGTTGAGACACTGCCTTGCACATAGGAGATAATCAGTTTTTTTGTGTTGTATCCATCATACAGTCCTCTAAGCATATCTCAGTATGAAGAACTGTTTTAAGCCACATATCTCATACAGGGGATGGTGTCCAACATTAGTAATGAAAACTGCTGCAGAAAGTATCTCATACAGAGAGCTATGTTTGCAAAGTAAACACCATTTTTATACTAATCTAATTGAGTGCATGGAAGAAGGAAAAAGAAGTAAATACTCCCAACTCACTGTACTGAAGCTTTCCACCCCTTTATACTCTAATGTTTGCTGTTATTTCATGTATGTTCATTGATTTTTATGCCTCCCAGTTAACCCTGTTGTCTCCTTTCAGGTTTAAATATTTTGAGAATACCTCTTCTCTTTAACTCACTCTGAGTGTTATATAGGGCACAGCATGGCCTCACACCAGAAGCAATACGATGCTTCTAGACAATGAATAGCATTCAAGTAGAGGAAAAGGGATGCAATGATTAATAAGTGAAATATATGAAAAATCACATTTGGAAATTGGAAATGTTAACTTTAACATTCAAAAAATTGTGTAGCAAGGACTCTTCAGGGATCTAGGTATTAAGACCCATAGTATGTATATTTCTTTATCCTTTAATTACTTTTTCATCTGGGTTTGAAAATGGAATCCTTTCTCTCTCTCTTTCTGGGCAGTGGTTAAGTTGCAGAGGACATCAGGACAGGAACTAATGGAAGTGACCTGATATCTTTATTCCACAGGCAATGAGTAATGAGGAGTCTGTTGGTGATTTATGTTAATCTAAATGTGAGACAGACAGAATATTATCTTGCACTTCACAGTTCATACCAGCAGTCCTCCCATTTCTGGAAATATACAATTATCCATATGTCTTTTTCATGAAAACCTTAATTTGTACAGTCGTTTGATGGCAGTTTGGTTTTGTTCACAGTTTGCAAAATTGACTTGTCATAATGCTCCAATAAAATCTATCCTAGCTGAAAAAGTCTAATAGCTTTCTCTGCTAACTAGAGGAATTTACACTTAGAAGTCACATCATTTTTGCCCAAGACAATGAAACAAGCAATTAGCTTTATGTAATACAGGATGGCTCAGTGGTAAGGAATCTGCCTGCAATACAGGAGACCCAGGTTCAATCCCTGGGTCAAGAAGATCTTCTGGAGAAGGGAATGACAACCCACTCCAGTATTCTTGCCTAGAGAAACTCATGGACAGAAGAGCCTGGCAGGCTACAGTCCCTGCGGTCACAAGGAGTTGGACACAACTGAGAGACTAACACTTTCATTTTTCAATATATATTTTTACTTCAAGAGTTACTGTAAAATAGGTATTAAAATTCAGAAAAATATACATAGAAAATCCTAGGTAAAAAGACCTTTCCCTGTTCTGCACTTGTATTTTTTTTTTTTTTTTAGAAGAAAGAGGAAAATATTTTTTAAAAGTTAATCTGGTATTGGGACTGGGAGGGCTTCAAAACTGAACATATTTCTGCATCATCCATTGTTTTTCTTGTTCGGTCACTCAGTCGTGTTCGACTCTTTGTGATCCCATGGATGGCAGCACGCCAGGCTTCCCTGTCCTTTACCATCTCCCGGAGCTTGCTGAAACTCCTGTCCAGTAAGTCAGTGATGCCATCCAACCATCTCATCCTCTGTCATCCCTTTCTTCTCCTGAGTTCAATCTTTCCCAGAATCAGGGTCTTTTATAATGAATCGACTCTTCACATCAGGTGGCCAAAGTATTGGAGTTTCAGCTTCAGCATCAGTCTTTCTAATGAATATTCAGGACTGATTTCCTTTAGGATTGACTGGTTGGATCTCCTTGCAGTCTAAGGGACTCTCAAGAATCTTCTCTAACACCACAGCTCAAAAGCATTCAGTGATCAGTCTTCTTTATGGTCCAGCTCTCACATCCATACACGACTACTGGAAAAACCATAGCTTTGACCAGACAGACCTTTGTCAGCAAAGCAATGTCTCTGGTCTTTAATACACTGTTTAGGGTTCTCATAGCTTTTCTGGCAAGGAGCAAGTGTCTTAATTTCATGGCTTCAGTCAGCATCTGCAGTGACTTTGGAGCCCAAGAAAGTAAAGTCGGTCACTGTTTCCCCATCTATTTGTCATAAAGTGATGGGACCAGATCCTTGCTATGTGACACAAGGATCTTCAGTTTTTGAATGTTGAGTTTTAAGCCAGCTCTCTCACTCTCCTCTTTCACTTTCATCAGGAGGCTCTTCAGTTCCTCTTCTCTTTCTGCCATGAGGGTGGTGTCATCAACGTATCTGAGGTTATTGATATTTCTCCTGGCAATCTTGCATCATTCATACAGGCACTTATTTGTTGAACCTTGTGTGGTGGGAGCTAAAGACACCAATCCTGTCCTCAGACTATTCTCCCCAACTGTCTCTAACCCCAGCTCTCTGTGATTGCTTGTTTTTATTTCAAATTTTTTAAATAGGTATGTGGCAGGGAAGGGACAGAGATGATGCTGATGTTTATAAAAGGGAGGCTGTAATTCACAAGAGTTTGGACTCTGAGTTCAGATTGCCTGCGTTCCAGTTTTGCCTCCTTTATTTGTGACCTTCGCCTCTCTGTGACTCAGTTCCGCACCTATAAAATGGAAAAAAAAAAAACAAAACAATGCTAGTTAATTCATAGCATTGTTTAATTATTATGTGAAAGGGTGCTCAGTTAAATTTGGTTTTCACAGTGTATTGAACAGCATTGTTTCCTTCAAAAGAGGCATATAGATATTCAAAAGGCACATGAAAAGATACTAAATAATCTCTAATTATTAGAGAAATACAGACCCAAACTGTAATGAGGTATCACTTCACACCAGTTAAAATGGCCATCATCAAAAAATCGACAAATAATAAATGCTCCATTGCTGCAGCCACCGTGAAGAACAGTGGCTCTTAAACCTAAGTTCTTTTGAAAACTAAAAGTAAAGCTACCATATCATCCAGCAATTGCATTCTGGGGGTATATCTGGAGAAAAACATGATTTGAAAAGACACTTGTTCCCCAGCGTTCATCGCTACGCTATTTACAATAGCCAGGATGTGGAGGCAAGCGCAGTGTCCATCAGCAGAGGAATGGATCAAGAAGATATGGTAGAGAACAGACTTGTGGACACAGTGGAGACAGGAGAAGGTGGGACAGATTGAGAGAGTAGCATTTTGCTATATATACACTGCCATATGTCAAATAGATAGCCAGTGGAATTTGCCATGTGACACAAGGAGTTCAACCTGGTGTTCTGTGACAGCCTACAAGGGTGGGAAGGAGATTCAAGAGGGAGGGGATATATGCATGTCTGCGGCTGATTCATATTGATGTATGACAGAAACCAACACAGTATTGTAAAGCAATTATCCTACAATTAAAAATTAAAAAAAAGAAGGTGTGGTATGTATATACTATAGAATATTACTCAGCCATAAAAAACCCAATGAAATAATGCCAAATAATAACGGATGGACCTAGAAATTATCATACTGAGTAAAGTAAGTCAGACAAAGACAATGTATGATATCACTTATATGTGGAAAGTTAAAAAATGGTACAAATAAAACTGTTTAAAACAGAAATAGAGTTATAGATGTAAAAAACAACAGAAACAACTTATGGTTACCAAGGGGGAAAGTGGGAAGGCAGGTTAAATTGGGAGATTGGGACCAACATATATATATACTGCTGCTGCTAAGTCACTTCAGTCATGTCCGACTCTGTGCGACCCCATAGACGGCAGCCCACCAGGCTCCGTCATCCCTGGGATTCTCCAGGCAAGAACACTGGAGTGGGTTGCCATTTCCTTCTCCAGTGCATGAAAGTGAAAAATGAAAGTGAAGTCGCTCAGTCGTGTCCGACTCTTGGCGATTGCATGGACTGCAGGGGGCTCCTCCATCCATGGGATTTTCCAGGCAAGAGTACTGGAGTGGGGTGCCATCGCCTTCTCCGATATATATATA
>SJYX01016533.1:670703-696222 GCA_006410675.1 Oreotragus oreotragus | reverse complement strand
CTTGTTTGTCACAAAAGACAAAGACAGCAGTGCCTTCCTGTTGTCTTGGTGCTAGTGTTTAGGGAACAATCAGGTCTGGGCAAATATCAGCCTTTATTAATGTAATATCTGGGCAATATCTTACTGTGGGTCTTTACTGCATGTCTGCATCCCAGCAGCTGGGAGCTGCTCCAGGGCATGAGGCAGTCCTTTTAAAACTCTGTGGCTTCAGTGCTTAGCATAGTACTTTATATGCATGGCAGCCACTTGGTAAATGCAAGTTGCTCAGATACTCCTTAAAAAATATATCTTTAATAAAGTACCAAATTACTATGTGTTTGTGAATAATCTAGAAACTAGAGTCATTTTAAAAAGGAAATCATTCATAATCTTACTATCCAGAGATAAACTGACATTTTATTATGTGTCTTTCTGCTGTTTTCTATGCATGCCTACTTTTGTTTTGAACAAAAAATGGAATAATATGGTAAAGATTTTGGGTAGTTAACACTTTCATGAAATAATATACAACTAATATGACTCGGTCCTCACATACTCTTCTGAAATATTATTTTTAATTAGTATATGCAAATTACCTAATGTTTATTCTTTAGCATGTACATCGCACTCCACTTTATGCTTTTATATGAAAATGTCTGTGTTTGTGTTCTGTCATGCCTGACTTTTTGCACCTTTATGGACTGTGGCCCACCAGGCTCCTCTGTCCATGGGATTCACCATTGTTAAATGTGTCCAGACATGCTTCTTGTTGTTTCCTCCCTCACCCCCACCAATGTGTTCCCATGGTACCCTTCACTTTGCTTATCAAAGTCCCTCATACAGTAGGGTCTACTTGAATAAATATCTTTTGCTCCTTTAATTTTTTCCCACCAGGCCCTTTCTAGTTTCACCATGATAACCTTAGTTTCTACTGTATTGCTTTGCTCTTAAAAGGTACTCAGTGTATGTTTGTTCAGTAAGTATGGGATGGATACTATTTTCATCTGAAAATGCGAAAAGATCAGTTCTTTTGAAAGTTCCTGTGAAGGTTTGTTGTTTGGAGCTAGGTGTGTTTGATATGATCCTGCAGGAAGAGTGTGAAACTAGGGATGGGCAGGGCACACTGGGGAGAGTTCTGAGCTAAGAGCCGATTACAGAAAGACTCTGGGAAGAGGAGTGAAAATATTTCTTTTTACTCATCCTTTCCTTTTACTCTTTCCATCAAGAGCTTCAGCTCATCCCCCTGACCTTTAGAATAAAATTCTTGGAAGCAATGAGAAGGGAAACAGAATCTTCATTTATTTATTAGGTGATTAAGTAAATGGAGACATGTATCCTACCTGAGTTATAGTCAAAGAATCCAATTTCAAGCTTCTGACTTAACTGAAAACATTCCAGCTCTATGTCTGGCACATGGTATTAAGAAAGGGAAGGGACTAATATTTATAGAGTGCCTATAATATGCTAGTGATTTTCCTACGTCATTGCATTCAGGCATCTCAACAACTCTGAGAAGTAGGAATTATTGCGGAGGGACCTGAATTCAACCTTGGACTATATGACTCCTGAGTCTACTTTCCCAGGTCAAAATACTAGAATGAATTCTTGGGTGAAATGAAGAATTGACTTATGGCTAATGTAAACAAATTCTAAATTCTGTTTCACAAGGAAACTTTGAGGTATATCTTGGATGATTCTGATTTATGAATTAGTAAGAAAAGCAGAAAATTAAAACATTAATATAGAGAAGTAAAATCACTTAAAAACCCATTTTACCAACACCTGCAGGAGATGTATTAAAAATTAAAAGAATTTTCAGACCAAAAAGTTTGTGTTTATAAAGAGGTCATTCAGAGGTGGTTAATTAAATGGCCTCACACTTTAAAATTTTAGTGAGAGTGTCTTTTTCATATTAACTTTATTATTTTAATCAGAAATGTATGAACCTAACAGAGGTTATAAATTTTTTACTTTATTGTTTTTCAATTCAATAAGAGTTTTTATTTCTTAGTTACTAAATTTCAGGCCAGAACTAAGGTTTTCTTACCTCCTTGCTGGGAAGTTGCCAGTCGACAGAGTTGTTCAAGCCTGTTTCTGCTTATAGGCTTTAATAAAAGCTATTTTTTTTTCCTGTTGGCATTCTTACTCTACATGCTGTGCTCAACTTAATGAGAGAGTTACAGACACATGCTTTTAAACTCTCAATTCTCAAATTTAAGTTCATTTCTAGTCACTACTACCATCTCTGCAGTATGAAAGAGGGTGCTCAGGTGTTTTGCATAAATCTTAATGGCAGTTTATTGTCCACTGCCTACATTTGTAACATCCTTTTTGGTAACTAGAGATGAAAATTATTAGTAGTGTTATTAGAGTTTGGCTTTTAGCTAGGAGAGTTCAGTGATTTTAACAGAAGGGGTAATAAGAATCATATGGCAAATTAAATAAGTTATTCTGTGTTTTGAAAATGATCCCAGTGTTTTTCATTCATTTTAGTCTGACTTTTTCATATTTTAAGAGAGTCTTCTGGATGCATCCTAACATAATTTTAAAAATCACCTTTTACCCTTATAATGAGTCTTCAACATCGTCATAAGCACTGGCCTAATTTCGTAATCTTTTAAAATGTTATCCTGGTGCCCTAGGCAGTTGGAGTAGTTACAAGGAGCACATGAAACATGTTGTACTCACACTGGACTTTATATTTTGTGCCTTGGCATCACGTTATGTTTTCTTTTTTTCTTCAGAATTTATTCTTTCGTTTTCAGGGAAGAATAGAAAGTCTGCTTTCTAAGACTGGGTTTTGAAGAACCCATCTTTCATGTCCTCACAGAGCATGTAGTAGGAGATGAATAAATACTGTGTGTCTGTGGATTGGCTGGGGTTCTACTGACCTTCACTGAGGACTTGGCTTCAAGCTATGGAGGCCAGAGGCTCTGCCTCTCACTGAAAGCCCCTGTGTCATCGGAGAAGTTGTGCTCCACGTGAGTCTCCTGGTGATGCTGGAAATCACAGTGCAAGCCCCAGTATGCATGCATATTTCATGTTTCCCATTACATTGTATCTACTATTATTCCATCGGCCAAGTCAAGTCAAATGGCTGAATCCAAGATCAGAGGTCAAAGAAGGGTACTCTGTCTTTTATTGGGAGAAACTTAAGTCACATGGGAAAAGGCATGCCTGCAAGAAGTGGTGCCCCCGATCTTGGTTTGCTTTTAGCTTTGTTTTTTTAGAACACAGTACCTTTGAATAAACACAGACTCAAAAGGAGAGAGGGTAAGTGGAGTCTTGGAACGCAGTGTTTTTCAAGTCCTTCAGCTCACTTGTGGTCATGAGCGGGGCAAGAGAGGAGGAGAGGAGGCAGCTCTCCCTCATTTGAACCAGAGCCCCGATTTTAGACCATGTTCGTGGAGCCAGAACAGTGAGGTGGAATAAGCATCTGTCTCCTTTTTATACGCATTGAGAGAGACAGCTCATTTGGCCAGAAATACTACATGTGGTTCTCTCTGTCGCTGAGATGTTTCTTCTTCTCTACCCTTTTAATCACAACACACCATTCTCTCCATATATATATATATATATATATATATATATATTTTTTTTTTTTTTTTTTTTTTTTTTTGCTGTGACTCTCCCTCATTTGAACCAGAGCCCCGATTTTAGACCATGTTCGTGGAGCCAGAACAGTGAGGTGGAATAAGCATCTGTCTCCTTTTTATACGCATTGAGAGAGACAGCTCATTTGGCCAGAAATACTACATGTGGTTCTCTCTGTCGCTGAGATGTTTCTTCTTCTCTACCCTTTTAATCACAACACACCATTCTCTCCATATATATATATATATATATTTTTTTTTTTTTGCTGTGTACAGGCCTAATGTTAACCAGTTAATCTCCTGATATTTTGACTCATAGAAAAACAACAACTAGTAATGGTTTAATCAGAAAAAAAAAACAAACCCTGGAAACCCTGGTAAGAAAATGCTTTCACCCATTAAAATTATGCCTACAGTACCTAATTTGTCATGCTAAACCCCTTAACCAATCATCAGACTCTCAACACTTATAATAATCCCCACTGCCTCAGGTTAAAACCCTAATTTCTTAAAAAATTTTTTATTGAAATATACATATGTATGTATTATTTACATATTCTTTTCCATTATGGTTTATCAGAGGATATTGACTGTAGTTCCCTATGCTATATAGTAGGATCTTGTTGTCTATCCATTCTATATATAATACTTTACCTCTTAAAACCTTAATTTCTTATTATGGCATGATAACTCAAGATATGGTTTATCTTTAGCTTCCCCTTTTTGCACTTTAGCCACACTGAGCTACTTTTATTTTTTTTAATTTTTTAAAATTAAGCAAATTGATTTAATATAAGGATCCATGAAGAGAAATGCCTAGCTTAAAATATTAAAAAAATTGTAACCGGATAATATGCCATTTCACCAGGGAGTGTAAATACAGAATATCATAGTAATATCTTCTGAATCCATTGAGAATATTAAAGCCATCAGTGAGAGAACTTTAGATTTTCTAATGATAGGAAATATTTTCATTAAGAATATATTCTTTATAAATATGCCCACTCATCTTTTTACATCCACATCTCCCTTCCCCTACCCTCCAGTGAACAATCACTTTGAGCTACTTTTATTCTCTGAATTTCAAAACTTGGTTTTCTTGTCCATAAAAAGGGGCTGTTGCCCCATATTTGCTGGTGAGAACTTTACTAGGGAGTGTTCTCAGGATCTGTATCTGTAGGGGAGAGAAGAAAATAGGCTTTGACTGAGCAGGACGTCTGCTGACTTGCTGTCTAATAAAGGCCAAGCCAGTGAGATAGGGGACACTTCAGGGTGCCTGAGTAGGGACCAGGGACTAAGCCTTTATACTCCTCATTGATCAAGCAGATAAGGCAGCGTTGGGGAAGCCAGGGTGACCTCGAGTGAGGCTGCTCTCTCCAGCTGAGGGCTGGTCCCCAAGAGGGACTCAGCTGAAATCTCCTGGCATCAACGCCCCCAGCAGCTGGGGAATAAGTAAATGCCTGTGTTCTGGAGCAGAGAATCTGAGGGTTTTACCACTGTGGATATAAATAGCTATCTCATAGGACAATTGTGATAAGTCCTACTCACATGCATGCACACACATAGTCTTCCCTTAGATCTTTGCTTCGGCGTCACTTCCTGTGGAAACCTTCCCAGCCTATGCCCCTCCCACCCGAAAGTAAGCTACTGCCATCCCACTGGCTTTCATAGTACTGTATATACTTAATCCTATTATAGTAGTTATTAAACAATATGGCAGTTTTCAGTGTTTGCCTCTTTCCCCGTTAGAATGCAGTGGGCAAGAACCGCCTGCCTTTGTACTTTTCTATATTAAGCATTTTTCCCACGATATTTTGATTGGCTGCTTAATCACCTGTCTTACCCTTTATATTACAAGCTCTACAAGAATAGAGTCAGCATCTGTTTTGTTTACTACTTTATCCTGTAGCATAGTACCAAGAATGTAGTCTGAGACTGATAAACACTTTGCTGGAGGGAGGTGGTGAGTGAATGAATGAATGATGAAATGTCCCTCAGGAAGGGACAGTCAAGACAATGACATGGAATAGGGAGGCCGTCCAGAGAGCCTCAGCCTCCTGATAACATTCACTCCCAGTGATCAGAGCTCCTGAAGTAGGATATGCAGAGGAGAGTAAAACCAGCTATCCTTACTCTCAGCCTAGTGTTTATCAAAGCATTTTACATGGCTCAATTCATTTCATCCTCATAACAGCTCTATGAAGAAGATACTATTGCTATTTCCATTTTACAGGTGATGAAACTGAGGTGTGGAGAAGGTAAATAACTTGCCCAGAGGCACACAGCTACAGTGGCAGAAATGGCAGACTTTTATTCTCCATGATTTTCATTCACACCAATGATAAGATCAATACGTGCACTCTTATATTTTGAGCCTTTCTTTCAGTAAACGTTCTGAATCTCTGATTCTCTCTATTTTTGGGGGGTCCTTGCCTGTGCTAGATTCTGCATGGATGAATGTGCATAAACTGGGTTGTGAGAAGGTCACATGGGTGAGTCAATGGAAGACGTCTGTTTTTCAGAAAAGTTTTGGTGAGTATATTCCTGCGGATATGAGAGATGCTGGACACGTGGTAAGCCCTGTGATTAGGCATGGAGGGTAGTCGGGGCAGTGAGATCAGACACTAGAGTTCCCCAGGCACTCATAGGCTGTTCCTCCTGTCCTCTGGAGGCGCTCCCCTTGAAAAAGTTATAGGAAATGCCTACATCAAAAACCTAGCCTTAGGGACTTTACCTGGTGGCCCACTGGTTAAGAATCTGTCTGCCAATGCAGGGGACCTGGGTTCAGTCCCTGGTCTGGGAAGATCCCTCAGGCCACACAGAGCAGCTTCAGCCCGTGTGCCAGAACTACTGAGCCCACACGCCCTGTAGTCCTTGCTCCACAACAAGAGAAGCCAGGGCAATGGGAACCCCAAGCACCGCATTTAGAGTGTAGCTCCCACTCGCCACAGCTAGAGGAAAGCCATCCACCAATGAAACCCCAGCACAGCCATAAGTAAATAAGCCCCTAACCTTAAACGTTTTCAGTAAGAGCTCCATAGGAAAAGAGAAAAATATTATTATTATTTTTTTTTTTTACTGGAGATGAAGAACAGGAGAGCTGTATTTGCCATGACAGATAGCTCACGGACTCCTGTTCTTACAGAAGGCAGGTGGTGATGCCTTGAGTCAGTCGTGACCAGCGTCAAGCTATCCTAGCACCTTATGAAGTATTGGGCTGGGTGGGATTGTGGACAGAGTTCTTTTACAGCTGTTTCTAGGCATCCCACTCTCCTCCAAAATGATATCCCTTAAGGAAATCCTGAATTGATTTCCAGGAAAGGCTTTGAAAAGTGGATGGAGTTTGAATGCCTGATGACTACACCATTAAAAAAAAAAAAAAAGCGTCCTGGAAGCCGAATGTCTGGGGATGGATTTTTAGCTGATTGCTTCCAAGGAAACCCTGGAGGAAGTTATTAGGCCATGCTATGATAGTTTAATGTATTTATTTAGTACCTCTTCCTGTGGAAAGGAATGTATGTTGTTTTTTAAAAAAACAGACATTTTTATTCTTGGATGAAAATTACATCCTAAAACACATTTAATATGTTTACTTTTACTTATTTTTACTGCTTGGTGAAACAAATAGTGAAATTCACAGCAGTGATCAAAAAACCCTTCTAGGTCATGCTTAGAAACTGCTAGAAATCTGATTCTGAAAAAAAAAAAATCAGATTGAACACTATCAGACTGTCCTTTATTTAAATTATATACACGTATTTGAAAAGCAATTCTTGTTTTAGAACTGTCATAGAGAAGTATTTTAAGGTCCTAAGTCCTATCACTGTAAAGGAGCTATTGTAATTTTCCACAGTTTTTATCTCCTGTCCTGATCCATATGAAACTGAAAGTATTAGTCATTTAGTCCAGTCGTGTTTGACTCTTTGCAATTCCATGGACTGTAGCCCACCAGGCTCCTCTGTCCATGGAATTCTCCAGGCAAGAATACTGGAGTGGGTTGCCATTTCCTTCTCCCGGGGATCTTCCCAACCCAGAGATCAAACCCGAGTCCCCTGCGTCGCAGGCGTATTCTTTACTGTCTGAGCCACCAGGGAAGCGCGATGCACCTGTGCACGTCCACAGGTGTGCGATGTACTTGCAGTCTCTATAAAGCTTGATGCTTAACTGGTTTAAACTAAACACCATGTCGTAGAATTGTTTCTACATTACTATAGTTTTTATAAGTACAATTTTAATGCATTCATAACTTCCACTAAATCAATATGTCTGACTCAACAAATCCCTCTGTACTTATTTACTTATCATTTAAATAGGTAATTTAAAATCACCAGCAAATATATAATTTTTTTCTACATTTAAGACTTGAAAAAATATTCTGCATGTGGAAAAGTTGTAAAATGCCATATGGCCACATAGGCAATAAAGCGATTCTTTTACTAAGCAGTGTATTTCGAGGCAGACACTAAGCTTTCCTGAGGGTGGTAGCACCAGAACATAAACCCAGTCTCAGATGTGCAACCACCAAAACTAAAGAGTTTGCAGAATAAAAGAGCACATGTAGATACCTTCCTATCTGTAACAATTGTTGACAAAGGAACCTTGCTTCAGTTAAGCTCTGAAGGTTGTTCATCTTCATCAACAGTGGGCTTAATCATTTTAACACACAAATCAGTGCTTTCTGGCTATTTGACTGAATTGCTTTAGGAGGTCCTCTGGACAGAGCCCCAAACGCAAGAGCTGCTCATTGAAAATGTGAACTCTGATGATGGAAGTTTGGAATCTGCAAATCCAGATTGGCCTTCAGTGCTTTACTTGGTATAAATCTAAGAGAAAAGGCAGTGTTGGACCATGGATAGGGTGTTGTGTTGATAAGGGACGTCCAACATAAATCTTCATTTGACTCTAAAGAAAGCCCAGAGTATCAGGATGAAAGAATCTGGGCTATGTCTTTCCTGGGAAAGAAAAATTATTTTTACTTTGGCAGCACATCTTCAGTTTGCACAGGCTTGAGCTGTCGCTTTTGCAGAAAGCCACAGGTCTTAAGCAGATGCCTGCTGCAGTTGACTNGGCAGGTGGTGATGCCTTGAGTCAGTCGTGACCAGCGTCAAGCTATCCTAGCACCTTATGAAGTATTGGGCTGGGTGGGATTGTGGACAGAGTTCTTTTACAGCTGTTTCTAGGCATCCCACTCTCCTCCAAAATGATATCCCTTAAGGAAATCCTGAATTGATTTCCAGGAAAGGCTTTGAAAAGTGGATGGAGTTTGAATGCCTGATGACTACACCATTAAAAAAAAAAAAAAAGCGTCCTGGAAGCCGAATGTCTGGGGATGGATTTTTAGCTGATTGCTTCCAAGGAAACCCTGGAGGAAGTTATTAGGCCATGCTATGATAGTTTAATGTATTTATTTAGTACCTCTTCCTGTGGAAAGGAATGTATGTTGTTTTTTAAAAAAACAGACATTTTTATTCTTGGATGAAAATTACATCCTAAAACACATTTAATATGTTTACTTTTACTTATTTTTACTGCTTGGTGAAACAAATAGTGAAATTCACAGCAGTGATCAAAAAACCCTTCTAGGTCATGCTTAGAAACTGCTAGAAATCTGATTCTGAAAAAAAAAAAATCAGATTGAACACTATCAGACTGTCCTTTATTTAAATTATATACACGTATTTGAAAAGCAATTCTTGTTTTAGAACTGTCATAGAGAAGTATTTTAAGGTCCTAAGTCCTATCACTGTAAAGGAGCTATTGTAATTTTCCACAGTTTTTATCTCCTGTCCTGATCCATATGAAACTGAAAGTATTAGTCATTTAGTCCAGTCGTGTTTGACTCTTTGCAATTCCATGGACTGTAGCCCACCAGGCTCCTCTGTCCATGGAATTCTCCAGGCAAGAATACTGGAGTGGGTTGCCATTTCCTTCTCCCGGGGATCTTCCCAACCCAGAGATCAAACCCGAGTCCCCTGCGTCGCAGGCGTATTCTTTACTGTCTGAGCCACCAGGGAAGTGCGATGCACCTGTGCACGTCCACAGGTGTGCGATGTACTTGCAGTCTCTATAAAGCTTGATGCTTAACTGGTTTAAACTAAACACCATGTCGTAGAATTGTTTCTACATTACTATAGTTTTTATAAGTACAATTTTAATGCATTCATAACTTCCACTAAATCAATATGTCTGACTCAACAAATCCCTCTGTACTTATTTACTTATCATTTAAATAGGTAATTTAAAATCACCAGCAAATATATAATTTTTTTCTACATTTAAGACTTGAAAAAATATTCTGCATGTGGAAAAGTTGTAAAATGCCATATGGCCACATAGGCAATAAAGCGATTCTTTTACTAAGCAGTGTATTTCGAGGCAGACACTAAGCTTTCCTGAGGGTGGTAGCACCAGAACATAAACCCAGTCTCAGATGTGCAACCACCAAAACTAAAGAGTTTGCAGAATAAAAGAGCACATGTAGATACCTTCCTATCTGTAACAATTGTTGACAAAGGAACCTTGCTTCAGTTAAGCTCTGAAGGTTGTTCATCTTCATCAACAGTGGGCTTAATCATTTTAACACACAAATCAGTGCTTTCTGGCTATTTGACTGAATTGCTTTAGGAGGTCCTCTGGACAGAGCCCCAAACGCAAGAGCTGCTCATTGAAAATGTGAACTCTGATGATGGAAGTTTGGAATCTGCAAATCCAGATTGGCCTTCAGTGCTTTACTTGGTATAAATCTAAGAGAAAAGGCAGTGTTGGACCATGGATAGGGTGTTGTGTTGATAAGGGACGTCCAACATAAATCTTCATTTGACTCTAAAGAAAGCCCAGAGTATCAGGATGAAAGAATCTGGGCTATGTCTTTCCTGGGAAAGAAAAATTATTTTTACTTTGGCAGCACATCTTCAGTTTGCACAGGCTTGAGCTGTCGCTTTTGCAGAAAGCCACAGGTCTTAAGCAGATGCCTGCTGCAGTTGACTACACACTGCGAAACTGTCAGACCAGTGGAAATGAAAATGGTTTCCATATTCAACCTGTGGGATTTGGGCCAGTCAGAGCCCATGGGTGGGAGACCTGTGTCAACCCTGCTAGACAGCGCAAAACTGCGATTAGGCTTGACGGGGTCTTTGTCGAATGCTCAGAAGGAGAAGATTTGGGGAATATTAAATGCTCTTATTACTGTCAGACAATTCATGCCTCTGAGTTGGCACATCTCCTCCTGGAGCATGCGCGGAATGTGCTTTCATCAGAAATGTCAGGCTGTTTGGATGGAGCAGATGCTCGTGGATGAGTCGGTGGGTACTCGGAACTCAACCATAAATACCCATGTTCTCTCTCTGACATTTTTGATAAATGGAATAACAATGTAATATTCTTTCTGGAAAAGCAGACCATAATATTATTTTTTTTCAGACTACAATATTTAAGGGAAGAAAACGCTGGAAGGGAAATAAATGTCTCTCTCGCATGGAATGGAGGGTGTTTCCCTCCGTCTTTTCGCTGATACCGTGTAAAGGTGACTGTCACAAGGTCTGTGATCTGGGACATGCACTTAAACAATATGAGAGGCGGTGAAGGGGCTGGGCTACCTCTGGGATTGAATCTCCACTCTGATCATTTACCTCGACATTAAATCTCGTTTCTGAAACTCTGTGTCATTTTCTTTTTTTTCCGTTTGTACACATGGGGTTCTTGTAAAAAAGCAAGTAAGAGAATTTATGCAAAACACTTAGCCCACTGCCTGGCACATCATGTGAAATCCATGATGCTAACTGATTTGTAGGGGGGTACCCACTCCAGTGTTCTTGCCTGGAGGATCCCAGGGACGGGGGAGCCTGGTGGGCTGCCATCTGTGGGGTCGCACAGAGTCGGACAGTCAGACACGGCTGAAGTGACTTAGGGGCAGCCTGACTTAGTTTTCTAGAAAGCTGGCTAGGAAAGGTGATGTGTCTGGTTCATGAACTAAGTGGAGCTTGCAGATTTATTTAATCTGCTCCTGAATTTTGAGAAAAGAAATTGAGTGACATACTAAAGTTGAGAGATTTCACATGAAACCTTGTATGTTGCCTTTCCCCCAAACCTGGGAGTTGTTGCACCCCCAGATTTCAGGCCTTGACAGCCAGCTTCCCTCCCTTGCTTTCTTCTTTCCCTCCCCCTTCTCTCTCTCCTTCCCTCCTTTCTTTCCTTGCTCCCTCCCTTCCTCCATTGTACATGTGTATGTATTTTAGTACTCATAATTTGATTGTCCAGTTACATCTTCCTTCTAAATTTGTCTCTATTTTACAAAGGGGCTAACCACAACAAGGACAACTACAGATCCCACCTCCAGAGCACTGTTTTCCATTTTGCAGGCTAATTTCTCTTCCCCAACTAATTCCTTTTCAGTGTCTCAATGTTTTACATAAATCTTGGTTCCTATGATTTGAGCTTCAAATCAATGATATAACCATACCCACTGTCCCCAAAAGTACTGAAATTCATGTGACTATTTCTCTGGAAAAGATCCTTTCCCTTTCACTTTAGCTAGGATCTACTAGTCTTTTGTTCAAAGTGCTAAAGACATGGAAATTCAACTACAAATGTCATGCTTTACGTCACTGCTGTGCCCAAGGGAAATAATAATTTCCACTAGACACAAGGCTATAAGTGATAAATAATTTACTTTAGTAGTATGTGTGTGAAACTTTTTAGGGGGTGACTGAACTGAGGAAAAATGTCACAACTGATGTAGAATGTAGTGAGTTAAAAAAAACCAAAAACAAGTTTGCAATCCTGTTACCATGCCCTGTGTTATCAGTCACTAAGGCTAGGCTAGGATGTAGTAATAGACAATCCCAAATCCTAAGTCACTGAGCTTAAAACAGCCATGATTTGGTTTTTTGCTCATCTGCCCATTTGGATTTGGTGGAGCTTTGCTCATGAACTGAAACTGACATAATCTCTGTCTAGATGCTTCCATGACCGCTTTAGTGGGTGGAAAGAGAGACAGTGTCCCATGCTGGCTGCCAAATGTCTCTACCCAGAAGCATTATGTATCTGCTCGGTTTTATCAACTGAATAGAATTGTGTGGCTGTGTTTGAGTTCAAGGAGGGAAGGAAATGCAGTTTTTCCATGTTCCTGGAATGGGAGGGATTTGGTTTATTGTGAACATCCTTAGTAACTCCCTCTTTTTGAAACCTGAACATGCACAAATTAATCCTCTTAATTGTCATTTTAGTATGAATAACTGTGTGTGGTGTCATGATGCATAACTTGTTAGGCTAAAGGACAAATTAATTTTTAAAAAAGATTTACTTCTTTAGCTGTGTTACATGGGATCTTGTTGTGGCACGTGGGGTCAGGCGCACGGACTCAGTAGTTGCGCACACAGGCTTAATTGCTCCACAGCATGTGGGATCATAGTTCCCAGACCAGGGATAGAACCCACATCCCCTGCCTTGCAAGGTGCATTCTGAACCACTGGACTGACCCCCAGGGAAGTCCCTCAGACTTCATCTTAAAAGCTGAGGATGTAAGGCTTCTGATTCTGGAGACTCATCCCCTCCATTTGTTTTCATTCCTTTACTTCTCTGAGAATGGTGCTTATTTCTTTACACTTGGCTTCTGCATATCTTGTCTTTTTTAATGTAAATACTGAGTTTCTAGATAGCTGTCTACTCGTATGGTTTAGCTTTCAAACTCTAGACCACTCTACATGTTTTGTTGCTGCTGCTGCTGATAATAACAAAGTTGTATCTTCTCTGTTACTCATTTACCAATCCGTGACACCTTTCACATTATTTTATGCCCAGTTAACAGGATAATTACTGATTATAAAAGGCATGTATTTTTGTGTACTGTCCATTTTGATATGTTTAACACTTTTGTAATAATATAATTCTTGCTTTGTTTATATTAAAATTCAAAAGCCTCTGACATGGGTATTGTAGGTTGAACACACGGCAATATACTGTAGGCTTTATAAAATTTGGGCTCAGTTAAGCATATCACTTCTGTTTATGAATGTGTATGGAAATTTCCAGTTTCCTTACCTGTCATTAAATCCTGGGCATGCCAGTCCTCTGCCAATTGGTTCCCCCAACCTAAATGCTCTCAGTTTTTCTACATATTATTTATTCTCCATCCTCAAAGGGTAAAAAGGTTTATAGTTGTATGAATATTCTCCCCTAATAGCACTGCACACTCATAACATATTCATTACTTCATTTTAAATGTATTCCCCACTTTGCTATTTGTCAATGAGATTTATTTTCATCATCCCCAAATCTGTCCCCTCTACCAGTTCAAAGTAAGTCCTCATTGATCCTGTGATTTCAACAGATCTGTTAACACATAAGCATTTTCTTGTTTAGCTATAATTGACCTCTGCTTAAAAACACTGTTTGTGGATGTCTTTTGTGAAGCTTTAGATTCATTGTCCAAACCCTCTATTCTTAATAAACTAAGAATCTAATTCTCTTGTAATTCTCCAGAATACACTGACCTGTTATCACCCCTTGACATCTTGCATGAAAATCAAGTATCATTAATGCACATTGCAAAGTTACGCTTTTTATGGTTTTACATTTAAGCCTTCATTAACATATTTCTAAGGCCTAAGAGAAATCAACCTATGATGTTAACACCACAAATAAGTAATAACCCTAATTAACCTATTTTAGCTGATGTGAAAATATCTTAATAATTAAAAATATATGCTTGAAATTTGAGTTCCTATTATTGGTAATAAAAATAAGACATAGGATTTATTGAATTATACTTATTTGAAGGATGTTTTGGAAGTGGTTTACAACAAAATCACTATGGATTTTATAGCACAATAAGAATAAAAGTCAATCAGCACATTCTATAAATTATATTATTTCTGAAAATAACAATGAATAAATTTCTATTTCTTTCATCAGAGTTCAGACAGATTCCAACCACTAATATTGGACAATAACTCTTTTATTTCTTTTATGCACCGAGGGGAGTAAATCAAATGTAAAATATAGCCACAGATAGTTTTTGGAAAAGAAAACACATCTTGGCAAGAATCTAACCTGGAATTTTCTTATTAATAAATGAACAGTGTGTTTGGTGGGCTGGATTATGTTGTACAGGCTTTCCCATGGACTAACGCCCAGCCTGAATATTCTTTTCCTGAATACATAAACAGATGTGCACAAATTCTTTTTTGCCATTTTATTTACTCAGAAGCTTTCAGAAGAAAGTTCCCCCAATTAAATATTGAATGTAGACAATTTATTTAGAATGCAAAATGTGTTCACTTGTTTTATTTTCACCTAGCTTTATAACCCCTACTTCATACACCATGTTGATTTTGGTTTAGTAAACATACAGCTGTGTTTAAGGGTAAAGAATTAATAGCAACCCAAATGATAGAAAATAGATGGCTATTAGGGATCATTTGCTAATTTGAAATCAGTCCTTCTATTGAATCCTTAATAATATTTCTGTTTTCAATTTAGAGCTTTTTTCTTTATGAGAACAGATTTTTTTCCAAAACAGTTAATCTTTCACAGTGCTTTTACCATTTTGCCTGACACTGGATAGACAGAAGATTTAGAGCCATCAGATTGACAGACCTTTAGAAACACTTTAGAGTAACATTTTAGTGGGTGATATTTGTTTGTTTTGGCTGTGCTCAGGGGCTTGNAACAGATTTTTTTACCAAAACAGTTAATCTTTCACAGTGCTTTTACCATTTTGCCTGACACTGGATAGACAGAAGATTTAGAGCCATCAGATTGACAGACCTTTAGAAACACTTTAGAGTAACATTTTAGTGGGTGATATTTGTTTGTTTTGGCTGTGCTCAGGGGCTTGCAGGATTTTAGTTCTCTGACCAGGGATTGAACCAGTGCCCTCAGCAGTGAGAGCATGGAGTCCTAACCACTGGACTGCCAGGGAATCCCAATAGATAATACTTAAAATCATTAAAATGGTTATTTTTATGTTAATTATTTTCTACCCCACCCCCATGTCCTAATTTCAAGTAGTAATTATTATGCCGATGTAATAGTTGGTATAAATACTGGGATATACTCTCCAAATAAAAAAACCCTGAGGCCCATAATGTGAGTACAAAACAGACTTTTGGAAAGTGGCTTTATCCTGGCAAATTGAGAGCACATGGGATCTGTGTGGTTGGCCTTTTCAAATTATCCCCATTATTAGGAATGTCATTTCTGTGGTATCTTGGACCTTTTCCATCTTCAGAAGTACATGTCCTTAGCTTCCTGCAGTAAATCCCCCTTCCAATAGTTGCCAATATGTTTGTATATGAGCCTTCTTTTCATTTAGTATCTCGGTGACTAGGTTTTCATCTTCACAAGATATGTTAAAAAGGTATTTTTTAATAAAGTGAAAGCTAAAGATTTTGGCTTAAAATCTGTGTAATTTATGGAAAAGGTTAAACTGTGAGATAGTAGTTTAAGTTTTGGATGTGAAGGACCACACAGCCTATGGTATTTACTAGTTCATGTCAGTTCTTTGTGTGTTTCAATACACTGAGACATAGTGGAGCTGAAGTTTGGAAAAGTTGGTGGTTTGTGGGTTTATGTATTGGCAGCTGACTCTTTTTGCCCTCTTGGTGAAATGAAATATATAACTGCTTCTTTAGTACACTCCATTTCATGTTGAGTCCAACTTAGTTTCCAAAACTAAGTACAGTAAAAATGATGTAACTGTGTTTATCCACTTTTTAGTAGAAGAGTATTTATGAAGCAGCCGTTTTTTATAAAAAGTTCCTTTAAAAAAATCTTGCCCCATTGAGCTTTAACTTTTGATCATAAATCCTAGTTTTGAGAAGTGGTCTCATCGTGAACTTAACCTCATCTTGAACTAAACTACACATACACACGCATTCATTTCTCTGCTAAAATTTCATAGAAAGAAAAATAAACCGTCCATGGAGAATTCTAGCTCCAAGAAATGTGTTCCTTTTCTGTTTTTAAAATGCAGTCACATAGAAGGCATTAAAAGAGTCAGAAAGCTATTAATAGCAAAGAAAAAAAAAAAAAAGAGTGAAGCTCAGTTTACATTATGGTGAAAGTTGTTCTAACCTTCTGTAGGAGTCAAATCCCGAGAAGATAATGTTGTCACATGTTACCAAAGCATACTTTTACTGATGGCCATATCTAGGTATGCACAGAATAGATATTAACAAAAGTGCTATTATTATCCTCATTGTTACAGTTGCTGGAGCATCGTAGCATAATTCTAAAAACTGTGGCTCTGGAGTCAAGGATTCAGGAGTTTGAAGATGAGCTCTGTACTTAATCGCTTGTATAGCTTTTTTTTTTTTTTTTTTGAGCTTCCATTTGCTTGTATAGCTTTCGACAAGCTTTTACAAGTGTTAATCGTTCTCAGTTTTTTCCACCTTTAAAATAGGGATAATAACGCAAAGACCAAATTCAAAAATTTGTGAGGCTTGAGATTATCTGCGAACAGTACTTTATACTCAAAAGGTACTGTAATAATAAGCATTCATTAAGTGTCGGATATTGTAACATAACCTGGAGAAGAAAATGGCAACCCACTCTGGTATTCTTGCCTGGGAAATCCCATGGGCAGAGGAAGGGGAGCCTGGTGGGCTATATCCATGGGGTCGAAAGAGTCAGACGTGACTTAGTGACTAAACCACCTGCGCCATTATAACATAAATGATTACTTATGCTAATTATTATTTATGATCTCCTTCCTTCAATTTCCCCTTATATCTCTGACTATACCCTGGGTTTGAAAAGTGTAATACACATACCTACCAAGAGCTGCATGAATGCAATGCTTTGTTTGTTTTCTAATACAAGAGGATCTCAGCAGTGGCATTGAATCACCTAAGTGAAGCTTCATCAGTGCCGTGTGAAGCTTCATCAGTGCTCAGTGCTGGGGTTTGTTCTTAATCCTCTAACCCCTTTCTCCCAAAATTGCCATTTGAAATCAGGGTTGGAGAAATTGGAGTGGCCATCTCCTTTTATGGATTGATATGAAGTGCAACTAAGGTTCCCCTCTGTTAAGAAAATATCTAAATTGCTTTCCCATGTCATTGTAATTGCTTTACTTCTTACGATCAGGGTTTGCTGCCATGTGAAACTTCATCAGTGCTCAGTGCTGGGGTTTGTTTTTAATCCTCTAACCCCTTACGTTGTTTCTCCCAAAATTGCCATTTAAAATCAGGGTTGGAGAAATTGGAGTGGCCATCTCCTTTTATGGATTGATATGAAATGCGACTAAGGTTCCCCTCTGTTAAGAAAATATCTAAATTGCTTTCCCATGTCATTGTAATTGCTTTACTTCTTACGATCATTCTGTGCTGTGATGTACTGTTGCGTCCAAGTGTTTGCGATCTCATGGAGTGTAGCCCACATGAAGCTTCATCAGTGCCGTGTGAAGCTTCATCAGTGCTCAGTGCTGGGGTTTGTTCTTAATCCTCTAACCCCTTTCTCCCAAAATTGCCATTTGAAATCAGGGTTGGAGAAATTGGAGTGGCCATCTCCTTTTATGGATTGATATGAAGTGCAACTAAGGTTCCCCTCTGTTAAGAAAATATCTAAATTGCTTTCCCATGTCATTGTAATTGCTTTACTTCTTACGATCATTCTGTGCTGTGATGTACTGTTGCGTCCAAGTGTTTGCGATCTCATGGAGTGTAGCCCACCAGGCTTCTCTGTTCACGGGAGTTCCCAGGCAATTGCTTTAGGTTATTGTATTCAATTTTCTCTCAGCACTTTGCAGATACTGTTCTCCTGTCTTCTGGTTATAATCAACTGTCTGTTGATTTCATTAGGCTGTATTCTCAATGAAAGCCTGCATGCGTGCCAAGTCCCTTCAGTCGTGTCCGACTCTGCAACCCCAAGGACTTGTAGCCTGCTAGGCTCCTCTGTCCATGGGATTCTCTAGGCAAGAATACTGGAGTGGGTTGCCATTTCCTACTCCAAGGGATCTTCCTGACTCAGGGATTGAACCCAAGTTGCTTGCGTCTCCTGCATTGGCAGGCAGATTCTTTAACGCTGGCACCCTCAGAAACTTTGAAATGTTTATTGAGGAATAGAAGGAAATACTTGGAGGTTTGGGCACTGAGACAGGCCTGTGTGGGTGTGAAGGGGCAGTGTTTTTCATGAAAACACTTTAAAGATGGAATGGAGTTATGTATACAGTGTGCCCTTTAATAGGTCTTAAATGACATTCACATATTCTCCAGCAAGGGATAGGTACAGTATTTGTTTTTGGTGGGATTGTAGGGAGGGCACCTTCCAGTAGGGAGCTTTGGTTCTGTAAAGATTGAGGATGCTCAGAAATGCTTCTCAATAAAAAGAGTTGACTTTCTTAATAAGTCCCACCTGGTTACACAGGGGTTTGATCTCTGTTTATGGTTCACATGTACAGCAGTCTAAAAAGTGATTACTTGGGAAAATTTGTGGATTACAGAAGCAGTCAATGCTGATATTAAGGAATGAAAGATGTTTTCAATAGTGATCGTTTTTTTTCTCTTCTCTGTCCTCAGTTCCATATTGTGATAAACCTTAGTATTGCAGCAGCTTCTTAAGCAGCATCCTTGACCAGTCTTTTCATTCAACACCATGCTCTTGGATTAATTTTCCTAAAACACAGCATGGGTCATGTTGCTTCCTGGCTCTTCCTTCCTGTGATGGAGTGCATGTGGTCTGCGTTCATCAGCTCTGCATCCCAGGACCCACTTTAGTCTGGTGCTCAACTGCCTTCTCAGATGACTTTTTCCCCGTTCGCCTCTCTACTCGCCAGAGTTCTCTGCTCTACCAACATGAATGTCTGAATCCATGCCCGTTTGCCCCACATTGCATCTTTGTGCTTTTTCTTTCTCCTCCCCAAAACAGCATCCTGTTCTTCATTTTTCAGATCCTATTTATCCTTCTTACTCTAGCTCTTAAGATGTGTTTCTACCAAAAGTATTTCTCCCCCCGCCCATGTGCTGAATATAAATATGTGAAAATTATGCCTGAGCTATACACAACCGCCTGCAACGTGGGAGACCTGGGTTCGATCCCTGGGTTGGGAAGATCCCCTGGAGAAAGGAACAGCTATCCACTCCAGTATTTTGGCCTGGAGAATTCCATGGACAGAGGAGCCTGGCAGGCTATAGTCCATGGGATCACAGAGTCAGAAACAACTGAACAACTTTCACTTGTACACATTTAATGAATTCTTCTTTCAAACATTTAAGATTATATTAAGTAAAGATATTTGTGGTATCTGGAATATATACATTATATGGAAAAAGCAAGACAGTTCCAGAAAAACATCTATTTCTGCTTTATTGACTATGCCAAAGCCTTTGACTGTGTGGATCCCAATAAACTGTGGAAAATTCTGAAAGAGATGGGAATACCAGACCACCTAACCTGCCTCTTGAGAAATCTGTATGCAGGTGAGGAAGCAACAGTTAGAACTGGACATGGAACAACAGACTTGTTCCAAATAGAAAAAGGAGTANGCCGACTAAGGTCTGCCTAGTCAAGGCTATGGTTTTTCCTGTGATCATGTATGGATGTGAAAGTTGGACTGTGAAGAAAACTGAGCGCTGAAGAATCGATGCTTTTGAACTGTGGTGTTGGAGAAGACTCTCGAGAGTCCCTTGGACTGCAAGGAGATCCAACCAGTCCATTCTGAAGGAGATCAGCCCTGGGATTTCTTTGGAAGGAATGATGCTAAAGCTGAAACTCCAGTACTTTGGCCACCTCATGGGAAGAGTTGACTCATTGGAAAAGACTCTGATGCTGGGAGGGATTGGGGGTGGGAGGAGAAGGGGATGACCGAGGATGAGATGGCTGGATGGCATCATGAACTCGATGGACGTGAGTCTGAATGAACTCTGGGAGATGGTGATGGACAGGGAGGCATGGCGTGCTGCGATTCATGGGGTCGCAAAGAGTTGGACACAACTGAGTGACTGAACTGAACTGAACTGAGTATGTCTTTGTATGTACACACACACATCGTGGTACAATGTCAGTTTACCTAAAAAATCCTACATCTGTCTTTTTGAGGGTAGGATGTATATCTGAATTCATTTATGTCCAAAATATCACAATTGATTTTACAATATAAATAGTTGATAGTGGAATGGATAATTGGAGTCTTTGATCGTGGCACAGCTGGTAAAGCATCCGCCTGCACTGTGGGAGAACTGGGTTTGACCCTTGGGTTGGGAAGATCCCCTGGAGAAGGGAAAGGGTACTCACTCCAGTATTCTGGCTAATTCATGGAGAATTCCATGGCCTGTATAGTCCATGGGGTGGCAAAGAGTCGGACACGACTGAGTGACTTTCACTTTTCACTTGATCACTTAAGACAGTTCCTTGAGATTGAAGGTATCTAAAATAATGTTCAATAATTCTTTGCTAACTGTTGATCCTAATGAACTAAATAAGGCTTTTGGCTTAAGCTTTCTTAGTAAGTTGGGGCTTTCCAGGTGACTCAGTGGTAAAGAATCCACTTGGCAAGCAGGAGAGGCAGGCTTGATCCCTGGGTTGGGAAGATCCCCTGGAGAAGGAAATGGCAACTCATTCCAATATTCTTGCCTGGGAAATCCCATGAACAGAGGATCATGGTGGGTCACAGTCCTTGGGGGTCACAAAGAGTCAGACACGACTTAGCAATTAAACAACAACATTCTTAGTAAGTTATAACACAGAGAGAAAAGTGCCTAAGTCATAAGTTTATAGTATAGTAAGTTATCTGAACTCCCATTATTATATTCACTATTCAGATCAAGAAACAACTTTCCCAGCACCACATAAGTCATCTTTATACTGCTTCCTGATCATGAGTCCTGAGTTCTGCCCCCAAAGTAACCATTATCTTCATCATAAATTTGTTTTGCCCAGTTTTGAATTTTTAAAAAAGAAACCATACAATATGTATCATTTTATTTCTGCCTTGTTTGCTGAGTGTTGCTCATGAGTTTTATTGCTGTTGTTGCTTTAAGCAATGCCTACTTATTTTTTCTGTCTTCCGTATTCTACTGTATAAATGCAATTATTTTTGTTCTAATGTTGACAAGTATTTAAGTTGTCAGTTTTGGTATATTATAAATAGTGTTTTCACAGGTATTTTTGCTCACATCATTGGTGATTTGTGCACCTATTTTTCTTGGTATATCCCCAAATTTGGCATTTTTAAATAAAGGGATAGTCATATGTTCAGTTTAGGTAGAAGCTGGCACAGTTTTCCCTAATGGCTATATGAATTTTTACCCTCAGTAGTAGTACAATGAGGCTTTTCTTGTTTTACAAACTCTAATGTTTGTTGTTGTGATTTTTTTTCTTTCAATTTTAGCCGTTTGAGTGGGTATGTAGTGATTATCTCATTGAATTTAATTTATACTTTCCTACTGATTAATGAAATTGGGAAATTTTTCATATGTTTATTGGCTATTTGAATATCTTATTTAGTCAAAGTACTTGAAATTTTCAAGTTTTTTGGGTCAATTTCTATATGTCTTCTGATTTTTAGAAATTTCAGATATAGTCTAAATATAAACCTTTGCTGATTAAATATTTTACAAATATATTTTCCTATTTTGTAAGTTGCCTCTTGAATCCTTTAATATTATCTTTTTTTAAAAAATAAACTTTATTTTTAGAGCACTTTTAGGTTCACAGAAAAATCGAGTGTAAGGTACAGAGATTGCACATATACTTCCTGCCCCCACATTTTGCACAGCTTCCTCTGCTATCAAAATCTTGTCTAAAAGTAGTACATTTATTAGAACTGATGAGCCAACACTGACACATCATTATCACCCAAAGTTTGTAATTTACATTAGGATTCATTCTTGGTGTTATACATTCTATGTGTTTTGACAAATGTATAATGACATGTATCCACCTTAATGGTGTCTTTTAGTCAAGATAATTCTCTAGTTTTAATATGGTTCACTTCATGAATTTTTTTCCTTGTGGTGAGAACTTTTTGCATCTTATTTAAGACATCCTCACATATTATAAGTTCATAGATATGCTTTTCTATGTTATCTTTAGAAGCTTCATATTTTAGCCTTTCACATTTAGATCTACATTTCATCTGGAATTGAATTACTGTGCATGGTATCAGGAAGCATAAGATTTTTTTTCATATGGATACTTGATTGATACAGCTCTACTTATTGAAAAGACTATCATTTGTGTAATAATAAATTTGTTATAAATCAGTTCAGTTCAGTTCAGTCGCTCAGTCGTGTCCGACTCTTTGCGACCCCATGAATCGCAGCATGCCAGGCCTCCCTGTCCATTACCAACTCCCGGAGTTCACTCAGATTCACGTCCATCGAGTCAGTGATGCCATCCAGCCATCTCATCCTCTGTTCCCTTCTCCTCCTGTCCCCAATCTCTCCCAGCATTAAAGTCTTTTCCAATGAGTCAGCTCTTCACATGAGGTGGCCAAAGTACTGGAGTTTCAGCTTTAGCATCATTCCTTCCAAAGAAATCCCAGGGCTGAGCTCCTTCAGAATGGACTGGTTGGATCTCCTTGCAGTCCAAGGGACTCTCAAGAGTCTTCTCCAACACCACAGTTCAAAAGCATCAATTCTTTGGTGCTCAGCCTTCTTCACAGTCCAACTCTCACATCCATACATGACCACAGGAAAAACCATAGCCTTGACTATATGGACCTTAGTCGGCAAAGTAATGTCTCTGCTTTTGAATATGCTATCTAGGTTGTGGTAAGTGTCTTTTAATTTCATGGCTGCAGTCACCATCTGCAGTGATTTTGGAGCCCCCCAAAATAAAGTCTGCCACTGTTTCCACTGTTTCCCCATCTATTTCCCATGAAGTAATGGGACCGGATGCCATGATCTTCGTTTTCTGAATGTTGAGCTTTAAGCCAACTTTTTCACTCTCCTCTTTCACTTTCATCAAGAGGCTTTTTAGCTCCTCTTCACTTTCTGCTATAAGGGTGGTGTCATCTGCATATCTGAGGTTATTGATATTTCTCCCAGCAATCTTGATTCCAGCTTGTGTTTCTCAAGTAGCAAACAAATATTATTTCAGGAACAAAATTTTTATTTTGTAACAAAAATTTATTTCAGGAATCCTTCTCCTAGTCTACTGAGCCATTTGTTTATCTTTTCACCACTGCCACACTCTTAATTATGTAGCTTTATAGTAACTCTTGATATGCAGTAATGTATGCCCTTCAAATTTGTTCTTTTTCAAGACACTCTTAGATGTTTTTTTGCAACTTGAAAGTGAAAGTAGCTCAGTCATGTCTGGCTCTGTGACCCTATGATTATGCAGTCCATGGAATTCTCTAGGCCAGAATACTGAAATGCGTAGCCTTTCCCTTCTCCAGGGGATCTTCCTAACCCAGGGATCGAACCCAGGTCTTCCGCATTGTAGGTGGATTCTTTACCAGCTGAGCCACAAGGGAAGCCCTTACATCTTCTGCAATGTAATTCTTTATATATTTTGGAATTTCCACACACAAAAAAAGATAACTGAAATTTTGTTTGGAATTGAACTGAAACTTTGAATCAACTTAGGACTGACATTTTTACAAGATTGAGTTTTCCAATATGTAAGCATGGCTTAACTTTCCATATTTGATGTCTTCTTTCATTTTGTCTCAGTAATTCTCTGAAGAAAGTATTTAAATATTTCATTAATTATATTCCAAAATAAATGATGTGTTTTTAAGTAGTAAAAATGTTATCATCTTGAAAAAATGTTCCTTTGCTTGTTAGTATAGAAAAATATTATTGATTTTTAATATTAACATTTTATACAGTGATCTTGCTGAAGTCACCTATTCAAATAGTTTGTCTGTAATTCTATGTATTTGAGTGTGTAATCTTCTTTTCTAATCTTCATGCATTTTGCTTCCTTTTTCCTTATTTGATTTCAGTGGACAGGACTTCATTTATCATGTTGAATAAGAGCACTGATATTTCTTTTTGTGATATGAGGGAGAAATCTTTCAGTATTTTACCAGTAGGTACTGAAGTTTCTTATAGATTTTTTGGGTAGATATCATCCATCAGCTGCTGCTGCTAAGTCACTTCAGTCGTGTCCGACTCTGTGCATCCCCATAGACGGCAGCCCACCAGGCTCCTCCGTCCCTGGGAGTCTCCAGGCAAGAATACTGGAATGGGTTGCCATCTCCTCCAGTGCGTGAAAGTGTAAAGTGAAAGTGAAGTTGGTCAGTCGTGTCCGACCCCCAGCGACACCATGAACTGCAGCCCACCAGGCTCCTCCATCCATGGGATTCTCCAGGCAAGAGTACTGGAGTGGGGTGCCATTGCCTTCTCCCATCCATCAGCTAAGTACTCTTCAGCTAAGTACCCTTTAATGTCAAAAATTTTAAGATTATTTTAAAATCATAAATGGATATTGAATTTTATCAAGTCCTTTTCTGTATCTGAGATGATTATTGTTATTCAATTCTACCTCAATCCCACGACAGTAAGAGTAGATGATTTCAATCATTTGAAGTTTGTTGAAACTTGTTTCATGGCCTGGAATGTGGTCAATTGTAATAAAATTGCTTATGCACTATAAAACAATGTCCTGCAATTTTGAAGTGAGTGTTTTACCTATTGCTATTAAGTTTGTGAAATATATTGTTCAAAGTTTCTAAATCTTAATTTTCTATCTGCTTTGTCCCTCAGTTATTAAAACAATAAGTTAAAATCACCTAATAAGACTGTGAATTTGTCTACATCTACTCTGAGCACTAGAAATTTTTACTTCGCATGTTCTAAATATGTTATTGAATGTATATAAATTTAAAATTATAATTCATTCCTGATAAATCAATCCTTTCTTTATTGTGACATGTTCCTCTTTATCTCTAGTAATATTTTCTTAAAATTTTCTTTCATATGAGTAGGGTTATAGCAGCTTTCTTTTGGCTTGTATTTAGTTTGTGCACCTTTCTTACTCTAAACAATTCAGTTTTCTTG
>SJYX01016533.1:626641-669317 GCA_006410675.1 Oreotragus oreotragus | reverse complement strand
TTCTGACTGGTGTGAAGTGGTATCTCATTGTGGTCTTGATTTGCATTTCTCTGATAATGAGTGACGTTGAGCATCTTTTCATGTGTTTGTTAGCCATCCGTATGTCTTCTTTGGAGAAATGTCTATTTAGTTCTTTGGCCCATTTTTTGATTGGGTCGTTTATTTTTCTGGAATTGAGCTGTATAAGTTGCTTGTATATTTTTGAGATTAGTTGTTTGTCAGTTGCTTCATTTGCTATTATTTTCTCCCATTCAGAGGGTTGTCTTTTCACCTTGCTTATAGTTTCCTTTGTTGTGCAGAAGCTTTTAATTTTAATTAGATCCCATTTGTTTATATTTGCTTTTATTTCCAGTATTCTGGGAGGCGGATCATTGAGGATCCTATGCAAACAATCTTTGTCTAGTAATTGGAGTATTGATTTATTTACATTAGTATAATTAGTGGTACATTTTGGCTTAAATCTGTCATCTATTTGTGTTTTACTTGTGTCTCCCTTAATTTTTTCTCTTTTTTGCCTATATTTGAATTAATAAATTATCTTAATATTCTCTTTTCCATTAATCAATTCTTCATTTCTATATTTTGTTTCTTTTAGCAGTTACTCTGTAAATACAACATGTAGTGCATCCTTGAAGTAGCAAAATTAATGGTACATTAATGCTTTTATTACTGCTCAGCCAGTGACCTAACAACACTGTTAACTGTATTAGTCTCCTTCTATCTTTCATATTCCTTTCCTTTCCTTGTGGCTCAGCTGGTAAAGAATCCCTGATAGCTCAGTTGGCAAAGAATCCACCTGCAATGCAGGAAACCCTGGTTCAGTTCCTGGGTCAGGAAGCTCCCCTGGAGAAGGGAAAGGCTACCCACTCCAGTATTCTTTCTGACTTAGAGAATTCCAGGGACTGTGCAATCCATGGGATCGCAAAGAGCGGGACAGGACTTTCATTGTCACTTTCATCTTTCATATTATTGTTGTCAGATATTATAATTTTGTAATCGTTCGCATTTATTTAACCTCAAATTCATTCTAATACTTATTTTTTATATCATTGTGCATTCATCTAGTTTCATTTTCTGTCATCCTGAAGAATTTTTTTTAGTGTCATCTTTGGTGTGATCTGTTGGTGACAAATTCTCTGGTTTTTGTTTCTCTGAAAACATATTTTCTTGCCTTTATTTTCAAAGGATATTTTTGGCAAGTATAGAATTCTAGGTTGGCAGTTTTATTTTCTTCTAATCCTTTGAGGTTATTTCTCTACCATTCTTGGCTTTCACTCCTTCAATTAAAAATGTCTGCTGCTGCTAAGTCGCTCCAGTCGTGTGTCCCTGGGATTCTCCAGGCAAGAACTCTGGAGTGGGTTGCCATTGCCTTCTCCAATGCATGAAAGTGAAAAGTGAAAGTGAAGTCGCTCAGTCGTGTCTGACTCTTCACGACCCCATGGACTGCAGCCCACCAGGCTCCTCCATCCATGGGATTTTCAGGCAAGAGTACTGGAGTGGGGTGCCATCTTGCTCCTTTGTAGGCGATGAATATTTTTCTGTGTGGTATTAGGTGTTTTCCCTATTTTATTATGGGGCTTCCCTGCCTATTTTATTATGATTATAAGTAGTTTTGGGACATCCCTGGTGGCTCAGACGGTTAAGTGTCTGTCTACAATGTGGGAGACCCAGACTGCAGCCCACCAGGCTCCTCCATCCATGGGATTTTCAGGCAAGAGTACTGGAGTGGGGTGCCATCTTGCTCCTTTGTAGGCGATGAATATTTTTCTGTGTGGTATTAGGTGTTTTCCCTATTTTATTATGGGGCTTCCCTGCCTATTTTATTATGATTATAAGTAGTTTTGGGACATCCCTGGTGGCTCAGACGGTTAAGTGTCTGTCTACAATGTGGGAGACCCGGGTTCGATCCCTGGGCCGGGAAGATTCCCTGGAGAAGGAAATGGCAATCCACTCCAGTACTGTTGCCTGGAAAATCCCATGGACAGAGAAGCCTGGTAGGCTACAGCCCATGGGGTCGCAAAGAGTTGGACACGACTGAGCGACTTTACCTTACCTTATAAGTAGTTTTACAATGAGATGTCTAGGGTATGTGTATTTGTGTGTGTCTCCAAATGTATTTTGTATTTATTGTACTAGTGGTTTGCAGTGATTCTTGAAATCATGGCTTGATATAGCTTTCTTCAGTTTTGGAAAATCCTCAGCCATCATTTCTTTGAACATTGCTTTTTCCCTATTCTCTCTTTTCGAGACTCTGATTATATATAGATTTGACCTTTTCTCTATAACACCACATCTTGTATTCTTTTTTCAATGTTTTATTCTTTTCCTCTATGTACTCTAGCTATTTTATCTGGACTTATCTTCAATTCTGTCTCCTGCTATTAAACATAAATGCAGAGTTATGAAAATTTAGTTACTGCTATTATCAGTTCTAAAATTTCTTTCATAGTTTCCAGGTTTCCATTAATATCAACATTTCCATCATATTCCTAAGGCATATTTGTCACAGTTATGTTGATGTCCATAGCACATAATTCCAACATCAGGATCGCCCATCAGTCTGCTCTTTTTTTTTTTTTTTTTTTTTTGTAATTTTAGGTTATGGAATATTATCTCTGTATACCTAGCTGTTTATGATTCAATTCTGGATGTGGTACAAGAAAAATTGTAATTTGAGGTTCTGGGTCATGAAGTCTTCCTTCACTGCAGAGTTACTGTTGCCCTTGATACACAGGCTGGTGAGGGTCATGTCACCTTAATCCAGTTATGGATTGAGCAGATTTGAAGATGTCTCCATCTTTATGAGTAATGGAATAGTAACACGTAAGATTTAGCTTTATGATTTTGAAATGGTTGGGCTTGGACTCCAATTTTACCCCTTTAGCCCATGAGATTTGTAGAACCTGTGTTCTACTTCTTAGCTGCAGCTTCTCATCTCTATTGTTATTTATCTTCTTAGGAGTGTTTTGTAGTTGGTAAATGCCTCAAAGGGCAGTATGTGTTGAACTCTTGTTTTGTCTGAGATATTAGCCTTTCAGTTCCTTATTACTTGGAAAATTTCCAGTGCCTTAAACATATTTTGGCCCTTATTTTCTAGTTATTCTTGGTGGGAAGGTTGGTCAGCAACTAGATAATTTTTTTATCCCTAGAAGAAGAAATTATTAAGAAGGCTTTAAGATAAATATCCAACAGCTACTGTTTAATTAAAACATGAGTGGTTTAAAAGAAAAGAACAAATGTGCTATTAATTTTGATTCATGTTAGCATTTTAAATTTTGATAATTTTCATAGGAGGATCTTAAAATTAATTTTTTATAATGTCAGTATGCACTTTTAGAGAAATGTAAATATTTATTTGAATTCTAACTTGAAAAAAAAATGGGTAAACTTTATATACTGTCAAGAGGGTGCCAATTGTTGGTTCTTATAGACTAGTTTTAAAAGGTGATCAAAAGTAGCATTTATTGTCAGGAAGTTAATGAATACTTCACATTTCAAGTATCTTGCTAATAGTCATTATTTTCTAAATTAGTTTAATTCCAGTATCCATATAAATGTCATTTCCATTTTTATTATTAAAGACATTTTACCAAATAGAGCTTATTTGAGGGTCTACTAATTATTGTCAAAGGAAGCCAATGTGATTTACCTGCCAATATGATTTACTTCAATAACGAATATTACATATACAGTACTCTATTCATATGGAATAGAAAATGTGAACAGTAGAGGGTGCAATTGCTCCTTTAGTTCTACATTTTAGCCCTTAGAAATTAGCATTTAATAGCTGAGAGAAAAATTTGAAGAATTTACTGTTTGCTGAATGTGCACTATTTATAGAATTGTGTTTAAAATAAAATAAGTCATGTAAAGGAGATGTATAAATTTCAAAATTGTGTAAAGTTTTCCTTGACCTTGCACTTTTAGAAAGTGACAAATTTAAATCTCAATTAGAAACTATTTCCTAAAAAATATTTTGTTTATCTGAATAAATAATTTTTTTACATATAAAGGGGTAAGCCATGCATATCTCAATAAGATGTTTCTCTTTTATAGAGCTTAATTGCTATTAATCAAAAATATTTTTTCCTTTTGGGAAATAACCGCTTCCAAAAAGATTATGTATATTGGTAACTGCAATACGACAAGACTTCAATTTTTTTAGGAAAAAATATAAAGAAGACCCACTAGAAATAAATGATGCCATGTCAAGAGAGTTCTTACATTCAATATTAATAAAATTCAGTTTTTGTTGAAGACCCAGAAGTTTCAGACAGTTGCAAATCAGAAACTTCAATTTCTCTCCTGAAGCAGCATTATCCTATTGTAGTGTGAAGCTTCATTTATATAGATTCGTGGAGGATATGTGTGCAAAGCTTTGAATTTTTATTTCCAAGTTTGACTCTCTTCTATAAGTAGGGGTCTCCTTTTGTTTTTTTTTTCATATGAAAAGTTTGGCTTAGGTTTTTCTAAGTTTGACAAAAATTAGCTTAATCACAAAACCTACATACCTGTGCAGTAAATTTGTATAATGTAGGAAACCTTCTTGCAGATTTTTTGAAGTTATAGGAAACATATACCAGAGAAATATTCCCTTTTTTTGCATTAACAAACTTTACACCCATGGCTTTTGGCTTAATTGGACAGTAATTTAACATTTAGCTTTCTGCTAACACCTAAAGGTTAGCATTGAAGGATTTGGTTAGTTAACTGGCATTAAGCTTATGCTTCTGTTTGAGGGGCCCCTCCTTATAGTCTATAGAAAGAGCAAAAGAAAGAATTAGAGAGGAGAGGAAGAGAAGCATATTACTTTAAGAATTAAATTATTGAATTTAATGTATTATTGGAGATAAATTTGCTTTTTGAACTTCATTTCAATCTGAACTTCCAGAGCCATTGTAAATGAGGTGATCAGACAGTCGAACACAGTCTTGGTTAATACTCACTGCCATAGGGTACTTATAATTGGAAGCATCTGCCCTCAAAATAATATGAAACACATTTTCTAAAAGACGTAGGTATTAAGAAGGACTACTAAAAACAGGCCAGATACAAATAAACCTGTTGGCTTTTTGAAGGAGTAGCTAGAACTTGTGAACAAAAGAAGAGAATTTGGGGGGAAACAGAAAAAGCTGCAGAGTTGATGACGCTATGGATGCTGCCAGTGTTATATAAAAGATCACTGAACCTTGAACACAATATATTATAAGCTTCAAGTAAGAAAGACTCTGAGATTATAGCAATTTAAAGGTGCATTAGAGAGTTGATTGTCAAGTGTAATTTGAAAAGGTGGTTGGGTATCAAAAAATAGCATTTCCTAGAAATATTTCAGGATGGCAGGTAGAAAGCACAGTTATCATGAGTCTTAATCAGGCAAATATGTGGTTCAAAGAATGATGTTTATGTTTTTATTTTTTCTGCTGAAAGAAAGCACATATTTAAACTGAACCTCTGATCAATCTGATTTATTCTACACAGAAAGAATATGCAGGGCTAAAGTATCCATTTTCTGAAAAATTAACGTATCATGTTTTTTATGTTGCCTTTTGCTACCATGTTATAGAGACATCCATTACCTGTATTCACTTCTAAGTTGCAAATTTCTAAATTGATATATATACACGTACCATATACCCTGTACACATATATATACAGCTTTGTATGCATACACACACATATACACACACATACACATGCATACACACATATTCCAGGCTAATTTTGGTCACAATATTTTAATTTCAAAGTTTTCACCAAAGTGAATTTTTTTGAGTGGTTAGACCCACATTTGAACTTCATAGGGGCAACAGATATCACAAATATTTTCATGAAGAACATAGAAAATCAGTGCTATTGAGAACCCAGACAATCACATGACTTGCAGATTTCCTGATTGAGACCTGGGAATTTAGGGTAGCTGAGGTAGCTTACCCCTCATGGGTAATTGTAGTAAAGTTTCTGAGGTTTATGATACATATATTTCTGAGTGGCACACTAGTGAGAGGTACAAACTCTGAAACCCCTATTACATTGCATCAAAGGTCACTTAGTTCAGTTTGTTGGTTGGATCTCTTGGTAGAGAAAGGGAGATTTTTTTCTGTTTATTGATGGTGGTATGTTGTAAACACTAAAAAAATATTTGTTGAATTCATTTAGTCCTACCTTTGTTCATTCGATGTGGTTAGCAAATATGTAGGAAGGGCCTACCGTTCTAGGTGTTGGTAAACAAGATACAGTTCCCTGCTTTCTTGCAGTTTACAGGCTAATGGATCAGATAACTATTAACAAGTATCCTTGCAAATAATACACAATTATAAATCATGAAAGTGCTATTTTAAGGGAAAAAATCATAGAGATGATTCAGAAAGGTTATCAGAAGTGGTATATGAGAAAACAGCTAAAGAATGAGGTCACAGAATTACTGACTCAAGAGATGAGCGAGGTGGTGGCTGAGAAGCAATGGGATTAGTATTTTAGGATGGCGAAGGAGGTTAGGAGGATTTTCCAGGCAGAAAAGGAATGACAAGTGGAAAAGTTCTGAAATGCTAAGCCGGCATTGCTTGGTGCCTGGAGATTTATAAGAAGTGAAATATAACACGTCTGTCAGTTCAGTTCAGTCGCTCACTCATGTCCGACTCTCTGCGACCCTATGGCCTGCAGCATGCCAGGCTTCCCTGTCCTTCACTGATTCCTGGAGCTTGTTCAAGCTCATGTCCGTCGAGTTGGTGATGTCGTCCAACCATCTCGTCCTCTGTCAATCTCTTCTCTTCCTGCCTTCAATCTTCCCTAGCGTCAGGGTCTTTTCCAGTGAGTCAGTTCTTCGCATCAGGTGGGCGAAGTATTGGAGGTTTAGCTTCAGCATCAGTCCTTCCAATGAGTATTCAGGACTGATTTCCTTTAGGATGGACTGGTTTAATCTCCTTGCAGTCCAAGGGACTCTCAAGAGTCTTCTCCAACACCACAGTTCAAAAGCATCAATTCTTGGGCACTCAGCTTCCTTTACATTCTGTCTAACTCTCACATGCATATATGACTACTGGAAAAACCATAGCTTTGACTAGATGGACATTTGTTGGCAAAGTAATGTCTGCTTTTTACTGTACTGTCTAGGTTTGTCATAGCTTTTCTTCCAAGGAGCAAGCATCTTTTAATAATATGTATGTAATTAATTATTATTCAGTTGCACTCCTGATTGCAGTCCTATTATCATTTTCCCAACCTGAGCAATAGTCCTACGACCCAGCCTAATTTACAGAAAGGAAATGTGATTATGGGTCAAATGGCAATGTTAGTCCTGCATGTAAGCACCCTATTTGTCGTGTGTTCATGGTTTTGTCATGTCATTGGCTGGGGTCACAGGCTGGGTAAATTGTGGTTTTAAAGGGGAGATACTGGCAGTTGGCAGTACTGTTGTTGGGACCAGAAAGAACTATTCATTCTCCCTGATACTGCTCTGTAGGTAAATTCCAATAAGGAATTCCACATGGGGGAGGTGTTTGTTTGCTCGGTCGTGCCTGACTCTTTGCGACCTCATGGACTGTAGCCTACCAGGATCCTCTGTCCCTGGGATTCTTCAGGCAAGGATACTGGAGTGGGTTGCCATTTCTTTCTCCAAGGGATCGTCTCAACCCAGGGATCGAACCCGGGTCTCCTGCACTGCAGGCAGATTCTTTTCTGACTGAGCTACAGGGGAAGACCACATAAATTATCTAATGTACTTTTACACACTAAATACTCAAGTTCAACACTTAAAGTATTAGCGAAAGTCTAGGTATTTAAATCTACTTTATGTATTTATATTTATTTTGGAGATTAATAGAACATATGGAAATAGTAAAAGTTCTGAGAAATAATGTAGACAGAAATCTGTTTTACTGAACTTTTTCAGTGTCTCCAAAACAAAACCTCCTGGGCCTTGGAACCCTTTTTTGTTATACTTATCACCATTTTAAGGAACTAGTATTCTTTAGTTCACATTTTGAAGGAATACTGGGCTCTAGTAGATGCTCTAATGGTTGAGGGCTTTCAGAATTATTGGATTGCTAGCAAAGCTGTCCATTGACCCCTGAGTTTAGCTTTTGTACCAGCTGTTACTGTATTATTTTTCTTGGGTATTTGTGTTTTCTTCATCACTTATTCCAATTTCTCACAATTGACTATTCCCTGATTCCAGAATATGAAAATTATGTAATGTGTTAATACTTTGCTTTACAGATGTATTGGTGATTAAAACATGTATACTTAGAATGTTAAAGTATGAAATCATTTTTTTAAATGAAAATGTAATGCAAATTTTACATGCTGTGTATTTCAATGCATTTTAATATAATGTCTTTACTGTCTTTTTTTCTTTGCAAAATTTTTTACAGTACTCCCATGTGTGGGTGCGTACCAAGTCGCTTCAGTTGTGTCTGACTCTTTGTAACCCTATGGACTGTAGCCTCCCAGGGTCCATGGGATTCTCCAGGCAAGAATACTGGAGTGGGTTGCCATGCCTTCCTCCAGGGGATCTTCCTGACCCAGGGATCAAACCTGTGTCTCTTATTTCTCCTGCATTGGCAAGCAGGTTATTTACCACTAGGGCCACCAGGGAAGCCCAGGGTACTCCCAGTAGAACATATTGCATGAATAGAATCACATTTGGGTATATTCTAAAGTTGAATGGTCAAAACGTCATTAAATGACACTGAAATCGTCGAACAGTCTCAGACCAATGATGTAATTTGAGGGACTTAAAGCAAGTGTCACTGTTTGAATTCTGAGAATTCATAGTTTAGGTATTACCTTTTAACTTAAACAAATAATGTATTTTATTAATTTACTTTCGGGTGTGCTGGGTCTTCCTCGCTGTGTGCGGGTTTTCTCTAGTTGCAGCTGGCAGGGGCTCCTCCTCCTTGTAGTGAGGTGGTGAGTGGCCTTTCCTTTGTGGGATCTTCTCTTGTGGAGCACAGGCTTTAGGACTTGCGGGGTGTCAGCAGTTGTAGCACTGGGGCTCAGTTCTTGGGACATGCATGCTCTAGAGCGCAGGCGCAATAGCTGTGGCACATGGCCTCAGTTTCCCTCTGGCATGTGGGTTCTTCTTGAACCAGGGATCAAGCTTGTGTCCCCTGCATTGGCAGTCAGATTCTTAACCTCTGGACCACCAGGGAAGTCCTTGGTGTTACCTTTTAATTTCTCTGAGTTGGAGACAAATTTTCTCTTTCTTGGTGATGATGTGTTTCCTATTTTATGTACTTTTAAGCCTGGTAATACAAAGACACTTGACCTATGTATCTGGAAAGAGAAAAAGAGAGATGGTTTACTGTATTTCCACATGTAGATCTTTGTCAAATAAGATAGGTGCAAAAAAATACATCCACCTGATGTGACTTGACTTTACATAAGTGAGAGTTGATTAGGAAGAGTGTAGTGGTGTGGTTTAATTTTCATACTTGTGAGGCATGTGAACACACACACACACACACACACAGTCCTTCATGTAATATAGATGCCCAAGTAGCAACAAAAGCTCTATATGGTTTTAATATACAGAGAGGCACACTAGAAGTAAAGAATACTGGAGTGGGTTGCCATGCCTTCCTCCAGGGGATCTTCCTGACCCAGGGATCAAACCTGTGTCTCTTATTTCTCCTGCATTGGCAAGCAGGTTATTTACCACTAGGGCCACCAGGGAAGCCCAGGGTACTCCCAGTAGAACATATTGCATGAATAGAATCACATTTGGGTATATTCTAAAGTTGAATGGTCAAAACGTCATTAAATGACACTGAAATCGTCGAACAGTCTCAGACCAATGATGTAATTTGAGGGACTTAAAGCAAGTGTCACTGTTTGAATTCTGAGAATTCATAGTTTAGGTATTACCTTTTAACTTAAACAAATAATGTATTTTATTAATTTACTTTCGGGTGTGCTGGGTCTTCCTTGCTGTGTGCGGGTTTTCTCTAGTTGCAGCTGGCAGGGGCTCCTCCTCCTTGTAGTGAGGTGGTGAGTGGCCTTTCCTTTGTGGGATCTTCTCTTGTGGAGCACAGGCTTTAGGACTTGCGGGGTGTCAGCAGTTGTAGCACTGGGGCTCAGTTCTTGGGACATGCATGCTCTAGAGCGCAGGCGCAATAGCTGTGGCACATGGCCTCAGTTTCCCTCTGGCATGTGGGTTCTTCTTGAACCAGGGATCAAGCTTGTGTCCCCTGCATTGGCAGTCAGATTCTTAACCTCTGGACCACCAGGGAAGTCCTTGGTGTTACCTTTTAATTTCTCTGAGTTGGAGACAAATTTTCTCTTTCTTGGTGATGATGTGTTTCCTATTTTATGTACTTTTAAGCCTGGTAATACAAAGACACTTGACCTATGTATCTGGAAAGAGAAAAAGAGAGATGGTTTACTGTATTTCCACATGTAGATCTTTGTCAAATAAGATAGGTGCAAAAAAATACATCCACCTGATGTGACTTGACTTTACATAAGTGAGAGTTGATTAGGAAGAGTGTAGTGGTGTGGTTTAATTTTCATACTTGTGAGGCATGTGAACACACACACACACACACACACAGTCCTTCATGTAATATAGATGCCCAAGTAGCAACAAAAGCTCTATATGGTTTTAATATACAGAGAGGCACACTAGAAGTAAGTAGACGTTTGAAGGCATTTTAATATATTTTGCTCTCTGCAGCAAATTAAAGTGTTCTTAATTGACTTTAATGATTATTAATTACTAAGAGATAAGAGGATTTTCATGTGAACTGAATCGGGCTTCTATGTACAGTATAAATAAAATGTCAAGAGAATGCATAATATAACTTTCACAACAGTATGCTGAGAGTTAGGAGATTTGGGTTTTAAACTCTGCCTCATTTAACTTTCTTGCCCTTTAAATTTCCTGAAATTTGAAATTAGGATGTTGAAATATATAGTCTCTCTGGTATATTTTCACTCAAAATTCTGAGATATCTATTATTCATAAAGAATAAGACTTTTGCTTCTTCTTTTAGAAGGTGAGGAGGGGTGGGGTATCAAACCAGGGCAGATATTGTCATGGGTCCTTTGGTGTTTTGTATTTTGCCAGTGCCCATGAGAGGGCCGTAAAGTAACTAAGGTACATAATGGGCCTTGTGGAAATGCTGTTACGACAGGCGACTTAAGAGTTCTGTGATTGCTCAGAGTTGGACCACTGGGCACTGCAAAGTGGAAACAAGCAATTTTCATCAAGTTCTCTATGTTCCTAACAGCAGTAATTACTTTTAATGTTCCATAAATAAGTGTTTTGAAGATTATCATGTAATTTTCCTACTTAAAATTGGTATTTAATATAGATGCTTTTCTAAGGAAGACTGATGATTAGAATTTTGATTCTCTTTTATTCTGTGGAACTTAGATGAATTTTTCATGATAACTCCTTAAATTTGATCTTTGAGTAAAAACATTCTTACATATTGCAGTAACTTGAGACAGACTTTGATTTTTCTGTCTAATACCAACCAAAGGGTAGAGGTTCCTATTTTATATTTATTTATGTGGGGCATTAAAACCATATGATACTTATTTACTACATATAGGTGTTTGCACATTTGTCTGTTTAACTCTAAGCAATTAATATTTAAAGTATTCTTACCTACCAGGTTAAATATCTGCACTTTGAAAAGTGAATTAAAAAAAAAATCTAGCCTGAACAAGTTACATTATTGAATGTTTTCTAGAAACACTCATGTTTTTCAGTTGTTAAGTCATGTTTGACTCTTTGCAAATTTGGAAAACTCAGTAGTGGCCACAGGACTGGAAGAAGTCAGTTTTCATTCCAATCCCTAAAAAAGGCAATGCCAAAAAATGCTCAAACTACTGCACAATTTCACTCATCTCACATGCTAATAAAGTACTACTCTAAATTCTTGAAGCCAGGTTTCAATGGTACGTGAACCATGAACTTCCAGATATTCAACGTGGTTTTAGAAAAGGCAGAGGAACCAGAGATCAAATTGCCAGCATCCACTGGATCATCGAAAAAGCAAGAGCGTTTCAGAAAAAAAAACATGTATTTCTGCTTTATTGACTATGCCAAAGCCTTTGACTGTGTGGGTAACAGTAAACTGTGGAAAATTCTAAAAGAGATGAGAATACTAGACCACCTGACCTGCCTCTTGAGAAATCTGTATGCAGGTCAGGAAGCAACAGTTAGAACTGGACATGGAACAACAGACTGGTTCCAAATAGGAAAAGGAGTACGTTGAGGCTGTATACTGTCACCCTGCTTATTTAACTTATATGCAGAGTACATAATGAGAAACGCTGGACTGGATGAAGCACAAGCTGGGATCAAGATTGCTGGGAGAAATATCAATAACCTCAGATATGCAGATGACACCACCCTTATGGCAGAAAGTGAAGAAGAACTAAAGAGCCTCTTGATGAAAATGAAAGAGGAGAGTGAAAAAGTTGGCTTAAAGCTCAACATTCAGAAAACAAAGATCATGGCATCTGGTCCCATCACTTCATGGCAAATANGGGAGAAATATCAATAACCTCAGATATGCAGATGACACCACCCTTATGGCAGAAAGTGAAGAAGAACTAAAGAGCCTCTTGATGAGAGTGAAAGAGGAGAGTGAAAAAGTTGGCTTAAAGCTCAACATTCAGAAAACTAAGATCATGGCATCCAGTCCCATCAGTTCACCGCAAATAGATGCAGAAACAATGAGAGAATTTATTTTGCGGGGCTCCAAAATCACTGCAGATGGTGACTGCAGCCATGAAATTAAAAGATGCTTGCTCCTTGGAAGAAAAGTTATGACCAACCTGGACAACATATTAAAAAGCAGAGACATTCCTTTGCTGACAAAGGTCCATCTAGTCAACGCTATGGTTTTTCAGTAGTCATGTATGGATGTGAGAGTTGGACTATAAACAAAGCTGAGCTCAGTAGCCATATATGGATGTGAGAGTTGGACTATAAACAAAGCTGAGTGCTGAAGAATTGATGCTTTTGAACTGTGGTGTTGGAGAAGACTCTTGAGAGACCCTTGGACAGCAAGGAAATCCAATCAGTCCATCCTAAAGGAATCAGTCCTGAATATTGATTGGAAGGACTGATGCTGAAGCTGAAACTCCAAATCTTTGACCACCTGATGTGAACTGACTCATGGAAAAGACCCTGATGATGGGATAGATTGAAGGGAGGAGAAGGGGATGATAGAGTATGAGATGGTTGGATGGCATCACCGACTCGATGGACATGAGTTTGAGTAAACTCTTGGAGTCGGTGATGGACAGGGAGGCCTGTTGTCCTGCAGTCTATGGAGTCACAAAGAGTCAGTTACGACTGAGCAACTGAACTAAACTGAAATACAAATAATGCAAGAGAGAAAATTGCAAGTAGAATTCCTGAGGAAAAACCTGGAGAAGATAGTCGGGACTCATATGTGAAGATAAGTAATACATGGCATGAATCGCCCAGTAGTGCCTGACTCTTTGTTACCCCGGGGACTGTAGCCTGCAAAGCTCCTCTGTCCATGAAATTCTTTAGCCAAGAATATTGGAGTGGGTTGCCATTTCCTTCTCCAGGGGATCTGCCCAACCCAAGGATTAAACCTGGGTTTTCCGCATTACAGGCAGATTCTTCACCATCTGAGCCATCAGGGAGGCCTGTTGAAGTTAAGTATATTAGTCTTAATTTTCTCATCAAGTGGCTTAAGTCAAGCTATTGTACTCACTAGGAGGAAATACGACCCAAACACATTGCTTGAATGTTTAATGACAATGTCTATATTATCATAAGTATAGAAACTATTTTTTTATTGGGTCTCTTGCCTGCAATGTTGGAGACCCAGGTTCGATCCCTGGGTCAGGAAGATCCCCTGGAGAAGGAAATGGCAAACCACTCCAGTATTCTTGCCTGGAAAATCCCATGGAGGGAGGAGCCTGGTGGGCTACAGTCCATGGGATCGCAAAGAGTCGGACATGACTGAGCTACTTCACTACTACTCAATTTTTGGAGACAAAACAAAAAACCCCGACTATGGTTGCCAGATACTAAGTAAATATTAACAAGCTTGCTAAGCTGTAGCCAAGCGGATGGGATAAGAAGAGGGAAAAGTTGAGAAATGGCTGAGTGGAGTGTGGTACTAATGTCCTTATCTCACAAAGCAGGGAGTCAGTAAGAGATAATGTTGAAAGTATCTGGAGCATCTACTTAAATTATAAAGATCACCAACAGAACAATTAAAAAATAATTGAGCCATGAATATCACACTCTAAGAGGAAAACTGTAACAGAGGCTGTGGATGCCCTATCCAAATTCTTGTAGTCTCCCCTGGAGGCCATCAGCACCTGGTCCAGCACACGCTGACCCAATGGTCTCTGTGACTCTCTTTTGGGATGGGATTGGCCTGTGAGCTGAACAGGCTAGAAATGTTGGGAAGATGGCCCAGGAATAACCCCTTAACCAGTGAGGATGAGATTCTGCTTTTAATGAGAAACCATCGAGCTGTCTCTTTTTAGAGCATCCCCTGAGATATTGGCCCAGTTGCTCACAGGGGTAACTCACACATTAATCTACCTTTTACTGGTTTTCCCTCCCTTCTGGGTTCCACTTCTCCTTCCATCCCTGTGCTTCCCAGAATTGCCCTCTCAAATAAACTGCTGCTGCTGCTAAGTCTGTGCAACCCCATAGACAGCAGCCCACCAGGCTCCTCTGTCCCTGGGATTCTCCAGGCAAGAACATTGGAGTGGGTTGCCATTTCCTTCTCCATCCTCAAATAAACTGCTGTTGCTAAGTCACTTCAATCGTGTCCGACCCTGTGTGACCCCAGAGATGGCAGTCCACCAGGCTCTGCCATCCCTGGGATTCTCCAGGCAAGAACACTGGAGTCAGTTGCCATTTCCTTCTCCAATGCATGACAGTGAAAAGTGAAAGAAGTCGCTTAGTCGTGTCCAACTCTATGCAACCCCACGGACTGCAGCATACCCGGCTCCTCCGTCCATGGGATTTTCCAGGCAAGAGTACTGGAGTGGGGTGCCATTGCCTTCTGCTTATACATAAATTCTTGTCTCAGGGTTTGTTTGTAGCGGGAGCTAAACTATAAAATGTGATTTGAATCCTTTTCTCCCCCATACTCAGGAGCTGATATATATCATCTACGCGAAATGGCACTTTGAGCATATTACACAGTTAGGATGAAAGCCACTAGAACAAATTCAAACAGTAACATTAAGAGAGTTTTTCTCTGATGGAGTGAGAGGAGGGATTAGAGATTTTGCTTTTTGCTTTTTATTAAGTGCCAAAGGGTATGAACAGACCATTTACAAGAGAAAAAGCTAAAACGTGTATAAAAATTTCTGAGCTTCTAGTAATCAAAGAAACATAATGATGAGAGTTATTTTCCACTTATCAATTAGGAAATTCTTAAACACTTGGCTATGCAAGTAACAAGGGTGAAGTGAAAGGAATGCTTTTTTTAATACAAGGTGAAGTGAAATAAGCACTTTTTCATACACTGCCAGAGGGATTTTAAACTTACATGATTTTCCTGAAAAAGCAATTGAGTGATTTGGTTAAGAACATTTATATTTTTTATACCCTCCAACTCTGTTATTTTGTTTCTTGGGAACAATTCCAGATGATGAATCAAAACTACAAACATTCATCCATAAGGCTGAACTGTTATTTACAACTGTGAAAACTAAAGTTATCTAAATACTCAAAATTTAGGGGAATTACAAGTAAATAGCATATATTCATACAATAAAATACTAGAAAGACATTAACTATAATGGTTTTGAAGCATTTTCATTCACATAGGAAAATACACCTGGTCTAAAGGTGAAGACAGAATATAAAATTAGATATAATTTACTATCTCAAATATCTAAAATGTATCTGTTTTTTACAAAGACAGGAAAAAAATGCTAAGTAACATTGTTACATTTTAGCTAGAATCAGACTTTGAAAGAGGACTTCACTGGAAAATTATCTTAATAAGATAATTATTAGCCCCAAGCTAGCCATTTGGGGTTTAGTTCCAATATCGAGATGTACAGGTAACAGATGATGATTTGTAAATTTCTGTGTGTGAGAAAATGGACTAAAAAAAAATTTTTATTTTATTTTATTGGTACTGAGAAGAGGCAGAAGATGAGGCCATGAGGTGTATGTCATGGCTGTGCCTCAGGACACACCCCCTACCAAACCTTTTGTATAATTCCCTCAACTCACATAATATGATTTTTGTGATTTTTTTGGTCATCATAGTGTATGCTTTGTACACGGTATTGCACAGGTTTATGCAAGGATGCTGGGTCCCAATCACTGGAATGGTGGGGATAAGATAAACTTCCAGGAATTAGTTAATGTCTTTGGAGGNTCAACTCACATAATATGATTTTTGTGATTTTTTTGGTCATCATAGTGTATGCTTTGTACACGGTATTGCACAGGTTTATGCAAGGATGCTGGGTCCCAATCACTGGAATGGTGGGGATAAGATAAACTTCCAGGAATTAGCTAATGTCTTTGGAGGGGGCTTCCCTTGTGGCTCAGCTGGTAAATAATCCGCCTACAATGTGGGAGACCTGGGTTTGATCCCTGGGTTGGGAAGATCCCCTGGAGAAGGGAAAGGCTACCCACTCCAGTATTCTGGCCTGGAGAATTCCATACAGTCCATGGGGTGGCAGAGAGTTGGACACGATGGAGCAACTTTCACTTTCACACATGGAGGGGTGGCTGGCAGCTCCTAAGGCAGCCGTGTTCACCACTCTGCCACCAATTCTGTCAGCACACAACTTTGGTTTTCACAGGTGATGGGTTCACGAGTGGGTTTAGGAAATTTCAACTATCCTGGAATCACCAGAGTTATACCTACATTGGACTTCCCTTGTGGCTCAGCTGGTAAAGAATCTGCCTGCAATGCGGGAGACCTGAATTTGATCCCTGGGTTGGGAAGATTCCCTGGAGAAGGGAAAGGCTACCCACTCCAGTATTCTGGCCTGGAGAATTCCATGGACTACAGTCCATGGGGTCACAAAGAGTCAAACACAACTGAGCGACTTTCACTTTCACTTTCATACCTACATTACAAACCATACCAATCAAGGACTTAGGTTGTAAGTGATGGAGGCACTTGTTGGAAGGGTCTGAGTTATATGAACCAGTGGCCGTCTGGGATCAGGGATTTTGAACTAGAACTTAAACACCATTGACACATACACCCTCTTGGTTCTCTCAGTGCATCTGTTTCATTTTCACTTGCTTCTCATTGGATTTCTCCATTTTCTGTGATGTGATTAGCATCAGTATTACATCTTAACAGCCTTGTGATTAACTTACTTTGGAAAAATTCCAGCGATGCCCTCAGATGCACTCATCTTGGTTCATGTGCCCATCTTTTGCAACCATTGTGGTTGAAAGAGCAAATTTCTCCAATGACTCAGCTGTGGAGTGGGAATTAGACCTGACACTAGAATTCAGGAGGTCAAACGAAGCCCATGGGAGAATTCTGCAGCTAATTTTGTCCCCACAACACAAACAAGCAAGCAATAAAAAGTCCAAAGTTAACACAAAGAGTACAAAAAAATTGTGATTCAGAAATCTAAAGACCTTTCAGTTGGCTCCAGGAGAAATAGCTGAAACCATGGCCTGAGGCCTATTAACCCATGGGGCTATGAAGATCAGAGTATGGGGATGCCTATTCTGCAAGCATTGAAGCAGAGTTGTCCACATTCTTAGCCTGATAAAGGCATACAAGGTATGTTTCTAATATAGACTGGCAACCAGAGGATCATGCAATACACATTAATCAGCACGTAGGAAATCCGCAAAACAAACAAAGCCAATCCACTTCCCCAGCAATGCCGTGATTCTTAAAGTGGTCTTTTTCTCCTTGTAAGACAACCCCCTCATCTTTCCTCTTCCCCCTCTTATCTTTGTCATCCTTTAAAAAAAAATCCACTTCTTCTATGCCCTTCCACTTGTCTTCAGGTTCTGCTTTTTGCTGGCAGTGGCTTATCACATAAGCTCATCTGTGCTAATGTGTGACATCACCCAGGTAACAGAACCTCTTGTTGACTATTAAGGATAAATTTCCCTGTATCCCAACTCTGTTCCCCTGGGCTGAATTACTTTCCTTTAAAAGCCATCTATTTTTCATTAAAATGCTTGCAAATCCTTCGGGTTATTAGGTTTATAGCAGCCCCATTAAGCAGGACAATAATGATTTATGTAAGAATTTAGGCCAGGATCTTTGTTTTGTTCAATAAAAATGCTTACATCTACCCTGCTCTTCTAGCTCCTGTAGCCTTGCCTCACAGGAGTGTTTCTCTGTGACTTTAACAATTGCCCTGTTTTGTGTCTCAGGAGGATATTAGTCCTCCTTGGAACTGTTCAAGATTTACAGCCTGGAAAGCCAAGCTATGATGCTCTACCCTCTGCGGAGAAAGCAGCGGGGGCTTTGGATCAGGACGGACTTTGGTAAAACTTCCAGATCTGCCCTTGGTGGGCCTTATGACCTTGTACAAGTCACTTATGAGTTAAAGTTTCCTCGACTGTAAAAGTGGGAATCCTACCTCACTGAGAGTGTTGTGAGTGTTGTGAGTGTTGTCCTCACTGAGAATGTTGTGAGTGTTGTCCTGATTAAAAGAAATACTGAGTGAACTCTCTGCCAGGCTGCCAACTCCATTCCTTGCCTTTGGCCTGCTCTGCATCACAAGTAGGTTGACCCCTAAAAACTGCATTTCACAGGTTCCAAGCTTCTAACTGGAGTCAGCCAAGGGGTTAGGGGTTATTCAAAGGGTCTGGGAACCAAGAAATAATAACCAGATGAGCAGAAAGAGCATATATAATATTAATTTAAATATATATTGATGGCATTAAGTATCATCTCCCTGAATGGAATGTTTGAGTATTTCATTTAGCCATATGGTGATCAATATTCTGTAGGCTTACAAACAGTTCATACCACTCAACAGCAACAACAACAACAAAACAAAATGGGTAGAAGACATTTCTCCAAAGAAGACATTCAGATGGCCAATAAGCACATGCTCAACATCGCAAATTATTAGATAAATGCAAATCAAAACTACAATAAGGTACCATCTCACCCTGGGTAGTGTGAGGTCATCCATCATCAAAAATTCTACAGAAAACAAATTCTGGAGAGGGTGTGGCGAAAAGGGAGCCCTCCTACACTGTTGGTGGGAATGTAAATTGGCGCAGCCACTGTGGAAAACAGTATGGAGGTGCCCTCAGAAAACTAAAAACCGAATGAGCATATGATCCAGCAATCCCACTCTGTGCAGCGAGTGTAGAGAAAAAGACAGTGACCTGGGCAGTCAGGCAAGACAAGGGAAATGATTAGATGGAAACAAGAGGGTGGAGAGCCAGTGTCCTTCCTTTCTGACAGGGTTTCTTATTTCCCACCAGTGAAAGATCCTCTGAAGGGATGGTTAGTTTTCAGCCTGTAGTTGAGTCCTGTGGTCACATAGCCAGAGGTCTGGAATCTGGCGGTCTCACAGTTTGGAGAAGGTAGGCGCCAGTGAGAAAACAGAATGCCATTTGGGTAATTTGGTCAGCCTCAAGGATCACTGTGATTTTATTCTTTGTTTGTGAGGTCAACATAAAGAGCTCTCTTAACAATGAGACCCCATGCGGGCTCTGTCACACTGCTGGACATTTATCTGGACAAACCATACAAAAAGATGCACACACCCCTGTGTTCACAGCAGCACTGCTCACAACAGCCAAGGCAGGGAAACAACCTAAATGCCCATCAACACATGAACAGGCGAAGAAGATGCGGTGCATGTAGGCAAGGAAACACTGCTCAGCATCGGAAAGAACAAAATAAAGCCATTTACAGCAACCTGGAGGCAACTAGAGATGATCATTCTGAGTGAAGTAAGTCCGAAAAAGACAAATGTATGGTACAGCTTATATGTGGAATCTAAAAGACGACAGAATTGAGCCTGTCTATGAAACAGAACCAAGGACACAGAGAGTAGACTGGTAGATGCCAAGGGGGGTTGGGAGGGAGAGGGTTGAAGTTTAGAATTAGCAGATGCAAACTGGTACATACAGAATGAATAAAAAAGATCCTACTGTATAGCACATGGGAACTATATTCAGTGTCCTCTGATAAAGCATAATGGAGAAGAATGTAAAAAAGAAAGAATGTGTGTGTATATATATATGTGTGTGTGTGTATGTGTGTGTGTATATAACTGAGTCATTTTGCTCTACAGCAGTAATTAACAACATTGTAGTTCAAATAAACTTCAATTAAAAATGAATTAAAAATATTCTGTGGGTTTCATTCTCTACTATTATGCTGATATACAAGTTGAAGGACTAACAGTTTCTGTTTCCCTATATTACTGTAGCAAAAGGTGCTTTATAATCAGATAGCACCCGATTTCCCCTTTGCCTGATTATTTACCTTTCCTTTACCGGCAGGTGCATCATGGAAATTGGAAGGATGCTGCCTGTCTGTGGAGCAAAGAATGTTGACCTGAAGCCATCAGCCGCTGTAACCTTGAGGGGCACTGTGGATTTCAAAAAGCAGGACACAGGCCCAGTTAAGGTGCCTATCAAAGGAATAGTTTCAATAAGCCCCAACTCTCACGCCTTTCCATACATAGTAAAGCACTACAATCATTACCTTGAGATGTCTGGTTTTTTGTGATTAGCAGTAATATTTTTGTCTGACCACATGTTTGGGTTTCGCAGGTGGTGCTAGTGGTAAAGAACCCGCCTGCCAACGCAGGAGACATGAGATGCAGGTTCAGTCCCGGGGTCGGGAAGATCCCCTGCAGGAGGGCATGGCAGCCACTCCAGTATTCTTGCCTGGAGAATCCCATGGACAAGGAACCTGGTGTGCTGTGGTCCACAGGGTCGCACAGAGTCAGACACTACTGAAGTGACTTAGCATGCACGTGTTTGCTTTTTCAAGCAAAAACTCCTATATATTCTAGCTTTTCTCTTACCTCTTTGGAACAGTCCCTCAGAGATATCTGAGAGACTGTATTCTGGGCTATTGTCCTCAGTAAGTCTGCCAAATGAAACATAATTCTCAACTTCCAGGTTGTGGATTTTCCTTTCTGTCAATAGACAGGACCCTATTGGACTACTTTATTATCAGCTCCACACAGCCCTGCTTTACTTGCTCTCAGTTCATGGCAACGATGGCCACCCAGCCCTCTGAGACAGCTACCCCAGAGTCACTGTGGGCCCTTCACAGTCTCTCCCTGCCATGCCTGACTCATTTGGAAAGCATCTCCACTGAAGCCTTGCATTCCCCACTGCCATGATCTCAGACCAGGGCTTTCCCAAATTCAGTGCTGCTGACATTTTGGACTGGGTAATTCATCCTATGGCAGCTGTCCTGTGCGTTGTGGCATGTTCAGCAGCACACTCATGTAGTAATGCAATCCAAACGTCCCCAGATATGGCCCAGTGTCTTCTCAGGGGGCACAAATGTCCCCAGCTACTAATCCTGGTCTTAGACTAGAATCTGGAGGCTATTGAGAAAGCCTTTTACCTGTGACCTCCCTGTTGTTAATCGTGAACGTGAAAGTGCTCAGTCGTGTCCGACTCTTTGCAACCCCATGGACTGTAGCCTACCAGGCTCCTCTGTCCATGGGATTTTCCAGGCAAGAGTACTGGAGTGGATTGCCATTTCCTTCTCCAGGGGATCTTCCCAACCCAGGGATCGAACCCAGGTCTCCCGCATTGTAGACAGATGCTTAACCGTCTGAGCCACCTGTTGTTAATAGATTGAGTTTAATCTCTAATACAGTATATGAGGATCTTGACAGCACATAAAATCTTTTGAAAACTAGCTCTAACTTCTCTGCTCCTTAATTTCAAGTGTCCTATGACCTGATCTTAGTGAAAAAAAAAAAAAACTTTGTCCATACTCCAGAATCTTCTAGGCCTTGGCACTTTTGCAGAGGTGGTTCCTTGGTGTACCTTCTGGCAAACTTGTTTATCCCTAAATGCTCAGGTGAAATATACCACTGTTACCATTTCCTGATGACTCCAGGCATAATTACTGTCACTATTAACCAAGCTCTGAATGACAAGTTCCATCTAGCCAAACCTATGGTTTTCCAGTAGTCGTGTATAGATGTGAGAGTTGGACTATAAAGAAAGCTGAGCACCAAAGAATTGATGCTTTTGAACTGTGGTGTTGGAGAAGACTCCTGAGAGTCCCTAGGACTGCAAGGAAATCAAACCAGTCAATCCTAAAGGAGATCAGTCCTGGGTATTCATTGGAAGGACTGATGCTGAAGCTGAAACTCCAATACTTTGGCCACCTGATGTGAAGAACTGACTCATTGGAAAAGATCCTGATGCTAGAAAAGATTGAGGGCAGGAAGAGAAGGCAACAACAGAGGATTAGATGGATGGATGTCATCACTGACTCAATGGATGTGTGTTTGAGCAAACTCCGGGAGTTGATGATGGACAGGGAAGCCTGGCATGCTACAGTCCATGGGGTCTCAGAGAGTCAGACACAACTGAACAACTTAACTGAAAATGACCCCATCTTCAGGTGACATCTGATGAGTTGCAAGCTGGGTTAAAACCCGAGATTCTTCCCTTATATAGTTTTTTACTTGGGAACAGAACACATCATATCTTTGTCTTTCTGGTGCCTGAAGCTAGCTGGATACTATACAAAACAACTTGGAAGCTTTTGTTAGGAAAAATAAGGAGAGGAAAAAAAGACATTTATGTGCAAAAAGAGGGAAAATATAGGGTCCTGATGAAATCCAAGGCCCTAGCTCCGTATTCCTAAGACCCAAGGTGTTGGTGAGATCCTAACATTTTTATAATACATCCTCCTTTTTGCTTTTGCTAGCTTGATCTTGGCTACTGGCACTCCCTAGCAAGCATCCTGTGTAAGGGCTGCACCATGACAGGAGAAAAGAAGGCTGTTTTTTACTGGTCTCAAAACAAACAATATCAAAATTTAAGACAGTGACTAGGGACTTCCCTGGTGATCCAAACAGTTAAGAATCTGCCTTTCAATTCAGTGGATGTGGGTCAGTCCCTGGTCAGGGCACTAAGATCCCCCATGCTTCGGGGCAACTAAACCCAAGCGCAGCAACTACAGAGAAGTCTGCAAGCCACAACTAAGACCTGATACAGCCAAATAAATAAATCCTTTAAAAGAGATAGCTACTTATTAAATGAGATCCTTTCCTGTCTCACCAGACATATTCAGGCAGAGGAGAAAATCTGGAATTTTACTTCAACTGCTCACTCTTATTAAACCAGGAGACTTTTAAAAAAGATTTGCAAATTTCCCATTACTTAACCTTTGAAGTCTCAAATCAATTTTAAGGGATCTTGTGAAAATTTAAACATTTATCATGACTGGTTTCTAGCTTCTACCTTATCCCCATTCTCCAACTTTTTATTTATATATAAATTTGACTTATTTCCCCATGTTGTAGCAAAGATGTTTGAACAAAGATCAAGAACATTATTTTCTAACCTCTTGCCACCTTGCTGATGGTTTGGCAGTTAAAAATATTTTAATTACTTGTGTTTTGGGTAAGAATAAAAGTGTGTTATATCAAGATGAATATATTTTCAGTTTAAAAACCAAACTAAAGAAATAGGACATGTGCCCCAAACAATGAAAACTAGTAAAGCTAAGTATAATACGGTGAACCTCTTGACATGGATCTGTGGGCTGCCAAATGAAGCAGTGGATTAAAAAACAATTTTGCATGTGCTTAACCCATCTACAGCTGGCTCTTGACAGGCCTTTTCTTTATTGCCCAGATAGCAAGCACTTAGAATTTTTTCTTTTTTAAAGTTTTTATTTTGTATTGAGGTATAGCAAATTAACAATGTTATGAGAGTTTTAGGTGGACAGCAAAGGGACTCGGCTGTACACATACATGTATCCATTCTCCCCGCAAACTCTCCTCTCATCCAGGCTACTACATAACACTGAGCAGAGTTCCATGTGCTATACAGTAGGTCCTATTGGTTACTTATTTTAAATATAGCAATGTGTATATATAGCAGGGACTTAGCTTTTATTCTCAGACTCCAGCACAGGGCCTGTCTATTTGTAGATGTCCAATAAACTTTTGCTGAATGAAGAAAAACATCCCAGGCTCCTGTCAGCTCTGTTGCTTGGCCTATGTCAAGGTTATAGTCATTATCACGCTATTAGTCAAAGGCCAGTTCAGAAAACAGAGGCTGTGTTATATATTTCAAACAGAGGGGATTTAATACTGCACGAGGACTCTGAAGTAAGCCAGAGGTAACATCTCCATGAAGAACACTCCACCATTGCCCCCTAGAGCAGAGTTAGCTTGCAGCTCAGAGCAGAGACCATGAGGAGCTGATCAGAACTTTGAAGAGGAGCAGTGCCCAGCGTGGCAGCCACTAGTCTCTGAGGGGCCGCAAGGGGGTTGATTCTAGTAGCACCCAAGGAAGCTGGGAACAAGAGCAACTGCTTGCACTGAAGCAAAGCTGTCAGGAAGAGGAACAAAGTACAGAAATCATTTTCTATTTGTTTCTCCTTCCAATCTCCCTCTAGTTCAGTGTTTCTCCACTAGGAGTGGATTTTGTTCTCCAGGAGACACTGGCAATATTTGGAGACATTCTTGGTTGGTGCAGCATCTACTGTAGAGACCAGGAAACCTGCTAAACTTTCTACAGTTCAGGGGTCCCCTGCTCTGTCTAGACAATGGAAACACCCCCAACAAAGAATTTTCCAGCCCGGAAGATGATGGCACCAAGATGGTGATACAGACAGTCCCTAACTTAGCTCCCCCTCCCAAGAAACACAGCTAACAGCTATCCAGGAATAAGACACCACTGAAAAAATCCTAGAACACTTGAGTGAGGCCTCAACTAGAGAGCATGGCAGGCAGAGCTGATGGTCCTAAGAAAAGCCAGTGGCAGCACTGGGCCATGGGACTTGAGGAGTGATCTGGATTAACCACTTAAGGAGCTGGGTTATGGCAAGACCACAGACAGCGAGCCTTCCTGAGCTTAAGTTCAGCTTCCTGCTGCACCTGGCAGTGGTGGGGGTGGGAGGGCTAGTTTAGAGCCCTACTCATTGCTGTGTGCAGCTCCCTCCTGCTTCTGACCAGAAAGTCCCAGGGAACACTTGGAGGCTGCATGGGTGGTAGGGAGCTAATTCACAGTCCTGCTCACTCCTCAATGTAGCTCCTGGCCCTGCCTGACTGTAAAGCCTGGCCTGACTGCCTGGAAGGGAAAGTAAAAATGTGTCTTGAGACAAGAGAAAATGAAAACACAACATACACCACCTGATGGAATACAACAAAAGCAATTTTAAGAGGAAAGTTGATAGGTATAAATGCCAAAATTAAGAAACCAAAAAGATCTCAAACAAATGCCCTAACTCTATGCCTTGAGCCCAAACTTGGCAGAAGGAAAAAAATAATAAGGATTAGAGCAAAAATAAAATGAAATAGAACAGAAAAACAAGAGAAAAGATTTTAAACATCAACAGTTAGTTCTTTTTCTTTTTAAGAAAAGACAAACTTATAGCTAGACTAACCAAGGAAAAAACAGAGGACTATAATCAAACTGTAAATTAAAAAGGAGACAATACAACTGATACCCAGAAATTGAAAGGATCATAAGAGATATTATGAACAACTATACTCTATTTTACTGGGACAGAACAATGTCTCCTGACATTGTACAGGAGACAGGGATCAAGACCATTCCCAAGAAAAAGAAATGCAAAAAAGCAAAATGGTTGTCTGAGGAGGCCTTACAAATAGTTGTGAACAGAAGAGAAGCGAAAAGCAATGGAGAAAAGGAAAGATATACCCATTTGAATGCAGAGTTCCAAAGAATAGTAAGGAGAGATAAGAAAGCCTTTCTCAGTGATCAGCACAAAGAAGTAGAGGAAAACAATAGAATGGGAAAGAGTAGAGACGATCTCTTCAAGAAAATCAGAGATACCAAGGGAACATTTCATGCAAAGATGGGCACAATAAAGGATAGAAATGGTATGGACCTAACAGAAGCATAAGAGATTAAGAAGATGTGGCAAGAATACACAGAAGAACTGTACAAAATATATCTTTACAACCCAGATAATTACAATGGTGTGATCACTCACCTAGAGCCACTCACCTACAGACATCCTGGAATGTGAGGTCAAATGAGCCTTAGGAAGCATCACTATGAACAAAGCTAGTGGAGGTGATGGAATTCCAGTTGAGCTATTTCAAATCCTGAAAGATGATGCCGTGAAAGTGGCTCTATTCCAGCAAATTTGGAGAACTCAGCAGTGGCCACAGGACTGGAAAAGGTCAGTTTTCATTACACTCCTAAAAAAGGCAATGCCAAAGAACACTCAGACTACTGGACAACTGCACTCATCTCACACACTAGCGAAGTAATGCTCAAAATTCTCCAAGCCAGGCTTCAGTGGTACATGAACTGTAAACTTCCAGATGTTCAAGCTGGATTTAGAAAAGGCAGAGGAACCAGAGATCAAATTGCCAACATCTACTGGAACGTTGAAAAAGCAAGAGAGTTCCAGAAAAACATCTATTTCTGCTTTAATGACTATGCCAAAGACTTTGACTGTGTGGATCACAATAAACTGTGGAAAATTCTGAAAGAGATGGGAATACCAGACCACCTGACCTGCCTCTTGAGAAATCTGTATGCAGGTCAGGAAGCAACAGTTAGAACTGGACATGGAATGACAGACTGGTTCCAAATGGAGAAAGGAGTATGTCAAGGCTGTATATTGTCACCCTGCCTATTTAACTTCTATGCAGAGTACATCATGAGAAACGCTGGACTGGATGAAGCACAAGCTGCAATCAAGATTGCCGGGAGAGATATCAATAACCTCAGATATGCAGATGATACCACCCTTATGGCAGAATGCAAAGAAGAACTAAAGAGCCTCTTGATGAAAGTGAAAGAGGAGAGTGAAATGCTGGCTTAAAGCTCAACATTCAGAAAACTAAGATCATGGCATCTGGTCCCATCACTTTATGGCAAATAGATGGGGAAACAGTGCAAACAGTGACAGACTTTATTTTTATGGGGGCTCCCAAATCGCTGCAAATGGTGATTGCAACCATGAAATTAAAAGACAGTTGCTCCTTGGAACAAAAGTTATGACCAACCTGGACAGTATATTAAAAAGCAGAGACATTACTTTACCAACAAAGGTCCATCTAGTCAAGGCTATTATTTTTCCAGTAGTCATGTATGGATGTGAGCATTGGACTATAAAGAAAGTTGAGCCTTGAGGAAATGATCCTTTTGAACTTTGGCACTGGAGAAGACTCTTGAGAGTCCCTTGGACAGAAAGGAGATCCAACTAGTCCATCCTAAAGGAAATCAGTCCTGGGTGTTCATTGGAAGGACTGATGTTGAAGCTGAAACTCCAATACTTTGGCCACCTGATGTGAAGAGAGGAGTCCTTGGAAACGACCCTGATTCTGGGAAAGGGTGCAGGAAGGAGAAGGGGACAACAGAGGATGAGATGGTTGGATGGCATCACCGACTCAATGGACATGAGTTTGAGTAAACTCTGGGAGTTGGTGTTGGACAGTGAAGTCTGGCATGCTGCAGTCCATGGGGTCACAAAGTGTTGGACACGACTGAGTGACTGAACTGAACTGATACTCAATAGAGAAGGTAGAGCACTGAAACATGATGCTTTTGAACTGTGGTGTTGGAGAAGATTCTTGATAGTCCCTTGGACTGCAAGGAGATCAAACCAGTCAATCCTAAAGGAAATCAACTTTGAAAATTCATTGGAAGTACTGATCCTGAAGCTGAAGCTCTAATACTTTGGCTACCTGATATGAAGAGTTGACTCATTGGAAAAGACCCTGATGCTCGAAAGATTGAGGGCAGGAGAAGGGGGTGACAGAGGATGAAATGGTTAGATGGCAGCACCAACTCAATGGACATGAGTCTGCGCCAACCCTGGGAGACTGTGAAGGACAGGGAAGGCTGGAGTGCTGGAGTTCATGGGGTCTCAAACTGTCAGACATGACTTAGTGACTGAACAATAACAAAACAGACTCCATCAAACTGGACAACCTAGAAGACACTGAAAATTTCTTAAACCTACAACCTTCCAACACTGAATCAGGAAGATATAGGAAAGCTGACATGACATGTTCAGTTCAGTTGCTCAGTCATGTCCAACTCTTTGTGACCTGATGAACCGCAACATGCCAGGCCTCCCTGTCCATCACCAACTCCCAGAGTCTACCCAAACCCATGTCCATTGAGTCAGTGATGCCATCCAACCATCTCATCCTCTGTCATCCTCTTCTCCTCCTGCCTTCAATCTTTCCCATCTTCAGGGTCTTTTCAAATGAGTCAGCTCTTCGCACCAGGTGGCCAAAGTATTGGAGTTTCAGCTTCAACACCAGTCCTTCCAATGAACACCCAGGACTGCTCTCCTTTAGGATGGACTGGTTGAATCTCCTCACAGTCCAAGGGACTCTCAAGAGTCTTCTCCAACACCACAGTTCAAAAGCATCAGTTCTTCAGGGCTCAGCTTTCTTTATAGTCCAAGTCTCACATCCATACATGACCACTGGAAAAATCATAGCCTTGACTAGACGGACCTTTGTTGACAAAGTAAGGTCTCTGCTTTTGAATATGCTGTCTAGGTTGGTCATAACTTTCCTTCCAAGGAGTAAGCGTCATTTAATTTCATGGTTGCAATCACCATCTGCAGTGATTTTGGAGCCCAGACATGTTACTAGCAAGGAAATTTATCAGTAATAAAAAATTTTCCAAAGAAAAAAAATTCCAGGACCAGACAGCCTTGCTGGCAAATTTTACCAAGCATTAAAAGAAGATCTAACAGTAATCATTCACAAACTCTTCCAAAATATCAAACACTGCCAAACAAATTTTACAAGGCCAGCATTACCCTGATACCAAACATAGAAAAGTACACTCCAATAAAGACAACTAGAGCCTAAATACTTGATGAATGTAGATGCAAAAAACTCAGTAAAATACTAGCAAAACAAATTCAGCAGCACAGTAATAGGATCTTAAACAATGATCAAATGAGATTTATCCCTGGGATACAAGGATGATTCAATATATGCAAATGAATACACATAACCCATCATATTAACAGAATTAAAGAAAAAAACATATGATCATCTCAATAGATGTAGAAAAGCATTTGACAAAATTCAACATCTGTTGATGATAAAAACCAACAAATTAAGTATAGAAGAAATGTACCTTAATATAATGAAAGACATACATGATAAGTCCACAGCTGACATCATACTCTTTATCCAAGTTTCCACATATGCAGATTCAACCAACTTCCGATTGTGTAGTACTGTACCATAGTATTTATTAAAAAATCTGCATATAAGTGGGCCCACACAGTTCACACCTGTATTGTGAAAGGGTCAGTTATATTTGTGCATGCATGTGTGTGTGTTTGTGTACATATATAGCATAACCTAAATGAAAGGAGATGACAAGGCAGTTTGGAAGTCAAGTTTGCAGTGTCCTAGCCCCATAATATATGTCAAAGTCGAGCATAAAAGGAACCCAAAATAGAAAATGTAGAAAATGCAAAACCCAAGAACAATGGGGATCAAGTGGAAGGAAGAAATGTTTCAGTTTATACATTTTTATTGCTGAAAAGAGCATTGGAAACTTGTTACTCTAATCGTAATCATTCTTTAGTAAGAAAACCAAACCTCAGAGAAGCAAAATGAATGAAGGAAGAAAATTTCTTTCTTTGACAGCAAATGTACAGATGAAAGAGTTGAAGAATATTTTGTATCCATTTCAGACATGAATTTTTTGTACTTACATCAGAAAAACAAATGAATACCTGAAAAGATTTAACATAAGCCTTTTAAGTGATATAAATTTATAGAAATATAAGTTTCTGTCTTGTATTTTTAGGACTATTTGAAGAATGTGAAAAGGATCTGTTAAAAATATAGGGTTAAAGGTTTTGGTTAGAATTGTTATTCTTAAGAGTTGTTCATATAAAATTATAAAAATATATCTGAGTTTGACTTTTGGTTAAGATTACACATACAAGTGATACCACATAATTTTTGTCTTTCTCTGTCTGGAGTATTTCACTCAGGATAATGTCCTCAGGTATCATCCACATTGTTGGTGGGAAAGTTAAGAATTAACTTACTTTACAAAACAGTGTTTTCCCTGGATAAAGACATCATGTATACAAGTTCAATATGTTAGCCAGCAAATGTTTTTCATGGCATACAGATTGGTAATGAAAAAACCACTTTATGTATTTAGGGAGGCTCAATAAGTAAGTAAATATATTGTAAAGAAAGCCAAATTTTTCACTGTTGGAGAAAGAAGTTACAAATAAGAAAAGGAGGAGGGCTTGAATACTTTGAAATCTGAGGTACTGGTGTGAACCTATTGCTTTTTAATACATGTACTCAGATAGACATAGAAATAAATTTGGTACATGTATGTTCATGCACTAGTGTGTGTACACATGTGTGCAACTAAGCTCTGCCTGCTGAGAGGGTCTGAAACAAATGACAACCCAGTGACAATGATTATGCTTAGCATTCAAGTCTTGCTTTCTGTGCACCATTCTCCAATATAATGGAACCAGGGCTCCTGGAAAAAGTGCTCGACTCCAAGACCGGGATATGTAAAATGCAAGACTAACACGGAACATCTTATGGTTGCAGAAAATAAAGAAATACTTGATAAAAGATGCAGAGAGTGTCAAGTTGAAATCCACTGGAGCCAGTCTGAAAGAGCTCCCAAAGACCAAAGCTGGAACAATTTGAGTAACCAAAAATAACACTAGTATTAGACTATATTTTAAAGAACAGAATAAAAAATATATGAGTTCATGCTCATAGAAATACATTCTTGAATAAATAAATAAATGAAGGCAAAGAGACAGCTCTTCCTTCAGAAAAATTCCAAGTAATAAATGTAGAAGAAATGAGAAAAATAGAAAATCATTATGAAAACACTGCAGTAATAATTGTTATGGGCAAGAACCATCACTCAGTGCTAAAATTTGTGCTTTAACGTTTGAAGAGATGTAAGATATTTGCTCGATCTCAAATTAAACCCCTGCCAGGATATTAATTATAAAATAAAAAATTGAAGTATCCTAATACCATGCTATTCTTGCCAAAAATGTACCACTTCAATTTAATCTTGAGAAAACACCAGAAAAATTTAAGGGATGTTGTCAAAATAACTGACCAGTGCTCTTCAAACTGTCAAGGTCATAATAAACAAGGAGAGATTACTAACAGTCACCAATTTTACAGTTTTACAGTTATTTATCTACCTAGAATTTCTTCAGATTGTTGACAAATCTACAATCATGGCAGATTTTACCATATCTCTTTCAGTAATTAATCAATTTTAAAAAACTTAGCACTGCTTGATGACGTATTTTTTAAATAGCTGCTTCAAAATCTTTTTCAGATACTTTCAACATTTCTGTTATCTTGGCATTGGCATCAATGTATTGTCTTTTCTCTAAGTGGGGTGGGAAAGAGTAGAACTCACTATTTTGCAGGTGGAATCAGCAGGTCTTGATGATTTTGTTTGCATTTCAAGTACATATGGAGCAAGGATGGAGAGGAAGAGGAGTGAGGAGGCAGGTAGCCTCAAAAAATTTCCAAGATCTTTGGCTTGGAAAACTGGGTACACTTCAGCAGCATTTACTGAAACTGGATGTAAAAGGGAAGAAGAGAGATGATGAATTTGTTTTTCCCTATGTGGAGGTTGAGATGCTATGGGACAACCATCTAGAGATATCTGACAGGTGGTTGGGCATTTAAGCCTGAGTTCACAGAAAACGGCAGACACAGAAATACAACTTGTGGACTGTTTTTGCCTAGCTAGTGCTTCAGTTCAGTCGCTCAGTCATGTCCGACTCTTTGCGACCCCATGAATCGCAGCACGCCAGGCCTCCCTGTCCATCACCAACTCCCGGAGTTCACTCAGACTCACGTCCATTGAGTCAGTGATGCCATCCAGCCATCTCCTCCTTGGTCATCCCCGTCTCCTCCTGCCCCCAATCCCTCCCAGCATCAGAGTCTTTTCCAATGAGTCAACTCTTCCCATGAGGTGGCCAAAGTACTAGAGTTTCAGCTTTAGCATTATTCCTTCCAAAGAAATCCCAGGGCTGATCTCCTTCAGAATGGACTGGTTGGATCTCCCTGCAGTCCAAGGGACTCTCAAGAGTCTTCTCCAACACCACAGTTCAAAAGCATCGATTCTTCGGCACTCAGCTTTCTTCACAGTCCAACTTTCACATCCATACATGACCACAGGAAAAACCATAGCCTTGACTAGGCGAACCTTAGTCGGCAAAGTAATGTCTCTGCTTTTGAATATACTATTCAGGTTGGTCATAACTTTTCTTCCAAGGAGTAAGCGTCTTCTAATTTCATGGTTGCAATCACCATCTGCAGTGATTTTGGAGCCCCAAAAATAAAGTCTGACATTGTTTCCCCATCTATTTCCCATGAAGTGATGGGACCGGATGCCATGATCTTCATTTTCTGAATGTTGAGCTTTAAGCCAACTTTTTCACTCTCCTCTTTCACTTTCATCAAGAGGCTTTTTAGCTCCTCTTCACTTTCTGCCATAAAGGTGGTGTAAGCTAGTGCTTACAAGGGTAAAATATGGTTTAGAATGGTTGATCAAAGAAACTGCAATGAGACCAGAAATATTTCAGCGAGTGGACAGAAAAGGAGTTAATAGAGATTTAAAAGGAGGAGATCCAGAATGTGTGACTGAAGTCCACAGAATAGAAGAGTTTCAAGGAAGGGAGGAGTGCCCATGAACAGACTCAACAGAATAGCCCAGTAAGATAATGACAGAAAGGGGCTGTGGTCAATGGTGGCATTCACTGGAATCCTTATGATGTTGGTGAAAGCAAAAAAAGATCAGTGGATTATGGAATGAAAACAATGTGAGCAAGTGGACTTAATAAGTGTATCCACTGTTTCTTCCATCTCAGTTTAAAAAGGAATGAAAGAATAAATGAGGCATTTAGTGAAAAGCATATGGAAGAAAACCATGTGATTCCTTGAATCTGTCAAAAATACTTCTCTAAGCAATCATTGGTATTTGTTTTATCTCACAGGACTAGAGCTTCATCTTGGAAAGTGATAATAGGTTGCAAATATTTAGCAACTAAAGCCCAAGTAATATAAAACCACAGATAGATCTTTGAGAAGCCCAAATCTCCAGAGCTGCTTGAAAACAAAAATTCTCCATTAATATTGACCTGCTGTTGCTTTTTATCTCACAGGACTAGAGCTTCATCTTGGAAAGTGATAATAGGTTGCAAATATTTAGCAACTAAAGCCCAAGTAATATAAAACCACAGATAGATCTTTGAGAAGCCCAAATCTCCAGAGCTGCTTGAAAACAAAAATTCTCCATTAATATTGACCTGCTGTTGCCATGCAAAAGGAGCCAGAGGTAGCTAAGGCTTTGTAAATTAAAAGTAACCCCTTGAATCTCCTCTTGTATGCCCTGCAGGACATGGGTACAAACTGCTTCGCTGTTTGAGCTCATTAATCAAAAGCAGACTGCTGCCCTATCTCCCACCACATCCCTGGTGGCCATCACATGTTAGGAACGCTAAATAGACCTACTACCGGGCCGAGGCTTCCTTTCTCCCACCGCCTGTTAAGAATAGCAACTGTACATGATGCTTGTCTTCCTGGTTTCTTTCTCCTGCTGTTCTCAGTGTTGTTTATAACATGGGTTCAATTAGTTTCCTCGATCCTTCTAGGAGGAAGCTGATTTTCTAAGGACGCTCTGATTATTAAAAATAGAATCTCAGCAGCACAACTCCGTTTCTACAAGAAACTATACTCCAACTCAAAATTCTTTCACGGCATAATTTTTTTCTGGTTTTAGTGAAGCTACCGCATTATTGGATGACATTGTTTTGGAAAGTGATAGATTCAGCCTGTGAAAGTAGAAAAGAAAAGTTCTACTTTCAGTCTCATTCTTTTGTTCTAGCAAAAATAGTTTATTTACCTAGACTTAGCATGGTAGTGTTGACAGAGTGTTCCAAATACTGATTATCGCCTCCAAACCAACAGCTATCTATAAAGGTATTAGCAAGGAAAGAACCAAACATGAACACTCAGTTTTAGATGATAGCACCACGAGAGATGCTGTCATTGGATAGGAAGAGGCAGACACAATGGTACAGTGTATCTCTTCACCCCTCAAGAGTCTAAAAGGGAGCTAGGGTAGTAATTTGCAAATTAAAAAAAAATAATGGATGAGAAAGTGAAAAAATTTAGGTTATTTAATCTGTATAACAGAAATATAATGGGGAAAAAGTGACTGTGAATAACTACCCACGTAAAACTCATGTTAGATATAAGCTGAATGGTGATGACTCCAAAGAAAACCTGGGTAATCGTTGAACTATTGTGCATTTAACATGTGGGGCAAATTCTGTATGTACTAGAAAATTATGCTGTACAGAGAAACAAATGTGCTGAAGAACCAGATCATTCATTAAAAGGTGCTATTTACTTCAAGATTTCATGATGTAGATTGTATACAAACTTTGAGTGCATAGATGTAGCACCTAAAAAGTTCAGCATATTTCCTAAACATCATAAAGCATTTGAATAAATAGAATTGAGGGGGAAACAAATACTTGGGGTAAATAACCTTGGATAATTTAGAGGAGGTCTGTTATTTACTTTTACCCTAAAATTTAAAGCTTAGCAATTTATTTCTTTTAATGTACAAATCGACAAGGGGACTTGAAGTAAAGCATTACTTATTCTCTTTAGATGTTCTTTTCATGCCCAAGTAACTACTTATGGACAGAATTATTCAGGATGGAAGTGATTATTTCTATTTTTATTTCTTGAGAGATAAAAGCTGTGTGAGAAAGGGGGTGTTGGCATGTTGACTGCTTCTGAATTGAAGCAAATGTTTTGGAAATGACCAGTTAAGGGATCTTACTCCTCACCTACAATATTTGCAGAGATGGTTGAAGAAAACACTGTCTCCTGACAGTGGACTTTTGTAAATTAAAAACAAGAAAAATAATGTGTGACTGGAGAAGACAAGGCATACGATGAAGAAAACCAGGCAACTTCCCTTCATAAACCACCAAGAAACTAGGAGCAATAAGACTTGAAGACTTAGGCTTAACTGGAGCTATTGTTACATCAAGCTATGTTGAGAAATTAGTTTGACTTATTTTAGGAAGTCAGTAATTGATCAATTGTTAATGCAATACTGGTAGGGATTTTGGAATTGTGCTGAGTTATATATACAATACCTCATTTCATTTTGTAATTCAATATATACTTATTGTGTTCCAATCAAACTGTAGACACTGTCCTGGTAGGTTGTGGTAGAGTAACAGAGAGACAGAAAGCTTACATTTGAGTTGGAAAGACACACAAGAAAAAGTGAAGGAAAAAAACAAAGTAGTTTTAGATACTACTAAATTATGGAGGCAATAGAGTCATGTGATAAGGAGTAACTTGAGAGAGAAAGTTACTATGCATGGGCTGCTTGGGGAACACCTCTTGGTGTAGGTGACATTTGGGCTGAGATCCAAAGGCTGCAAATGAGCCAGCTGGGGAGACATCCAAGAGGAAGGACATTCCAGGAAATTGTCCCAAATGAAGGAAGGTTCCTGTTCCAAAGTTCCTCAATGTGGCATTTGGGATAGTTGGATGAGATGTGATTGGAAAGGCAGAGGTCAGAATAGGCAGACAGATGGATCTTTCATGGCAATAAGTCTGGATTTTATACAAAATGCCATGGAAATCCTTTGAAGATCTGGTTTATGTTTTAAACTGTTGACTGGTGTTTCTGAGAAGAACAGGTCACAGAGAAAAGTTAGGAGGCTATTGTAATAGCCCAGGTGAAAAATGGTGGTGGCTTCGGGCTAGGACAGTTGGCAGTGGAGACGCGATGGATACAGACTGAGGTGATTTTAGAGGTGGAAACATCAAGCTTCCTCATCCTTTTGTCTATGCTTTCCATTCTTCATCTCCCACCACTATGACCATCTGTACTGATTTTTATCTTTAGAATGTCTTTTAAAAAGGCAGCAGAACATGGTGGGTAAGAGTGATGCTCTAGAGTTTTTAGGCTATGAGAATGTGGGCAAGTTTCTTGGCCTTTCTATACTTCAGTTACATGGAAATGAAAAAAAATAGTGTTGATATCATGTCCTTGAGAAGATTAAACAGCATGGCATATGAAGAGCCCTTGGAAAGTGCTGAGTAAATATGAGTGCTGGATAACTGTTAGCTCTCATTATAATCATCATCAAACAATGTTCTATATAGAAGGCTTGTCTACTACCAGTCTTCAACAAATGTAATGCTGAAATATCTTGTGATGACATGGATGAATTTTCAACTTCAGTCAGACTTATTATTTCAATATAACGTGGAAGCCCCAAATTGTAGAACACTAATATGGGAAAAGATACTTCTTCCATGGAATGGTAGGAAGTGCAGAGAAGAGTGAGTATGTACACAGCTGGTAGATTTGATGGTGGAAAAATATTCACTTTGAAATAAACTTTCAGCAAATATTTATTAGGTTCTTACTGTGGGCCAGGCATTTTATTACATACTCCTTGCCTAAACAACACAAAATCTCTGCTCTGTTGGACTCTCTCTCTAGGGGAGCTGAGATGATGATATTAACTGAGGCTGATGGGTTGGGGAAGAGATGGGAAGGGTTTAATTCTAGGGAAATCTGCTTTTGAATTGTGGTGCTGGAGAAGACTCTTGAGTCCCTTAGACTGCAAGGAGATCAAACCAGTCAATCCTAAAGGAAAGCAACTCTGAGTATTCATTGGAAGGACTGATGCTAAAGCTGAAGCTCCAGTACTTTGGCCACCTGATATGAAGAGATGACTCATTGGAAAAGACCTTGATGGTGGGAAAGATCAAGGGCAGGAAGAGAAGAGGGCAACAGAGGATAAGATGGTTGGATGGCATCACCAGCTCAATGGACATGAGTTTAAGAAAACTCCAGAAGACAGTGAAGGTCAGGAAACCTGTCGTGCTGCAGTCCATGGGGTCACAAAAAGAGTCAAACTAAGGGCAGGAAGAGAAGAGGGCAACAGAGGATGAGATGGTTGGATGGCATCACCAGCTCAATGGACATGAGTTTAAGCAAACTCCAGAAGACAGTGAAGGTCAGGACCCCTGTCGTGCTGCAGTCCATGGAGTCACAAAAAGAGTCAAATACGACTTAGCACCTGAACAACAACAGGGAAATCTGAAAAGTTCTGATGCTTTGTTGTGTTTTAAATGAATTTAAAGTCTAGCTAATTTTGGTATGATTGTGGGATTTCTCTAGCAGCATTCAGTCATCTAATGCAGGCATAGAAAGGTAGATAACTGAATTCATATAGTGGTTGGTTGGATTTGGGGCACCATGATGGGTCATGAAATCTAAGTTGGGTTAAGCAGCAGTGACAAGGAGGAGTGAATTAGAAAAGGATGCTGGGTAGGGGAAAAAAATGGTGAGACTTACAAATTCCGAGTCTAGACATGGTAAATCAAGAATTTCAGTAGGAATTAGAGTGAGGTGGTTAGAGGATTCGGGGTTGTGGTCAAAAAGTGAAACATTCTTGAAGGTTTGGCAGGTGGTGTGGTTACCGGAGATAAGGTACTGGGGGCAACATAGAAGTGTGACACAGATAAGATGGGAGCAAAGTTCATCTTGTAAGAGGGTCAGGAGACTTGGATCCGAGGTGTTATCTGAGTCATCCAGAGGCTATGAAAACCACTGAGAGTGATGACAGGAGAAGAAATAGAAGGAACAAACCAGAAGCTCAAACTCAAATATCTAACAGGACCATGTAAATGAGTGAAGCAGGCCACGTAAAACCTCTTCCCAGCTCCAGCTGAATGTTGCCAGGCAGGAAAGTGGACTCAGTATTGCCAGAGTCATCCGCCCGCACCGCCCCCCCCGCCCGGGCAAATTGGACATTTGGATTTATATTATGTAATTCTTCCCAGTTTTAAATGTTGACAACTAATTTAACTTTTAACAGATACTGAGCAGTCCAGGCAAAACCTATTTTCAGGCCAGACTTGGCCCACAGACTTCCACTTTGCCACCGCTGAGCTGAAGCCTTCCCTGATGTGGAGGGGTGGAAGGGGCAATGGGACTCCAGGACCTGCATCTCTTAGAAGCAGCAGACAAGGCCACTTGGTGACCAGGACAGATCAAGACCAAAACGAGACCACTTTGTAATCATGTCTGAACACAGACAAAGCACAAGCATCGTCCCAGCAAAGTGATCAGTCATTCCCCTTGCCCAGCCGATGTGAGTGACTGCTCCATCTTTATTAATCACGTGTATAGCCTGGCTTCACTCCTCAGGACCTACAGACATGATTTATTAAGACAGTCAATCACAGAATTACTTTCCATCTAGATAGCATCCAATCCAGAGCAGAGCTCTGCTCACCTGGATATTCCCAACACATGCTCAAACAAACCTAATACAAGAACAGATTCTACAGGTCCTTCTTTAGAATTTATTGAGCTTCCCCATAGTTCCCCATGGTGTGTAAACATTCCTCTTAGAACAAATCAGTAAACTCAGCCTTTTTTCAACTATAGGTATGTTCCTGATAGTCTCTGGCCAGGGAGCATTGCCATGACTAAGGCTCTAACATTACAAAACTTTTTCTCCCATTGTAACAAGCAAATCCCTAATACTTCAATTACCATAGAAGCTATATACCAAAATGAATTTATTATCAAAAGAGATGGGAACAACGAATTTCATCTTCAACATGGCCTTGGAGATATAACCTTAACTTCTGTATTTATTTGTATAAGTGAAGTTGCTCAGTTGTGTCTGACTCTTTGCGACCCCATGGACTGTAGCCTACTAGGCTCTTCTGTCCATGGGATTTTCCAGGCAATAGTCCTGGAGTGGATTTGTGACACATAGCACTAGTCCATGAAAAATTCAGTTTCCAGCTTGCTAAGTCACTTCAGTCATGACCGACTCTTTGCAATCCTATGGACTGTTGCCCACGAGGTTCCTCTGTCCATGGGATTCTCTAGGAAGAATACTGGAGTGGGCTGCCATGCCTTCTTACAGGGGATCTTCCCAACCCAGGGATTGAACCCCAGTGTCCTGCATTGCAGGCAGATCCTTTACCATCGGAACCAGATGGAACCACATTCCACTTGACTTTTCGGCACTAAAGATCTCAATGGGAGTTCCTCCTCCTCATCACTGTGTGATGTCTGACTCTTTGCGACCCCATGGACTGTAGCCACCAGGCTCCTCTGTCCATGGCAAGTATTCAAAGCAAGAATACTGGAGCGGGTTGCCATTTCCTTTTCCAGGGACTCTTCCTGACCCAGGGATTGAACCCATGTCTCTTGCATTGGCAGGCAGATTTTTTTTGCCACTTGAGCCATCAGGGAAGTCACGCTCCATTAACTAATCTGAATAATTTTTTGAAACTAAGAAAAATTCTAGATGTCAATTAAGATAAAAATAACGGCAAAAAGTTCCAGTATACATTGTGATGATCATTTCACAATACAAATATTGAGTTATTATATAGCTGAAACTATTATAATGTTGTATGTAAATTATACCTCAATGAAAAAAAGTCCTAAGACACAGTCAAATACAATTTGTCACCAATCAGCTCTGTTGGATACTTATTCTTTCCATCATATAATAGCATTCTGGGATATTTATTACTTGCATGGCATTTTTTTTTTTTTTTTAGCTATTTGAGATACAGTGATGATGAATAAAACAGAGAGCTTATAATCTCCTGAGGGTGTGCCTGGGTAATGAGGAAATAGATAAACATATGCACAATATATTTTCAGATTAAAATAAACACTATGAAAACTATAGGAGAAAATTAAAAGGCTAGAAATGATGGAGGGGAGCAGGGGGAAAATCATTCTTGATAGGATGATGAGGGATTTATTCTCTAAGGAGATGACATTTGAATAGATACCTGAGTAGTATAAATGAGTATAGGGTCCTGATATACAAATGAATTTAGCATTTTTGTGGCTGGAGAGTGTTGGTTGGGCAAGGAGTAGAGGATGAGATGTGGTAGGTATCGAAGTCGACAGCTACATGTGGGACAGGGCGTGGAGAGCTTTGATGTGCCGTGCGAAAGATCTGGACTTTATTATGGATGTTATGGAAAGATATTGAAGGAATTTAAACAGGAGAATGATGTAATGTGACTTCCATCTTAAGATCAGTTTGACCGTTTATGGGACTAGAGAGGCAAGAGAGGAAGCAAGGTGATAAATAAGGAGGTTATAGAAATACCCCAAGTGAGATGGGCTGGCGGCTTGTGCTGAGTAGAGGAGCAATGGAAATAGTGAGGAATGGTCAGAGTTAGGGAATATTTGAAGGGAGAACTGACATGTCTTGCTGATACATTCAAGGCTGATTCCTAGGTTTTAACCTCAGTAATAGTGAAAAGTGGTATTATTCACTGAAATGGGGGAAGACTTAGGGAGGAGTGAGTTTTGTGGGCTGATCAAGATTTACCTTGGGAATCTGCCTGCAATGCAAGAGACGCCGGTTCAATTCCTGGGTCAGGAAGACCCACTGGAGAAGGGATAGGCTATCCCTCCAGTATCCTTGGGCTTCCCTGCTGGCTCACCCAGTAAAAAAAATCTGCCTGCAATGTGAGAGACCTGGATTCGATCCCTGGGTTGGGAAGATTCCCTGGAGAAGGGAAAGGCTACCTACTCCAGTATTCTGGCCTGGAGAAGTCCATGACTGTATAGTCCATGGAGTGGCAAAGAGTCAGACATGACTGAGTGACTGTGACTTTCGCTCACTTTGCTATGCTTATAGCCATAAGGAGACACACAAGGGGTTGGAACACAAAGGGGAATATTTGTCTATTTTAGTATGTAGAGTTCTGTAAGTAACTCTAAGAAAGTTAGTTACGCCATTCACAAAAACAAGCTTATTCATCAGGAGGCAGCCCAAATCTACCTAGTCAGTTCCACCCAAGAAGTCTCTTCTAGATTTTTAAGGACAAGGGCCTATTATAACAGATTTTATTTTATAACATCCGGACCTTTTCTCCTTCCACCATGACCTCCTTGTTGTTCCTTGTTAATATGAATTCTAGGCATATTTGAAACCTCTCTAGGCTTCAGTATTTCATAAATTTGGTCAGCGATGATCCTTTTGACTGAGCAACTGAACTGAACTGATTCTTTCCTGCCCCTATTTCTTACAGGCATAGTCTTCTGGTGTCCTGCCTCCACCAGGAGGTTACTTATGCTCTTTGGGAATGAAAGGTACATGCCATGACAGTGATGTTGTGAAGCAGTATTCTAACAAATGAGAAGCTTTTCAAAGATCCATGGGTTTGGAAGCAGGCACTAAATGTCAGAAAAACTGAAGCAGAACACAGGAAGAGCAGTGAATGCAGATGTAAAGAAAGGCTATTTAGGGAATTTCAGGAGTTGGAGCCTAGGAGACACAAGGTTAAGTAGCGGGTCATTTGACTATGAGGGAAAAGTGTATCTAAATTAAAATAGTAGATCTGGAGCTTAGAAATGGGAGACCCCTCCTTCTTGAAATACTTAGCTCATGGAGAAAGAACTCAATTTGGGCTTAAAAGTAGAGAAAACCAATTATAAAGTATGATTACACCAAGAGGGACCCCAAAGGTGGGGTTTTCTGAATGGAATGAAGTGAAACAGAAAGTACATATGAATAAGTTTGTGTTTAAGCTAGTTGTGTCATCAAAGGCCTATAGCAAATCTAACTAGTGTCATTTATGTCTCAGAGAATGCTGTCCTTTCCTTAAAGGTTTAGAAAGATTAGCTCAAATGCCCACTAAAGGACATATGGAAAGTTTCACTATTCCCTGTACATTTCTGCAGTTTCTCAGGAAATTTACATTTCAGGTACTTAATGGCTGCCATATTGAACCATGCAAGTTGAGAGCACAACTAAAATTCAACTATTAGATATTTTGTTTCCCAAAGTCTTTTCCCTGAGAAAAATTTAAAGGCCCTGGTATTCTGTGGGACATCCTGGCCTCTTGATATCTGATTGTTTCTCTTTCTTCTCTTCCTCCCTTATGTTCTCAGAAGCAAAAGAGAAAAAAATAAAATGGAAATAAATTCATCCAATTTAATTATGTAGAGAACGTAGCCTTCTCTAGCCCTTAGCTTGAATCCAAGAATTTCCTTGAAATACCGGCAGTTCTTAATTTCCACAGCACTCTTGTGTTGCGGTTTCAAGAATACACAGAAGAACTGGGCAAAAAATATCTTCACAACTCGTATAATCACGATGGTGTGATCACTCACCTAGAGCCAGACATCCTGGAATATGAAGTCAAATGGGCCTTGGGAAGCATCACTATGAACAAAGCTAGTGGAGGTGATAGAATTCCAGTTGAGCTATTTCAAATCCTGGAAGATGATGCTGTGAAAGTGCTGCACTCAATATGTCAGCAAATTTGGAAAACTCAGCAGTGGCCACAGGACTGGAAAAGGTCAGTTTTCATTCCAGTCCCAAAGAAAGGTAGTGCCAAAGAATGCTCAAACTGCCACACAATTGCACTCATCTCACATGCTAGTAAAGTAATGCTCAAAATTCTCCAAGCCAGGCTTCAGCAATACGTGAAC
>SJYX01016533.1:611205-623683 GCA_006410675.1 Oreotragus oreotragus | reverse complement strand
ACTGATGCTGAAGCTGAAACTCCAATATGCTGGCTACCTGATGTGAAGAGCTGGCTCATTTGAAAAGACCCTGATGCTGGGAAAGATTGAGGGCAGCAGGAGAAGGGGATGACAGAGGATGAGATGGTTGGATGGCATCACCTACTTAATGGACATGGGTTTGGGTGAACTCGAGGAGTTGGTGATGGACAGGGAGGCCTGGGGTGCTATGGTTCATGGGGTCACAAGGAGTCAGACACGACTGAGTGACTGAACTGAATCGAACTGTTGTGTTAAATCAAACTCGTGAGCATGGGAACTGCATGCGGGCTTTGTACATCTTTTGGTAACTGAGCTAGGACTGCCTGCAGTACTCTTAAGGTTTTAATTTCTTAAGCAAAGATCAGACTTCTTCTAGTCCCTAAGTGGTAACTGTGTAGAGACAATAATTTTGTTTATTGAGTTGTATATTTATATTTACAGAGATTTACTATTTATAATCTGAGATTTCTGTGCACAGATTTAAAATTCCTCATTCCCGTATATTTATTTAGTAGTGTGTTTTGTTCTTTGGGGGAAGTGTTAGAAAAAGGATTTCATTTTAGGAGAAAAACAGTGAAATTTTCTAAGTTTCAAAATGCCATTTTTTCCCCCTAGAATAAAGGTGGCAGAAGTTGCCCAACTAGCAGTTTGAAGTCTCATGTGGGCTTTCATAGGCTTGCCTATTTTGTCATTTCTTCTTATTAAAGAAAACAAGATGGTTGAACTAACTTTTAAAATATCTAATTTTATGTCTGACTTAATTTTTTAATGTTATGCTGCTGCTGCTGCTAAGTCACTTCAGTCATGTCTAACTCTGTGTGACCCCGTAGATGGCAGCCCAGCAAGGCTCCCCCATCCCTGGGATTCTCCAGGCACTGGAGTGGACTGCCATTTCCTTCTCCAATTCATGAAAGTGAAAGGTGAAAGTGAAGTTGTTCAGTTGTATCTGACTCTTAGCGACCTCATGGACTGCAGCCTACCAGGCTCCTCCATCCATGGGATTTGCCAGGCAAGAGTACTGGTTTAATGTTGCAAGCAATCATACTTAAGACATAAGCAGAACACTCTTTGACATAAATTTCAGTAAGCTCTCTTTGACCAGCCTTCTAGAGTTCAGTTCAATTCAGTCGCTCAGTCCTGTCTGACTCTTTGCGACCCCAAGGACTGCAGCACGCCAGGCTTCCCTGTCCATCACCAACTTCCGGAGCCTACTCAAACTCATGTCCATCAAGTTGGTGATGCCACCCAATCATCTCATTCTCTGTTGTCCCCTTCTCCTCCCACCTTCAATCTTTCCCACCATGAGGGTCTTTTCCAATTAATCAGTTCTTTGAATCAGGTGGCCAAAGTATTGGCGCTTCAGCTTCAGCCCTTACAATGAATATTCAGGACTGATTTCCTTTTGGATGGATTTTTAGATCTCCTTGCAGTCCAAGGGACTCTCAAGAGTCTTCTCCAACACCACAGTTCAAAAGCATCAATTCTTCGGCACTCAGCCTTCTTTATAACTCAACTCTCACAACCATAAGTGACTACTGGAAAACCATAGCCTTGACTAGACAGACCTTCGTTGACAAAGTAATGTCTCTGCTTTTGAATATGCTATCTAGGTTGGTCATAACTTTCCTTCCAAGGAGTAAGCAGCTTTTAATTTCATGGCTGCAGTCACCATCTGCAGTGATTTTGGGGCCCCCCAAAATAAAGTCAGCCACTGTTTCCCCATCTATTTCTCATGAAGTGATGGGACCAGATGCCATGATCTTCATTTTCTGAATGTTGAGCTTTAAGCCAACTTTTTCACTCTCCTGTTTCACTTTCATCAAGAGGCTCTTTAGTTCTTCTTCACTTTCTGCCATTAGGGTGGTATAATTTGCATATCTGAGGTTATTGATATTTCTCCTGGCAATCTTGATTCCAGCTTGTGCTTCATTGAGCCAGCATTTTGCATGATGTGCTCTGCATAAAAGTTAAATAGGCAGGATGACAATGACGTGCTGAGAATAAAAATGGAAATAAGCAAATGGGACCTAATTAAACTTTTCACAGCAAAGGAAATCATGAATAAGATGAAAAGACAACCCTCAGAATGGAAGAAAATATTTGACAATGAAGCAACTGACAAAGAATTAAAAATATACAAAGAGCTCGAGTAACTCAATATTAAAAGAAATAAAAATTATAAAAAAAGTGAGTGGCAGATCTGCTCCTTCTCTGTTGTGCTTTGATTTCGCTAACATACAATGTCTGTTTCTAAATAGACATTTCTCCAAAGATGGTATACAGATGGCCCACAAACACATGAAAAGATGCTCAACATCATGAAATACTAGAGAAATACACATCAAAATTACAATGAGATATTACCTCATATTGGTTACAGTGGCTGTCATCACAAAATTTACAAACAACAAATACTAGGGAGGGTGTGGAGAAAAGGGGGCCCTCTTGTTGGTGGGGATGCAATTAATAAACCCTTGATGGAGAACAGTATGGAAGGTTCCTTAAAAAGCTAAATACAGAACTAAAATATAACTCAGCAATCCTACATGGCATATACCCAGAGAAAACCATAATTCAAAAAGACTCACGCACCCCAGTGTTCACTGCAGCACTATTTACAGTAGCCAGGACATGGATACAAACTAAATGTCCGTCAACAAAGGAATGGATAAAGAAGATGTGGTACATATATACAAAGGGATATCACACAGCCATAAAAAGGAATGAAACTGGGTCATTTGTAGAGATATGGATGGATCTAGAGAGTATCTACAGAGTGAAGTAAGTTGGAAAGGGAAAAACGAATATTGAATATTAATACATGTATATGGAATCTGAAAAAATTCGTACAGAAAATCTTATTTATTAAGCAGAAATAGAGACACAGATGTAGAGAATAAAGGTATGGATACCAACGGGGAAGGGGAGGGTGTGGGATGAATTGGCAGATTGGGATTGACATGTATATATCATTGATACTATGTATAGAACAGATAACTAATGAGAAACTACTGTAGAGCACAGGGAACTCTACTCAAAGCTCTGTGGTGACCTAAATGGGAAGGAAATCCAAAAACAAGGGGATATATATACATACAACTGATTCACTTTGCTGTACGGTAGAAACTAACATAACATTGTAAAGCAACTATACTCCAATAAATCTTTTAAAAATATTAAAAAAAAATTTTAAGTCATACTTAAAAGATGCATTAAAAGATAGTACACAATCAATCAGTCAATCAAACAAATTAACCGTAGACTTTTGCGAATGGTTTTTGTGTTTAGTGGGGTACCAGAAGATGAAGCTGTAATAGCAATTCTAATGATCATAGTAAACAGATCCTTGATATAGCAAAAGCTAACTTCATTATAAATGCATTTCATTTCTAGAGGATTTATTGTTGTTGCTACTCAGGAAATTCTTCTGGCCAGACTCATTTGTCTCCTCTGATCAGGTAGAGAATCAATGATGGTCTAGAATTTTTAATATCAGTAAATCCAATGAATCCTATGCTTTGACACATTCCTAGACCAAAGAAAATTTATGGCTGCAGTGATGACCCTGATGAATTCAAATTCCCTATGTGTCTTTTGAATTAGCAAAGGAAAATTAAATGGTATGCCTTATGCTTTCTCAGATGTAAGGAGTTTGAGATTTTATAGTTCTTTAAAAATTATTAATCCATGTATGTAGTACATAATCATTCCAGAATGAATAGTTGAATAACCAGATCATTCCATTTTGTCACCATAATATAAAACCAAGTTCACTGTAGAAATAAGAGGATTAAAAATGAGAGGTTTCTCTTGGTATCATTATAACAGAAAGTGGAAATGTGCTTTAATAAGATCTAAAATTGAGGGGTTTTGGAGAAAATCTTTTTTAGGGGAAGCATTATTCTTTTTCTTGTACTTACTACCCCTGTCAACAATTTATTTTCACATATATTTATCTGAGCCTCAAAAATGAAAGAAGCCAGTTGAGAAAAAGGATGAAACCTACTGTGCTCTGGCATTTTATCTCCTGGACACACAAAGGGAATCTACAAAGTAAAATATTTTTTTCCCCCTTGAAGAGTTCTTTCTTTCTCCTTGTTTCTCTAACCTTCACTATGTAAATAATTTCTAATCAACAGCTAGTTCTGATTTCTCTCCTGGGCCAAAGATCTCTATTCCCAACTGATCAGTGAAACTCTGGCCAGATTAAACAATGATCATATTAAAGCTCAGATGTTTACAGTTGAATCCCCAAACTTCCAACCTACTGTTGCAGTGGTACAATTCTTCAGCTTACCTTGACACAAAACTACAAATTCACCCCTGAATTCTTCCTATTTCTTCTCACCTCTATCCATTAGCCAATGGCAACCCACTCCAGTACTCTTGCCAGGAAAATCCCATGGACGGACGGAGGAGCCTGGTAGGCTACAGTCCATGGGATTGCAGAGTCGGACACGACTGAGCAACTTCACTTTCACTTTCACTATCCATTAGCCAGCTGACTCTGTTGCTTCTTTAAAAGTTTTTGCTTCCTGTTCATGCTGCCTTCAGTCTAGCTGAGGCTCTTACCTTCCATGTGAGTAGTGACAATGATTCCCCATCTGACCTGTAGTCTGTGTTTTCTTCTTCCAGCTTATTGTATTACTTCCACCATAATTAATATCCTAAAATAATCAGGCGCAGGGCAAGGAGCGAGGGGAGTGGTGGAATATAGGCAGTTTGAGATCAACCAGGACAAATCAGGATCAGAAAGGATCTGGAAGATTCAGTGTTGCAGACAGCCAGTGAGAGATCAAGTTCAAAGAGGCATAGACTGGGTAGAAAGATCAGTGGGTTTTATGTTCTGTTGTGCTTAGTCGCTTAGCTGTGTCCGCCTCTCTGTGACCCTTTCTGCAGAAATTCTCCAGGCAAGAATACTAGAGTGGGTTGCCATGGCCTCCTCTGGGGATCTTCACAACCTATGCTATAGGTGGATTCTTTTCCATCTGAGTCACCAGGGAAGCCTAAGAATACTGGAGTGGGTAGCCTATCCCTTCTACAGGGGATCTTCCCAAGCCAGGAATTGAACCGGGGTCTCCTGCACTGCAGTTGATTATCTTTACGCTTTTCTACCAGGGAAGCCCTGTGGGTTTTACAGGTGAAGCAGGAAAGAAGCTGAAGCTCAAAAGAGTCTTCTGAGAAAGAATCAGGTGGTCAAGCACAGTTAAGTCAAGAAAAGGAGGATTTTGAGTCTCAAAGTAAAATCTGATACAGGTGACCAGAAGAATAGCTGCTGTATCCCTTGTAGATGGCTAGCTCCCTTATGGCTGCAACTATTTGCTAAAGATCTTGGTACTGTCCCCTCCTATCTAGAGCATGACTCACATGCGCATAGGGCTGTCATCCCACAGCAGAAGGTGTTTTTCTCAGCCCTGTTCACTTCTCCCAGCTGCTGCTGGATACCCTGGACCTACTGCTGAAGACCATAGCAGAAAAGTAGTGAGAGAATTAGGCATGAACCTTGATCTTAAACAGATTAAATTTACTAGTTTTACCTGGTGATCACCCTTTACATGGTAATTCCTAACTGACACTTTACAGTCACTCTGACTCCAACCTAAATATCTAGCTCCATCCTTCTATCGCTTAGTCTTTCTGTCTAAACATTCCCCTACTCTTCTCTGTTAAAGCTTATCATGGTGATCTGGAGTCAGACTGCATGGTTGAAATTTTTGTTTTACCATTTTCTAGCTGTGTGATGGGCTTCCCCGATAGCTCAGTTGGTAAAGAATCTGCCGTGTGATATGACAAAATCACTTAGCCTAAGTTACAATTTCCTCTTGTGTAAGAAATGTAATTTCCTCATTGACCCTGGGTCAATGTTGTTTGAACTGCATGGGTCCATTTATATGTGGATTTTTTTTCTTCCTCACTAAATACATACTACAATACTACACAATCTGAGATTGGCTGAATTCCCAGACACAGAACTGTGGAAATAGAAGGCTGACCATAAGGTCATATGCAGATTTTCCACTAAGGGAATCCTTGCTTTGTTCAAGGGTTACCTGTAATGATAAGAGGACCTAATTCATAGGGGGTTTGTAGGCAATAAATGAGACAATAAATGAAAAGCATTTAGTATATTTCCTGGGTCTTAGTGATGATGTAAATAATAAATGTTCAGTTCAGTTCAGTCGCTCAGTCGTGTCCGACTCTTTGCGACCCCATGAATCGCAGCATGCCAGGCCTCCCTGTCCATCACCATCTCCCGGAGTTCACTCAGACTCACGTCCATCGAGTCCGTGATGCCATCCAGCCATCTCATCCTCGGTCNTCACTTTCTTCAAGAGGCTTTTTAGTTCCTCCTCACTTTCTGCCATAAGGGTGGTGTCATCAACATATCTGAGGTTATTGATATTTCTCCTAGCAATCTTGATTCCAGCTTGTGTTTCTTCCATTCCAGCGTTTCTCATGATGTACTCTGCATAGTTAAACTGATACTAATGCCCAATCTTCACCTACCTTTCAAAGTCCAAATCAAAATACTACTACATCATATACTGTGTTAAGAGAGTGGACTCTAGATTTGCATCCTAGCTCTACCACTTAAACTAGATACATAACTTTTGCAAATTTCTACACCTATGCAAATGCTGACAGTATTTCCTACTTCACAGGCTTGTCACTGGGCTCAGGTAGAAGCCGAAGTCTGACCATGGAACATGATGTGACTATGTTGCCTAGTACTGCACATTATTACATTATTAACTAGTGTTATGTGAGTTGCTGAATCATAAAATGGAAGGGGATCAGTGAGATTCTATTGCAGAATAGAAACTGCTAATAGATATTGGATCTGAGGAGGTCTGGGGTCACAAACATGTAGGTCAGACTCGTCTGCTTCTATTGTTGCTGCCTCTCTTTCAGCTCCTTTCTTTGGCTTCACAGAGAATTCCTGGGACTCATTCATGAAGGAGGAAAAAATGTGGGCCTGGGTCACTGATATATCTCCTTGGGATATTAGCACCAGACAGGGTTGGATATTACTGCACTACAGCTGCGCTTAATGAGGGGAGGCTCCAAGAGACAGTGGTGAAAGTGTATTGATATCAAACCAATAGGCGTAACTGTAGGTGAGGCTGTTGCTCACTTTGTCTGGAAAGAGACGCTACATCAGAGATCCAAACTGATGTGTGGGCAGGAGCCAATGGGCTGGCCAGGGGATCAGGCACTGGGAGGCTCAATTGGAAAACTGAAGAGAAGGAAATCTCTGTATATGGATCACTTGGAAGGGCTTCTCTCTCTTTTCTGATGTGTTCTTTCCCAGGATCTTACCATGATTTCTCATTTGCAAGATGAGAAGGACTGTGTTTAGAACCCTGGCAATTCCCTGGCAATGCCCATTAGCATTCCTTTGTTAGTAGTTCTGCTCAGTGGAAAATAGCAACAACCCCAAATGACAAAACCACCCAGTATGCAGATCCTGAAGGTTATCCTTCCACATAAAAGCCCCTTTGCAGTTGAAATGCTTGCAGGGGTAAGAGAGACATGGACTGTGAGGCGGCAGAAGGCAATTAGGCCTCTTGACCAGCTCTGGGAATGGGGACTGAAGCAGCTGTCTGAGGTTTGTTAATAATTCTACGATCTCTTTTTCATTCTACTATCTTATATGAAAACTAGGGTGTTAGATTTCAGGTAGTAGGAAAATTGAATTGATATCAACTTACGATGAATGTTTACTCACCTAGGCTGAAGACACAAACTTTTCAACTAGCTGAATGTCAAAAGTAGAAGGTGAAGAGCAGCTTTTGATGCCCAGCACTTTGATGGACAGCACCAGTTTTGTTTTTCCAGATCTACACCTTTATGCTCCCTGTTCTATATCCAAAGAGGTTGCCCCATCTGGGTTATATCCTCAAGCAGAGTTGTAAGTGTCAGAGTCCAAAACACAGCCTTTTAACCACCATATCGTACAGGGTTGTATCTGCATGAAGATGCCTTTGTGTTCTCAAATGAAGGGTAAGAGACCTAAGTGACTTGGGTGGAAGCTGAGGAGCTCAGAGTCATGTCCAGTAGCAGTGGGTGTGGCAGCGATGGTCAGGTTCTGTGATGGTATTCGGGTCAGCCCTGGTGTGTAGCTGTGTCTGTTGGTGATGGCCTGATGCTTAGTGTTCACGGCCTCTGAGATCCAACCTAGCTCCCCAGTCTGCTCCTCCAGCTTTCTATCAATTCTCTGAGCCACTAAGTGCCTTTGAAATTGGATCCAATAGATCAATTATTTTTTCTAGGTTTCCAGATACACTTTACATTTTAGTGGGTTGAAGGGTGGGGCCAATAAACAAATAAATAAGCAAAAGAAATATAAAAAAGTGATAACTGTATACAGAGACTAAATAGATTTATTGAGAGGTTATTTTACATCAGGTGTCCTGGGAAGCCCTTACTGTGGAGATGACACTTAGGAGGAGATCTGAAAGATAAGAAGGAATCAGTCATGTGAAGATTATGAGGAAAACAATTCCATAAAGAGGAAACAGCCTCAACGGTCTCAAGGTGGGGAATGAAACCAGCAAGTTTGAGGAAGCCAAGATAGAGTAACAGTGTCAGAGTAATGAGAAAGGGCAGGGAGGGCAGGATTAGTAAGGCTTGGGGACCATGGTGAGGAGGTTTTTCTAAAGTGTGATCGGAAACCATTCTGGGGGTGGTGGTTAAGAGGGAGATAATAAGATTGCATTTGTATTTTAAGAATGGCCACTTGGGCTATGGGTGAAGAATGATTGAAGGGGCTAAGAGTAGAAACAAGGAGATGATATGAATTAACATCATAGCCTCATGATCTCTACTCGGAAAGTTCAAGAAACTATAAAGAAGGCATTATTTATAGGGAAAAGGATTCAAGGGTCTCACATTTCAAAAGTTCAAGAAGAATTAAAGATGCCTGAGATTTCTAGCTCCAACTCAAGGATTGATTTATCCCATTTAGTCATAATCGTATTAGTATGCTTGTCTTACCAGCTGATGAGGGGCAGAGACTGGGTCTTATTTATCATTTTCTACCCACTTGCTATCCCATTGTCAGAGTGGGCATAATAGGGATGGAGTAAGTGCCTACAATGATCCTGCGCTGACTTTGAGTAACAACACATAAGCACTCTTTTCTAGTTATAGAGGCAAGTAGTAGAGACCATTCGAACACCACTCTCTTATTTTCTTTGATGTTTTCTCCTTTTTCTTTACTTTCATCTGTGCCATTTTGTAAGATACAAAATGATTAAATGTAACAGGAGAAAAGAGACTCAGATATTAGATGGAGGAGTAGAAGCTTCTTTTAGCCTTGGCAGGACATCTTGGCTTTGTTATTTTGCTTTTTTCTTTAGACTGAGAAGAAAACAAAGAGAGAAAAATGAGCATGGAGAGGGAGAAAGGCGCAGTGGGCTTGAGGTATAATCTACAGTGAAGACGGGCACAGAGGGGAGAAGAGCAAGAAGGGAAAAGGGAAACTGGGATGAAGAGACGAGGGCAAGAGTGAAAACCACCTGAGAAGCTGGAGGAACAGCAACACCAGACAACAGGTCCCTTCTCCTTCCCACAACTCCACTCACACTGCTGGTCTCATCCACACCCAACACACAAGCAGTGTAAACCTAACACAACAAGAACCTCTTGGGTGTGTGCAGGATGAAATGACTAAGTTAGAACTAAGAGCCTTTCAATTTCGGTTTCATAGCTTTAATTTAAATGCTCCTGCTGTGCTTTATGAGGTCTAAATATAGTCAGCATATCTGCGCCATAACTTCTAGGCTAATAAGTGTAGATTTACCTCCATGAGGCCATGCTACCAGCTGTCTCCCTGGGGCACCCTGAGGAGGGTAATATTCATATATGTGGGAATGGAAAGAGTCATGCAAGGCTGGTGGAGGTGTGAAGGTCACACACAACTCGAGCTCCTATGGACCAGAGAGGGATCCTTTTCTCTCTTCCCCTACCCTTTTGTTCCACTGGGCGGTGGTGGGGGTGGGGGGGATATTTATAACCCAGGTAACAATGTAAATGGCTCTACTGTTTGACATTCATTTGTGTGCTGTGCTAAGTCACTTCCGTGTGTCCGACTCTTTGCAACTCCATGGACCATAGCCCACCAGGCTCCTCTGTCTATGGGATTCTCCAGGCAGGAATACTGGAGTGGGTTGCCATTTCCTCCTCCAGGGGATCTTCCTGACCCAGGGATCGAACCCTGGTCTCTTCTGTCTCCTCTATTGGCAGGTGGGTTCTTTACCACTAGCACCAATTCAGTTGTGGAGGAAAAAAAAAAATTATATCCCAGATATATATCTAGAATCTAACCTGGCTAAAAGATTATGTAGAAAAGTATTTATTCTAGGGTATCAAATGGCTTACACAACTGTTAGGTGGGATGAAGCAACAGATTCTATGTTGGGCTTTCAGAAATGAATCCCAAAGTCACATGCAAAACTGGGCTTTTAAAAATGCAACTGACTTTTCTGTGATCAGTAAGCTGTTGGTTTCAGTCCAGCCACCATTTCTGCAGTCAGGATAGCCTACAATCAGGAAGGTGTTGGCTACTGCTGCCAAAGGTAGACCACCACCAACATCCTTCATACTCTTTTTCTGGCCATACCATACAGCATGTGGAGTCTTAGTTCTGTAACCAGGCATAGAACCCAAGCCCTCTGCAGTGGAAGCACGGAGTCTTAACTGCTGGAACACCAGAGAAGTGCCCAATGCCAGCTTCTTAAAATCTGTACCTGTACCTGGGAAACGGAAGCCCAGTATGTGCCACACATGAAGGTAATGACTGGACACTAGAACCTTTTCTAACATAGCCAACAGAAAAACAAATGACTCCATAATCTTTGTTGGCAGAAAAAACAAAATCAACAGCAGGAACAGAGTAGGAAAGTAGGGTGACATGCTTCTCACTTTTAACTTCCAAATTTAGGCAAGTTCACCTTATTTCTAAAATGTAACCACTTCCAGGCAATCATTTATTCAATATGACACCAAAAATACAGACAATAAAATTGAAAATAGACAAGTAGGATTCTATCAAACCAAAAAGCATAGTAAAGGAAATAATCAACAGAGTAGAAAGGCAATGAATGGAATGGGAGAAAATATGAGAGGTTAATATTTTTAAAAAATCAGAAACTATTATAATTCAACAAAAACAAAAGAACAAAAGACGCTAAAATAACCCAGTTTAAAAATGGACAAAGAACGTGACTGTGTCCCCCTGGAGATTTTAACTCTCAGACCTGTCCACCCCCACAGTTCTGGTTTTCCTACCCTGGCACTGGCTCCCATGAAGGTGAAACAGCTCTGTGTTTCTGCTCTGCTAAGTTGTGATTCTCTGTGTTTGCTTGTTGGCTTCAATGATTTTGGAGGCAGCTGTTTGTCCTGTGATCTCACTTTTCTTACAGATCTAAGGAGAGTCGTCGATTTTTCAGTTTGTTCAGTTTTTCACTTGCTTTAAAGGAGTGGTGATTTCTAACTTCCTTGCATGCAGAACTAGAAACTGGAAGCTATGTGTTACTTTTTTTTATTATTTAATGTCTATTAATGCAATGTGGCACAGTGGTCAAAAATCCGCCTACCAATTCAGCAGCGCAAGAGATTTTAGGTTCAGTCCCTGGGTTGGGAAGATCCCCTGGAGGAGGGAATGGCAATCCACTCCGGTATTCTTGCCTGGAGAGTCACTGTGGACAGAAGAGTCTGGCGGGCTACAGTCTGTGGGGTCACAGAGTCAGATATGACTGAGAGACTGAACATGCAAGCAGTGTGATGGACAGCTGAGATAAGTAGTCAAGAGGAGTATAATAAATCAAACATAATGTGTTTTTAAATTAAATGGGGTTTTCAGCTCAAACTACTGCACAATTGCACTCATCTCACACGCTAGTAAAGTAATGCTCAAAATTCTCCAAGCCAGGCTTCAGCAATATGTGAACCGTGAACTCCCTGATGTTCAAGCTGGTTTTAGAACAGACAGAGGAACCAGAGATCAAATTGCCAACATCTGCTGGATCATGGAAAAAGCAAGAGAGTTCCAGAAAAACATCTATTTCTGCTTTATTGACTATGCCAAAGCGTTTGACTGTGTGGATCACAATAAACTGTGGAAAATTCTGAAAGAGATGGGAATACCAGAGCACCTAACCTGCCTCTTGAGAAATCTGTATGCAGGTCAGGAAGCAACAGTTAGAACTGCACATGGAACAACAGACTGGTTCCAAATAGGAAAAGGAGTACGTCAAGGCTGTATATTGTCTCCCTGCTTATTTAACTTATATGCAGAGTACATCATGAGAAACGCTGGACTGGAAGAAACACAAGCTGGAATCAAGATTGCCGGGAGAAATATCAATAACCTCAGATATGCTGATGACACCACCCTTATGGCAGAAAGTGAGGAGGAGCTAAAAAGCCTCTTGATGAAAGTGAAGGAGGAGAG
>SJYX01016533.1:577930-609314 GCA_006410675.1 Oreotragus oreotragus | reverse complement strand
CCTAGTCAAGGCTATGGTTTTTCCTGTGGTCATGTATGGATGTGAAAGTTGGACTGTGAAGAAAGCTGAGCGCCGAAGAATCGATGCTTTTGAACTGTGGTGTTGGAGAAGACTCTTGAGAGTCCCTTGGACTGCAAGGAGATCCAACCAGTCCATTCTGAAGGAGATCAACCCTGGGATTTCTTTGGAAGGAATGATGCTGAAGCTGCAACTCCAGTACTTTGGCCACCTCATGCGAAGAGTTGACTCATTGGAAAAGTCTCTGATGCTGGGAGGGATTGGGGGCAGGAGGAGAAGGGGACGACCGAGGATGAGATGGCTGGATGGCATCACGGACTTGATGGACGTGAGTCTGAGTGAACTCCGGGAGATGGTGATGGACAGGGAGGCCTGGTGTGCTGCGATTCATGGGGTCGCAAAGAGTCGGACACGACTGAGCGACTGAACTGAACTGAACTTAAGCCTATATTGTGTAAGTTTCAAGACAGTGTTAAATAAAGAATTGTATATAAATATTCAGAATTCTTAGTTTTTGAATATGATGGTAGCATTTTTCTAGGTACCTTATGGAAGAATATTTTTATTGCTAAACTTACCTGGCAATTGATATATAATTTTTTATTATGTAATAGGAGATATAAAGATATTAACTGCTTTACAAGATTAACTAATGTATAATTAGAATAAATATTTTATGGTCTGATTTGATAATCTGTACTTTAATGTATCTCATTGAATACTGCACATTAAAAGAAATTATAAAACCTTTATTTGTGGATGTACTTTCTGTTATAACTAGAAAAGACTGAATAGGCTTGGAAAGTATTCCAGTTACTCTTAAAAGACAGCATCACTGAGCTATACTAGTTTGGCAAGAAGGTGCTTTTCTTCTATAAATATTATGGTATCTGAAAATATAAAAGCAATTTTTAGCTTTTAGTGTTTCTTAACAATGCTCTCTTTGCTTTCAGCTCTGTTTCAGGGAGCAATGCATGCTTTGAAAAGAGTCTACAAAAGGGAAGTAGTGAAGACTGTCTACTCTTATTATGCATGGAATTGAGGAACATTCCTAGAAGGGCCAACATAGCAGTCTATTTCTAATGCCATATAGTCTCATCAGATGTGTGTCATTCAAAGGAAGACAGGAAGATAGTGTCTTGATTAATCAACAAAGGACATTCCCTACAGTATTTCAGTTGTCTTTGGCAGGTACCCCAGATGTTTTTTACACCCTAGAACAATGACATAGATTCAGGATGAGTCATGGGGATGTCTTTCTTATGTAACATGGGAGAAAGAAGGGCTATTATAAAAAAGGGAAGTTGGGGAAGGGAGTCTACCTGATGACAGGAAAAACTGCCCCTGAAAATTGACGATTTGAAAACTCAAAATCCTACCCCATTTAAAGATTGCATCTTACATCTCTCCTCTGGGTTACAAATGCAACCCCACTTTTGTCTGTCCCACCGAAATTTTGTTATCGTGACTTTGCCTTCTTGGTACGATATTCCAAACCTGCCTCCATATCCTGCTCTATATATTTTAGCTTCATCTTTGAAAAACAAGGAAGAAGAGACCTAGCTTATAGTCCTATTCTTCCTCAACAGATAATGTCTAGTACCTAATATTCAAGGTCTTTAGCAACTCTGCTATTCTTTCTAGTTGTGCAACACGCTGGCCCCTCAAGAGCACCACAGTAGCAACTGAAAATTGCAATAGGACCAAATCAGAGTACCATGACAGTGGCTACAGATTGAGTGCTTCTTTTAAAAAATCATAAAACACACACAAATATTAGAAAAAATCAGAAAATGTGAAAAGAAAGGATACATACTGCTACCCAGAAATTACTGAATATTCTGAATATTTGGGTTTCCTTGGTAGCTCAGTGGTAAAGAACCCACCTACAAATATAGGAGATGTAGGTTCAATCCCTGGGTCAAGAAAATCCCCTGGAGAAGGAAATGGCACCCCACTCCAGTAGTCTCGCCTGGAGAATCCCATGGATGGAGGATCCTGGTGGGCTATAGTCTGTGGGGTCACAAATAGTCAGCCATGACTTAGCGACTAAACAACAACATCCCTATCTATATATTGAAACAAATAAATAAATCTTTGAAATTATGTAATACAAAATGTTTTGAATGTAAGATTTAACTCTCCAGCTCATTAAGAACACCTTTCCACATTAATAAATTCACCTGTACAACATAATCTTTAATGGTTGCAGAATGTCCAAATGAATCACAATTTAATCAGTCTGTATAGTATAGCTGGATATTCAAGTTGTTTCTAATTTTTCACAATTCCAAACAGTATGTGATAAACATCTTTGTAGCTCAATATTCTCCTACTTTGTTAGTTACTTCCTTGGAAATTACTCCTAGAAGAGAGAGTTCTGGGTCAATATTTAAGTCTTTTATACATAACCTCCAGAAAGGTTATATCAATATATACCCCCATAAGCAACATATGAGTCTCCTTACAAGACTATGTGCTTCACTTGAGGAATGCCAACACGCCAAACTTTGGTAAAGGGTCTGTGTTAGCGTTGAGAGAGTGTGTAAATTACATATTGATTCATGTACATGTAAATAATCTTTCTCTAGATGGAAAATTATAGAGATCTATGGTTTTTCTGCCTTGCTTAGTCATTTTTTCATGGCTTCTGTATTACAGGCTTTATAAATAGAGCTTTAAATATCTACTGATTTGTGGCAAACCAGGCAAGATTATTATTCCACCACATATGAAGGCATGTTTTGTTCTCAGCATCTAGATTGTCTGAGGCTTTGATTAGCTACCCAAGCTGCCAAGTCCTGAAGTTTGGCTTATTTTCTTATTTGAAGAAAGTCTACCAACTAACTTGAATGTCAGAAAGTAGTTTACAAAGACAAACTGTTTACACATTTCAGAGAAAAACTTGGTTTGTATCCTTTGTTTAAAATCATTATGAGGTCAAAGCACAAAGGTTCCCAGTGAATCCAGTAAGTTATTATTGCCTGAAAACAATTCCTATCAAAGTTGATGATAGGCAGGCTACTGAGAGAGATTGTGAAATTTGCTTTTCCTAAAAAGGTATTGAATGATGACTTGAACTGTCATTAATACAGTTTATTTCTTCCAATATTGTAAGTATGTGAAAAGGGCACTGTGAAACAATCAGTATGAATTGGTAAAAAGACTGTCTAATGACAGAGCAAGATCTGGGAGGTATACATGGTGTAGAAGAAGATAATTGGACTTGTAGCTGGACTTGAGATATTTTATTCATTGTTTTCCATCCATTTAACAAATATTTGTTGAGTATTTGGGCATCCCTGGTGGCTCAGATGGTAAGGAATATGCTTGCAATGCAGGAGACCTGGGTTTGATCCCTGGGTTGAGAAGGTCCCTTGGAGAAGAGAACAGCAACCCACTTCAGTACTCTCGCCTGGAGAATTTCATGGGCAGAGGAGCCCGGCTGGCTACTAAGTGACTAACACACAACACACATTTGGACCATAAGTTGAAACTGGTGCTTAAATACAGTGGTGAGCAACACTGACACAATCTTTTTTTTTCTCAGGCACGCAGAAAGTGGACATTAGAAAGTAAATATAAGGACTTCCCTGGTGACCCAGAGGCTACGACTCCCTGCTCCCAATGCAGGGGGCCTGGGTCTGATCCCTGGTTAAGGAACTAGATTCCACATACCACAACTAAAGATCTGCATGATGTAACAGAAACAGCAGATCCTGCAAGTCACAACCAAGACCTGGCACAGTCAAATAAATAAACAATTTTTTTAAAGTAAGTATATTTTTCAGTTCAGTCGCTCAGTTGTGTCCGACTCTTTGCGACCCCGTGAATCACAGCATGCCAGGCCTCCTGACAAAAAAGAACTTGACAGTCTTCATCCCAATCACTACAATAAGGAAAAGCTGAACAAACTGAACATGAATAACCTTTCTTGAATCCATCAGAGAAGCGAAGCCACAGGGCTAGGTGTCATGCTGAAATATGGAGAGGCAGGTGAATTTGGAGAGTCACTGCTGAAATTTACTTACTGAAGCAGAAGTTAACTGGTGTGAATGTTTATAATGGTGATTTTAACAATACATTAAAATGCATGAAAATCTAAAGAAATCATTTAGGATCCTAGCATGGAATGCAAACTCTAATTTGTAATATATGAAACAATTTCACTGAAAGGACTGGGGGAAAATGCTGATCTAAGCAGCATGGAAAATGAGTGTAATCTGAAAGATTGAAGGCAAAAACACTGAACATAAGCACTGTACTCTAGGTGATAAAGCTGCTTCCCACAGAGGCCTGAATTAATAATTTTGATACCACTATACATGCCTATTGGAATTGAACACTTAGGTAAAAGGATGGCAGATGGTGGGATACAGGTTCCTCACTGTTGGAGTGGAGTTTACAGATAAGCAAGCAGAACAGACTAGAATGATCCATGTGGTAATGGATTACAGTTATAAATATCACTATGAACTCATGTTTAGTTACATATAGATACAGATGGCTATCTATATGTATGTGTGTGTGTGTGCATGTGTGTGTACATAGGCTAGTAGACATGCAAGTATACCGACTTATATTTTCTTCCTCTTTCAATTGAGAGGGCCTAGAAGCAATGATACCCCAATATCATAAGAACATCTAGCATCTAAGTCTTGGGTTTCTAATACAAATTTCCAATAAAAAGGAAAGGACTCCTTGGAGAAATGGCTGGCTCTTGAACCAGGGTAGGAAATATACATAATTAGCCTGAAATTTCTTGTAGTGTCAGAAATAAGGAAATTCTGAAAACTGTCTTTCCCCCAAACACACATTGAAAATCATAGAAAGTTTGTAACCAAGACAATGACATCCACTTTTTGAAAATGTTCCTGGCTGAAGTATCAGTTCAGTTCAGTCACTCAGTCATGTCTGACTCTTTGTGATCCCATAGGCTGCAGCATGCCAGGCTTCCCTGTCCATTGCCAACTCCCGGAGTTTACTCAAACTCACGCCCATTGAGTCAGTGATGCCATCCAGCCATCTCATTCTCTGTCACCCCCTTCTCCTCCTGCCTTCAATCTTTCCCAGCAGTGGCCAGAGTACTGGAGTTTCAGCTTCAGCATCAGTCTTTCCAATCAATATTCAGGACTGATTTCCTTTAGGATGGACTGGTTAGATCTCCTTGCAGTCCAAAGGACTCTCAAGAGTCTTCTCCAACACCACAGTTCAAAAGCATCAATTCTTCAGCACTCAGCTTTCTTTATAATCCAACACTCACATCCATATACAACTACTGGAAAAACCATAGCTTTGACTAGATGGACCTTTGTTGGCAAAGTAATGCCTCTGCTTTTTAATATGTTGTCTAGGTTGGTCATAACTTTTCTTCCAAGGAGTAAGTGTCTTTTAATCGCATGGTTGCAGTCACCATCTTCAGTGATTTTGGAGTCCCCCAAAATAAAGTCTCTCACTGTTTCCATTGTTTCCCCATCTATTTGCCATGAAGCGATGGGGCCAGATGCCATGATCTTCATTTTCTGAATGTTGAGCTTTAAGCCAACTTTTTCACTCTCCTCTTTCACGTTCACTAAGAGGCTCTTTAGTGCTTCTTCACTTTCTGCCATAAGGGTGGTGTCATCTGCATATCTGAGGTTATTGATATTTCCTCTGGCAGTCTAGATTCCAACTTGTGCTTCTTCCAGGCCAGTGTTTCTCATGATGTACTCCGCATGTAAGTTAAATAAGCACGGTGACAATATACAGCCTTGACTTACTCCTTTCCCTATTTGGAACCAGACTGTTGTTCCGTGTCCAGTTCTAATTGTTGCTTCTTGACCTGCATACAGATTTCTCAAGAGGCAGGTCAGGTGGTCTGGTATTCCCATCTCTTTAAGAATTTAATAGGTGTCAAGAATACACAGAAGAACTGTACAAAAAAGCAAGACCCAGATAATCACGATGGTGTGATCACTCACCTAGAGCCAGACATCCTGGAATGCGAAGTCAAGTGGGCCTTAAGAAGCATCACTACGAAGAAAGCTAGTGGAGGTGATGGAATCCCAGTTGAGCTATTTGAAATCCTAAAAGTTGATGCTGTAAAAGTGCTTCACTCAATATGCCAGCAAATTTGGAAAACTCAGCAGTGGCCACAGGCTGAAGTATGGAGTGTGAATTAAAGGAGGGCAAGAAGATATGTAGTGAGGGTTTCAGATTAGAGGATGTCAACTATTTTAGACTGGATAAACATTATCCCACTGTATAACACAAGAAACTGGATTCAATACCTTATAATAAACCATAATGGAATGGAATATATATATAAAAGAATGTCTCTATGTGTATAACTGAGTCACTTTCCTGGAATACAAAGATTGGTATGATGTAAATCCAGTAACCTTCAGTATTTTTAAGAAAAGAATGTGTGTGGGGTAGAACAGTGAAGAGGTCCAGGTGAGGGATGACCTGTTTTAGCCTAAAGGTGGGAGCAGGTGAGAGAGAAGATGGACTTGGAATTCTAGCTCTGACACCAACAGGCATGACAGGGCAGTCTGGACGTGAGTTAGTCACATTTCCTGCCTCTTAATTTCCTCTCTTGCTTCCTCTGTTAAAGATGTGATATTCACAGCAGGATCCAATTCATAGTTATCTCTTAAAAATATTAAATTTCTGTAAATTAGCAGTGTTGTTTCAGAAAATGACATTGTTGGTTATGCCATAACAATTGAGAAGTAATTTTCCTACTTACTAAAGCTTCATGTTCTGTTTAGATCTTCACATTTTAAGAAAAGTTTTTAGTGCTGAGAATAAAAAAACAATAAGATCTTAGACAGGACCAGTGAGGAAAGGTTAAATGAACTGAAATCATTTAGAAAACACAAAAAAGATTCAGTGATGATTTGATGACAATTTCCAGTGAAAGAAAAGCTACAGAAAAAGACGCAGTTAATTATTCTCTCCTTTTGTAGGGATTTAATGAGAAGAAGTGGCTTAAATTGCTAGGAAGGGGCTAGGAAGTACTGTCGACTGTATCTGTGAGATGTACTAGCATGAATTATAGACTTTCCATAACTGAAGTCTATAAAACTAGGTCAGACAATGATTTGCCGTAAGTATTGTGGATTTTCCTTCATAAAGACAGGTGGTTGGACCGGAAGGCCCCTGGAGGTCTCCTCCAACACTTTCATTCCACCAGAGAAGGGATTAATATCTGTTGATTCTTGCTTGGTGACAGCTGCTTTCATGATGTCCCTTAATCCTTCCCATAATACGATGAATTGGGATAATTACTCCTGCTTTAGAGAAACAAATGCTTCCTTCCCCTCCTTCCTTTCCCGCACCTCGGAAGGAGCACCTTTTTGCATGCAAAGGAAATAATAACTGGACCCCGAAACTGGGCATTTTTCATGTGCAGTAGTTAAGTAGTTTATAGTCACAGAGTAAGGGGTGCAGGAAATGAAACTGCATTCCTCATTTCTGCTTGGTTGTGAAAAGCATCCTTTTCCAGGCTAAAGAGATTCAGTCATTCCCATTTAATGCTCAGCCTCTGTTGTCTCCTCCTCCCCTATCTGAGATTAGGGGCTACATAATACCACAGAGCAGGGTGATGTGGGGATTTCACAGTCATCTTCTGACCTTTCTTGTCCATCCTGATGGGTTTCTGGACTCAGCAGGACCCATGAGGTCAACATCTGTTCCTGCTGCACTGGCTGGTGGCATCATTTGCTCCACAGGCCTCAGTTATCTGGGTACCACCATCTGGGTTAGCCTATGTCAGTCATGAGCTTTCTTCAGTTTACTATTAATTTTTATGCTTTCTGGGACCTAGGGCCTGTTCGATGCTTTGCCTTGTGGCTTTGAATCTGGAAGAGTCTCAGGGGGATGTATCAGGCACCCTGTCTCTCTCTACTCATCCTACATCCATTTCTCTTCCACTGCCTGGTATCGTTTGGATCCAGGGCTTCTCACAGAGGTGGGTAGTCTCTTAGGGCTAAGCCCTGGGCAGAAAGGCTGTACCCTCTGTACTCCAGAGTTCCTTTAACCTGTCTGCCTCTAAGACTGGAATGAGGTGGAGTGTGGCCGAAGCTTGGGTGTTCCACGGGCACATCTAACTCTTTTGCTCCCCTTTTTTGAGTTCTTAACAAATTCCCCTTCCACCATAGCCCATAACAGATTCTAGGCTCCTGTCTGGGTGTTAGGAAATATGCTCTTTTCTTTTCTTTCCTGTTCCATACTTTGACTTTATTAGGTTTTGCTTTTAATAGAGCGCACTTTTGTACTCTGAGGGAGAGGGAGAGGGAGAGGGTGGGAAGATTTGGGAGAACAGCATTGAAATATGTATACTATCATGTAAGAAACGAATCGCCAGTCTATGTTCAATGCAGGATGCAGGATGCTTGGGGCTGGTGTATGGGGATGATCCGGAGGAATGATGTGGGGTGGGAGGTGGGAGGGGGGTTCATGTTTGGGAGTTCGTGTACACCCGTGGCAGATTCATGTCAATGTATGCCAAAACCAAAAGAGTACTGTAAAGTAAAATAAAGTAAAATGGAAGCTCTAAAAAAAAAAAAAAATTCCCCCAAACCTACCAGCAACTTCCCACAGAAAAACCAAGCCACCACAAACAATTTTCTTTTTCAATTTTCTGGCTCTGGAAATCATCAATTTCAAGACTAATTTGGGATATTTTTGCTCCAAAATTGACACTTTTTTTTTCACTTGATTCTTTTTTTCACTTGCTTTATCTTCTTTCTTCTAGGACAATAAACCTCAGCTTTATTATGGTCTGTGTTTTCTGTTTCAAGTAATTTTGAAACAAACATAGAGAAGAGAGAGAGGAAAAAAAAAAACAAAAAACAACCCAAGACAGCTACAGCTTACTGGTTTACTACAAAGTGATTACTGTTAATACCACCACCTGCATCCAGATACCAAGAATTGCCAGCATCCTGGGGACTCAGCCCCTCTGAGAGACTATTCTATTCTACCTTCAAAGGTCACCATTGATCCAACTGCTAATACTACAGACTAATTTTGTGTGTTTTCAAATTTTATAGAAATGAAATCATGGAGGATGCGTCTCTTGTGTCTGACTTGTTTAGTTCAAATTCACATTTGTGAGAATCATTCTTATTGCTCTGAAGAGCAGCCCTTTGTTCCCTCTCATTGCTGAATACTCCACACTGCATGTATATCCCCTGTTATGTTTATCCGTTCTATGACTGTTGGAGATTTAGGTTGTTTCAGTTTTCTGGCTATTGAAAACAACACGTCTCAAATCACGCTTGTCAATTGCAGGTGGCACATGGTCTGCATGTCTGTTGCATAAAGTTTTTGAAGTAGCAGTCTTTACCTTTTAATTGGAGTGTTTAGTCTAGCCACATGATTATTCTTTTAGCAGCTTATCTTGTCTTCCTCTAATGTCTTCCCTATTCTGAATTCTGTCTAAAAATCCACTAGCTCCTGTCACTCAGATTTTTAAACCATTTCACTTGTGAGCTATTGCTCTGGGCATAAATTACAGACTCTTTACCTGGCCTGTATGATCTCCTATCATGTGCTTCTGCTTCCTGCATCTTTAGCTCTGCTCTTGCCAAACCTGTTCACCTTTCCTAACTGAGCTCTTTCATGAGCTGTTTCCTCTGCTTTAAGCATCTCCTTGTCCATCTCCCTTTCGACCCCTCACCGTGATTTCACCTGGCCAACTCGCACTTGTTTCTGAAGTCCCAACCTACCATTTCTAAGACAACACTGAAGGTTGAATTGTCACATTCAGAGCACAAAATACTCAAGTGAAATATGGGAGAGTCTGAGCTCATCAACAAAACTACCCAAGTCTGTTCTTTCCAATTCTGATGTATATTAGAGCATGCAAAATTCTCAACGGTGCTTGGTGGATATGCACAAAAGAGCCATTTCAATTCTGAAACAGCTCCTTTATACACCCCATTAATATCCAGCTTACATGACATTTTCTAGTGACTTATAAATTGCAAGTTTAGTGACAGTAAGGAAACTAGACAGACCATCTCTTAGAAACGACTCCTCTACTTCCCCTTGGAAAATACCACGAGGTCTCCTGTTTACAAAGGGATTTGACAGTGGCAACTGTTGCTAGGCATCTTGAGGAGGGACACAGATTTCAGACTTGGCTAGTCCTCTCCTTTCCAACTTCTTCATGTAAACATTTCCGACCCTCTCCATCTAGACAAGTGTATCAGCGCTTTCATAGTTTCTTGTGTTTCTCCCATCTAAGTGATTTCTGATGCAATGCCTGCAACCCCCTCAATACCGTGAACTCCATTAAAACGGGAATTATACATATTCTATTTACTGTTGTATGTCTGCTACCTGGCACCATTGCTGGAACATAGTAGGCTCTCACCAACGTTTACGAATTGTTAATTGTTTAAATGTATCTGCTCTTTTAAAGTTTTTTGTTTACTCAGTTTGAGACTGTTGGTTTTTAAGCTTGTTTGAATAAAGTTTATATATAGTTAACTCTGATGAATGATTCTGACATAGCAGGAAGAAAGATTCATGGGTTTCTTGTACAAAACTTGTCATAATAATTAGATTTTATATTTTCATTGAATATAAGGCATAATTTGGCTCTGACCTTTCCAGAGATGTATTATTTATTTCCAGATACATTCCTGCTGAATTTCTGTTTTATTGTCTTCTTTCTGTCAATTTGAAACTTCTTCTCCATTTTTCTATTTCCATCCTAATCTGTTTGTAATTCATATTTCCTTTTTGTCTTTCTTTAAAATCCATTCCCTTTCCTTAACTATTGTCAACTCAGAGAATTTAAAAAAATTAAGTTTCCCTTGTATTTGAATTTAAGATCGAAATATAAGTGTCTCTTTTGTAGAGTTAGTGGTTTTGATCTAACTGTGTTTCACAAAGGATGACCTCTGGTTGACTGGTAAGGTTATGCTAAGACTGAAAAGATTATGGGTTCTGGCTGCTTCTAAGCTATGTCAAAGCATCTCAATGAAAAGGGATATATTCATGCATTTACCTGAATTCAAATACCTCACTCTAGTGTAATTCATAATAATAATATTGTGTTTATGTTAAAACTGATATTTTCCTAAAGCTAAGGCAGCATTTGTGAAGGGACCCCCTTCACAAGGGAACCCCTTTTTCTAAGCTATGTCAAAGCATCTCAATGAAAAGGGATATATTCATGCATTTACCTGAATTCAAATACCTCACTCTAGTGTAATTCATAATAATAATATTGTGTTTATGTTAAAACTGATATTTTCCTAAAGCTAAGGCAGCATTTGTGAAGGGACCCCCTTCACAAGGGAACCCCTTTGTCCAATGGCTGTCAAAGTTTTCAGCATATTAGCATCACGTAGGGCAGGCTTCATGGATGTGTCCATGTATATTGACTGTTACTAAGTTCTTTCGACTTTGGCCCATGTGTTCTTTCTTGTGTCATGGAACAATTCACCTGTTTTCATCCTTTTGCTCCAGCACATTTCTCTATTCAGACTACTGCCATCTCTATCCAAATAGCACTTATAATTTATTTTGGTCTTCGCTGAATAAGAATGCATCATTTATGCATTTACTCCTCCTCTGTTGTTATCCCATTACATGCTAAGTCGCTTCAGTCATGTCCTACTCTTTGCTATTCTATGAACTGTAACCTGCCAGGCTCCTCTGTCCATGGAATTCTTCAGGCAAGAATACTGGAGTGGGTAGCTGTTCCCTTCTCCAGGGGATCTTCCCAACCCAGGGATCAAACCCAGGTCTCCTGCATTGCAGGCAGATTCTTTACCATCTGAGCCACCAAGGAAGTATGCGCCAGATACCCTGTCAAAAGCTGGAGATACAAAAATAAATAGAACTCAGTGCCTGCTCTTCCGTAATTCACAGTCTACGGTGTGGCCTTCATGTAACAAACGATTGCAAGGCCAAGAGATAAAGGCTAAAATAAGATATAGTGGTGGCACTCACAGCCTGTGCTGAAGAGTGAGGGGGAATATATGTTTTCATCTGAGAGAGTGGTATGAATCGAGCTCCTTCTCAACAAATCCATTTAAGTGTATGCTATAGAATGATGAAAAAGAGGCGTGCTGCAGAGTCTCCCTAAGGACTAAGTTGAACGTATTGATCCCTGGGATGAGCATATGGCTGAGATCTTCTTTTCATTTTCAGAGGTGGGCGCATCAAGTCAGTAAAGGCTTGAGGGCTTCTGACTCCCTTTTGGAGCATTATTGGTGAAATTTTATACCAGTTAGACTCCTGTGTGTTTTCATATCTCTGTATGTTCTGGCCAGTGTATACATAACACAAAGGCAAAACAAAAATGTCAGAGGGCAACACAAAATAAACAAAAACACATTCAGGTGTAGCAAGGAAATAAATTAGGTGATATGACTTCCGGGGCACAAATCTGTTTTCAGCCTCCTTTTTCTTGAGGACTGGGGGCATGTGGGCAATTATAAAAGCAATAACTACTCTCTCAAAGAGCGGCAGTGCAGGGTGATGGTTAAGAGCATGGGGCCCAGAATCTATCAGGTCTGGTCGCAACCCAGGCAGGGCCACTGACTACTTCAGGGATGCTAGGTACAATATTTAACTAGGAAAGCCTTAGTTTGCTCATCTGAACAATGGGGACGTAAATGCAATTTTTTTTTCCCTCTTCATAGTATTATTGTGAGGATGACGTGATGCTTGCTATTGGCTTAATGCATGTGATGACAGTAATGATGATGAAAAGCTGCCCATGTTACAGGAGTGGGGTCTGACCAGGGGAACCCCTTGGTCCAATGGCTGTCAAAGTTTTCAGCATATTAGCATCACGTAGGGCAGGCTTCATGGATGTGTCCATGTATCAGGCTGTGTCTAAAGAGGAGGCTCCCCCACTTGGAGTAATGCTCAGCTGTTGTCATCTTAACATTCTCAAATTTAAATGAGTCCTGAATTTTAATTTGAAAATGGGCCCTGCAAATTACATAGCTGGTCCTCACTGGGCAGTGTTTAAAAATCCCAATGCCTGAGCTCCACCCTACTTCAGTTAAGTCAGAATCTCAGAAGCTGGGATCAGAGATTCTTCTCATCTTTTAAGTTCCACAGAGGAGTCTTCTACGTAGCAAAGTTGAGGAAACAGTGCCTTGATTTTCTAGCTGATTGCTGGCAGTCCAAGGAGGTTTTTGCTTTCGTGGCATATGTTACCATACTGGGGAAATTTGTTTTAGGTATAAATTTCTAATTCAAGGGAATTCACATATATTCCTTATCTTTGAATCATATCTATATCACACTATATACACCCATCCATATAGCTGAGGGATGACTGGCCCTGAAATCACATCATAGGAAACTTACTCTCTTTAATCTGTCAAGTGGGCCTAAAATAACACTTATATCAGGACTTCCCTGGTGGTCCAGTGGCTAAGACTCTACGTTCCCAGTGTGAACCTGTTCCCAGGTTTGATCCCTGGGTCAGAAAGATCCCCTGGAGAAGGGAATGGCTACCCACTCCAGTATTCTTGTCTGGAGAATTCCATGGACAGAGGAGCCTTGTAGGCTACAGTTGATGGGATCACACAGAGCTGGACACAACTGAGAGACTAACACTTTCACTTTCTTCAGGGAACTAGATCTCACATTTTGCATCTAAGAATTCATATTCTGCAACTGCAACTAAAGATCTCTTATGCTGCAACTGAAGACCTGGTACAGCCAAATAAATAAAGTTAAAAAAAAAATAACACCTACATCACACAATTGTTATGAGAATTAAATGAGATAATTCATACTAAGTTCCTACCAGAAAGCCTGACGCAAAACAGGCATTCCATATATGTGAGCTATTCTTCATGTTACAATGCCTACAGGTTGTTTTGGCTTGATCATTAACAGGAAACTTTGATGGCCTGAAAGACTTCTGTCAGGAGAACATCCCTAAGGGGCTTGTTTCCAAGTCCATGGCTAGTGACTCTTTAGAGTGTACAAGGCATTTAGTCTGAGGAAGTACAGAGGCTTGAGGCAAGCTGCATCATAGCGTATAAAGGCAAGTTGTGAATAATTTACGTGTCCTGCCAAGCTGTCAGATTACTGAAGAGTTTTCCAAAGCACCATCTGACCCAATATCTCAGACCTCTCTGCACCTTAAAGAAGACATGGCTAATTGGAAGAGAAAAAACATCCACAACCCACATGGCCTGAGCACATCAAAACATGCCATCTGTCAGTCCTATGCTCTTAGTCACCACCCCAGCCAACAAAAATCTCTCCATCATCAATGAACTTATATTTGTTTGTTGATTACTAATCATTATTTTCTGTTTATTCTGATAGCCTTCATTTTTGGTATGAAGATGAGAGAATGGTTGCTGCAATACATTTTTAGAGTCTCAAGTATACTATGATGCAGATGGATAGGTTTTAAGCCTTAGAGGGGAATGAGGACAAAATGAAATAGAGATGATGTTTGAAGGCATAAACAAGCCACGCACTTACAGCCTTAATTTTGCAGTTTGCAATTTTAATTTCCTATTTTCCTCTTTGTGAGGGATTACTTGGCATGTTGCTAGTATCACAGAGGGAAAAAAAATTATGATTGCCTTTTGGTAGAGGATTGCAAAGAACTGTGTAAATACTAATTTAATTAGAATTCAGCATGAAAGCCAAAAGCCAGAAATTATTTATCTGCCCGACACCTGGTTGACATGCTTACTTGGCATGGTTGTTCTCAGCCTGGCAGTACTTCAGGATTGCTTGGTGAGCCTCAGTGAAATCACCCCAAAACTCTGGCCCTGTTTTTGACCAGTTAAATTTGAATCGTTGGGGATGGGGTCTGGGCATCATTTCTTTGCCTTTTAAGTAGATTTATATATATATTTTTTAGGTGCGTGTGTTAGTCGCTTAGTCATGTCCAACTCTTTGCAATCCCATGGACTGTGGCTCACCAGGATCGCTGTCCATAGGGTTCTCCAGGGAAAAATACTGGAATGGGTTGCCATTCTCTCCTCCAGGGGATCTTCTCAACCCAGGGACTGAACTTGGTTCAGTTCTAACCCCTGGCAATCACTGATCTGCTTACTGTCTCCATAGTTTTGCCTTTTCCAAATGTCATATAGTTGGAAGCATATTATAAATTGCCTTTTCAGACTGGTTTCTTTCACTGAGTAATATGCATTTAAGCTTCCTCTATGTATTTTCAGAGCTTGGTAATTCTTTTTAGCACTGCATACTACTTTCATTGTCCAGATGTACTATAGGGTACTTATCTTTTCACCTACTGAAGGGCGTCTTAATTGTTCCAAGTTTAGGCAATTACGAAGAAAGCTACTGTGAACATCTGTGTATGGGTTTTTCTTTGGATGCAAATTTTCAACTCATTTGGGCAAATATCAAGGTGCAGATTGCTGGATTGTGTGAGAAGAGTGTGTTGAGTTTTAATACTGTCTGGCTGTCTTCAAAAGTGGTTGTACCATTTTGCATTCCCACCAGCAATGAATGAAAGTTCCTGTTGCTCCACATTCTTACCACCACTTGGTGTTGTCAGTGTTCTGGATTTTAGCCATTCTTATAGGTGTGTCGCAATATCTTATTATTGTTTTAATTTGTATTTCCTGATGAAATCCAGTGTGAAGCATCTTTTTAAATGTTGATTTGCTATCTGTATATCTTCTTGTCCAACTGTTTGTGACCCTATGGACCGTTGCCCACCAGGCACCTCTGTTCATGGGATTCTCCAAGCAAGAATACTTGAGTGGGCTGCCATTCCCTTCTCCAAGGGAATCTTCCTGACCCAGAGATCGAATCTGGGTTTCCTGCATTGCAGGCAGATTCTTTACCACTGAGCCAGTAGCCTGTTTGGGTATTTGGCCTATTTTTAAATAGGCAGGTTGTTCATTTACAGGGAGGCCTGGCATGCTGCGATTCATGGGGTCGCAAAGAGTCGGACACGACTGAGCGACAGAACTGAACTGACTGAAGTCTTAAGAGTTCTTTGTATATTTTGTATAATAGTCCTTTATCAGATATGTCTTTTGCAAATACTGTCTCCCAGTCTGTGGTTTGTCTTCTCTTTCTCTTTATGGAGCATCAGTTAAAAAAAATCTCCTCTGGTGATTCTACTATGTAGCAGAGTTAAGAACATGGAGCTCCAGTAGAAATGTGAGGGATCCTTATAGAACCCTCAAGGGCTGCTTTAAGAACTGAGAAGGTACAAAAGCAGTTAAAAAAAAAAAAAACACCACCACCACCCTATTTGATTCTGGTTGGACTGTACCTGTAAGCAAACAATAATGTTGATGCTTTGTTTAAAAAGAAAAGTACACCCAAACATACCTTCACCAAAGTAGGAATAAGAACTTTTTCTTGCTAAAAGCAACTTTAGAGCTGCTGGTTTCCTGGTCCCAAGGGCGTCGCGGCAGCAGAATACAATGAGTGCAAAACAGTGTGGCTCTTTTCTTTAGTTGTCTCTCACTTGTAGGCTTTCTACACTTCACTCAGGCATTTGGAGTTCCCCTGGCACACCTCAGTTAGACCTGAGCCTCCCTGATAGGCAGCCACACTAGCTGTCCACATTACCCAACGAAGCACAGGGAGTGTTTTTCACTCTGCAATGCAATCCACCCTCCTCACGACCGTGTTCAGGTTCCTGAGGGACCAGATACTGTGGCCCCCCAATGAATGTTATTCCACTTCTGAAAGAGGCTTCTGCCTTGAATCTCTGCCTTTAGAGAACTTCTCACATAATATGGAAGGAATTGCTCCTTTACTCTGGGGCTTTCCTGGTGGCTCAGATGGTAGAGTGAAGGAAACGGCAACCCACTCCAGTGTTCTTGCCTGGAGAATCCTACGGACGGCAGAGCCCCGTGGGCTGCCATCTGTGGGATCGCACAGAGTCGTACACAACTGAAGTGACACAGCAGCAGCAGCAGCAGATGGTAGAGAACGCCTGCGATGCAGGATACCTGGGTTTGATCCCTGGGTTGGGAAGATTCCCTGGAGGAGGACATGGCAACCCACTCCAGTATTCTTGCCTGGAGATTCCCATGGACAGAGGAGCCTGGTGGGCTACGCTCCATGGGGTCACAAAAAGTCGGACACAGCTGAGCATACACACAGGTACACTCCTTTGCTGTAATGCCTAAAAACCTATATTAGTCCAGGATCTGCCTGCATCCTCTGGGGCTCTTACTGTTTGATTCTGAAACCAAAGGGTCCCCTAAACTACAAAGGTTCTCTTCTATGCTGACTCTATATAGAGAGCAACTCTACAAAGAGAGAGAGGGAAGGGGAAAGGATATAAGTAGAGAGCATTTAGTTATCTGATAACCAGTTAGAGTGAGCTGCGCAGTATAAATGAACTGTATTAAGCTGTGTGAAGTCTCTTCTTCACCCAGTAGCCAGTGATCCTTGGTTATACAAGTCAGATCATGTATTTCCTCTTAGAAATCTCTCGTGGTCTCTCAACTCACTAGGAAGAAAGTCCAAAGTCTTTATCACGGTCTATTATCTGATAACCAGTTAGAGTGAGCTGCGCAGTATAAATGAACTGTATTAAGCTGTGTGAAGTCTCTTCTTCACCCAGTAGCCAGTGATCCTTGGTTATACAAGTCAGATCATGTATTTCCTCTTAGAAATCTCTCGTGGTCTCTCAACTCACTAGGAAGAAGGTCCAAAGTCCTTATCACGGTCTACAAGGCTCTATGGGGTCTGCACCCCACTGGGCTCTGTAGCCCAGTCTCCTGTAGCTCACTGAGCTTCCACTGCACTGGCCTCCTAGATGTTCTTAGGACACACCAACTACCTCAGCATGTAATTGCTATTCCCACTGGAGGCTGGCATGATACCTCCGCTCCTTACAGGAGATATAAGCTGATCCTCTTATTTAAGACACCACCTCTCTCCACCTCTGTCACTCTCTCCCCTCTTACCCTGTACTTTGTATTCCTTTGCATTATTTATGTCCACTTGACACACCATGGAGTTTTTGTTTATTGTATGTTTTCTCCTGCTAGAATGCAGGGGCTTCCCTGATAACTCAGTTGGTAAAGAATCCACCTGCAATGCAGGAGACCCCAGTTCAATTCCTGGGTCAGGAAGACCCGCTGGAGGAGGGATAAGCTACCCACTCCAATATTCTTGGGCTTCCCTGGTGGCTCAGCTAGAAAAGAATCCTCCTGCAATGCGGGAGTCCTGGGTTCAATCCCTGGGTTGGGAAGATCCCCTAGAGAAGGGAAAGGCTTCCCACTCCAGTATTCTGGCCTGGAGAATTCCATGGACTGTAGTCCATGGGGTCGCATGGGATCGCAGAGTCAGACACGAATGAGCGACTTTCACTTTCACTTTCCCACTAGAAAACATCTTCCCTGAGAGCAGAGGCTTTGTCTTGTCCACAGCTGCATTCCCAGCGCCTAGGTTGGTGATTGTTAGACCTGCACTGGTGTCAAGTAAAGTGTACTTGACATTTGAAAGAAGGATCTTTCAAATGACACCCCTTAGCAGAGGTCTTTCTCCAGCATGCTAAGGATGGCTGTTCAACATTTCCATCTGAACATCTCAGCATGTTAGAAAAGTGTAAGCTGCAGCACAGCAAGGACTCTATGGCTTTGTCCAGCAATTTCTCTCCAGCACCCAAGAAATCTGGGTCTACAGGCTGTGTTCAACATGTGTTCATGAATGTTCAGAACTGAACACTCTCCCACAAGCCTAGCCGTAAACCCGGGAGACAACCTTGACTTCTCCCCACTCTTCATCTCACACATCAAGTCACATGTCAGTTTGGTGGATTGTATCCTATTTACATGTGTGAAATATCCTAGATCTCTCTAATTCTATGGCCATTACTCTGGGCTTTGTATGTCTCTCACTTGCATCATTACAGTGGTTTCCTACCTAATATTTCTATCCTTAACCTAGATCTCATCTCTTGTTTTATGCTTAAACCTTGTTAATGATTTCACATTGTGCTTAAGATACAGAGAAAACTCTTTAATATGACTGGCATGGAGTACATGATGAGATCCCTGCATTTCTTTCAAATCAGACTCTACCCTCCAGACACAATGGCCCAGAGCCCTGTTTTAGCTCTGGACCTCTGCCCAAGGTGAGCAGGGGGGTTGTGTTCTCACTGCCTGAACAGCCTTATTCCCTTCTCTCTGTCCATACAACTCACTCCTATGACTGTCTTGATCCCCCTTTGAGGGGATCATGTGTCTGGGCTGATGCACCTCCTCAAACACGAGCACTCATTTGTACCCCCTTGTTCTCCACTGTGTCACCAGCACCTAAGCCATCCTGGGTACAGAGCAGAGATTTAGCAAATGTTTCTTGATCAGCTAAATCCTGTGATGGTTTAGTGATTAGGGTGTGGGGTGGCCAGAGAGCATACTGTGTTAAGTTTAATCATCTAGTATTTAGAGAAAGCCCTGGATCTTCACAACTGCTAGTGTCTTAATATGGATGGTGGGAAACACCTGGAGATGGTGAGGGACAGGGACGCCTGGTGTCCTGTGGTCCATGGGGTCGCAGAGAGACTGATGTGACTTGGGGACTGAACAACATGGACTGTGTAGGGGTCATATATGCATCTCTGGGGCCTAACACTGTGCCTGGCATGTTATGAATAAACACTCTGAAAATGTTTGCAAAATGAAGCTTGCATATATTACTGCAGCAGAATTAAAAAAAAAAATACACTGTAGCTCAACTCTGATAAAAAGGCAGGATAGCTCAGTTGGTAAAGAATCAACCTGCCATGCAAGAGACCTTGGTTTGATTCCTGGGTCAGGAAGATCTGCTGGGGAAGGGATAGGCTACCCACTCCAGTATTCTTGGGCTTCCCTTGTGGCTTTGCCAGTAGAATCCACCTGCAATGCTGGAGACCTGGGTTCGATTCCTGGGTTGGGAAGATCCCCTGGAGAAGGGAAAGGCTACCCACTCCAGTATTCTTGGGCTTCCTTTGTGGCTCAGCCAGTAAAGAATTCGCCTGCAATGCTGGAGACCTGAGTTCAATTCCTGGGTTGGGAAGATCCCCTGGGGAAGGGATATGCTACCCACTCTCGTATTCTGGCCTGGAGAATTTCATGGACTGCATAGTTCATGGGGTTGCAAAAAGTCAAACATGACAGAGCAACTTCTACTTCACTTTAATGACAAGAGTGAGAACTTAAAAAAAATTTCAAGTAATTTTGGTTGCTTTAATGTGAACCACTCCTGCTTGTAGTAGAAGGGGTATTAATGCCAACCACCAAATAATTTCCAGTTTTACCAAATTTTCCTAAAATATTTGAACTGTTTTTAAGGGACATGCAATATGAATGTGAATGTGATGTTCATGGAATAACAATACACACACACACACACACACAAATCTTGACTCTTAGGGAGGTGATATGTTGTAGTGGTTTCAGTGTGTCATTCATGTGTCATCCATAGATGTGGGAACTATTATAAAATGGGAATAATACATAATTTTAAAATGATGTATTGAGATAAATACTGAATATAGCACTTGATATAGCAAGCATAAACCATTTTAGAAATTGTATGTGATTATTATTGCTAAATATTATTAGAGATAATCCAGTCACCCTTCATGTAATCAAATTCCTATTGACAGTAGTTCATCCTTGACTCAACTCTGCCCTGAAGCTATCTAGTCATCCTTTCATCATCCCTAACCTGTCATAATCCCACTTACATCAGGTCTAGTAATTTGAGGAGGCAAATGTGACGGATGGGCCTACAATATCCCTAATCTACAGAATTTCTGATATCAAAATATCAAAGATTATGCATTCTGGAAATTTTCAACTAGGAAAATTCTATGGAGATATTTCTAATGGAAATAGTATTTAAAATTTTAATTGGGGATATTATGGTGGGAGTTTCAGCTATTTTAACAAAAGCCATAGATGTAGACTTGTTTGGGGGCAAGAGGATCAGGTAGATATCTTATGAACACTCCCTCAAAAGACAAGTACTCAGGACTGACCAGGGGATGCATGTGTGTGAGTGACAGTATGCAACATGCCATCCTGAAGTTTTAGCCTATTGAGAAAACTAGGGGAAAAAAAACACCAAAATTCTCCACATAAAATAAGTGTTAAAATTTCTGAATCTTAACAGGAGAGAGCAAAGAAGCTGACTTACCAAAAGGTTTTCTCTAAGTTTCCAGTAATGAGTCATTTAGAAAAAAAAGACATCTGTTGCATCTAGAAATGGACAAATGGGACCAAAACCGTTCACTAGAAAACAGAATTTGAACCTACGCTGCAAGCAACTTTACAAATAGTTTCCAAGACTAAAAATAAAAAAGAGAATTAGATTCGACTCTTGTGGCTACCAAACCAATATTCTGCTGCATCATGCCAATTTCATTGTTTTTGTTCTATTATGAGTCCTGATCTTTAAAATTCTCCTGAGACAGAGTGCAGTTCTGAATGCCATTCTCATTTGATTGTGTGTCATCCATAACTGTTCTCTAAACTTGGTGTACGCATGTATTTGTTCTTCTAAACTATAGTTACATTGAAAATTAGAAGAGCAACCTGTCCAAGACTGATTCTCAGTGGCATTGTTATGTGATGAAAATATAGTAGGCTTTGTAAGTGAAAGTGAAGTCGCTCAGTCATGTCTGACTCTTTGGGACCCATGGACTGTAGCCCACCAAGGTCCTCCATCCATGGGATTCTTCAGGCAAGAATACTGGAGTGGGTTGTCATTTCCTTCTCCAGGGGATCTTCCCGACCCAGGGATCGAACCCAGGTCTCCCACGTTGCAGACAGATGCTTTTAACCTTTGCACCACCAGGGAAACCCTCGAGTATAGTCAGGTCTAATTTGAATCCTAGTTCAGCCACTGATGAGGTGTGGGAATTTAGTTCCCTTCAGCTGAATGGAGTTGCCTCCTATGTAACATGGAGAACACAATATCTTCCTTGAAGATTTGTTGTAAAGAATACATAAGTATTTGATGTGCTCATTACAGAGTAGTGCTAAATGTTTTCCCTTCTAGCTTCCCAAACTGTGGGTCAACTCTAATACAGCCTCCTTATAAATATTCTAAAATTCTGTACAGGGACAAACTGTATTATTGATGGAAAGGGAAATTTAATTAGTCCTTGGACTCCAGGGGAGACACTGTCAAATTCTGTTTTCTGATGAAAGGTGAATCAGAAGGGATCTAGTGTGCTTGATGATTAATTAACCCTTTGTTTGACATTTGATGGGCTTCCCCTGTGGCTCAGCTGGTAAAGAATCCACCTACAACGCGGGAGAAATGGGTTCCATCCCTGGGTTGGGAAGACCCCCTGGAGGAGGCAAAGGCTACCCGCTCCCACATCCTGGCCAGGAGAATTTCATGGAATCCGTGGGGTTGCAAAGAGTTGGACATGACTGAGTGACTTTCACTTTCGCTTTGACATTTGATGATTCATAGAAAACTGAATGATAATCAAGCACTAATATGCCAGTTGCTTCTTCACTGACTTCTATGACTGGCACTTCTTATACAATATTTCATTTAAACCTTAAAACAACTGGGCTTAGTTTGCATTCTGATCACCCCTAATTAACAGAGGGAAGCCCTGAGATGCAGAGTTGTACCCACTGAAAGTGGCAAATTGAGTGACTGAGTCTAAAAAATGGATATTTTCACTTCATCACTCTGCCCCCCTCCCCAAATCATAGCATTTTTGAAATGTGTTAGTGGTTGAAGGTACATATTGCTTTACACACTATGCTCAGTATATTCATATTACAGTTTTCAGAATTTGTTTTCCTTTGCTCCCTTCTATGTTAATTCCTAACAATTATAAATTTTATTACTTTAAAAATTTGATTTCAACCTGATGGCCTAAGTAACCAAACTTACACATCTAAATTGTATTTCTCCCTGCATTCCTGCCTTTCTCCTTTGCCCCTTCCCCACATTTTCCTCTCTTTCCTTTGGTCATGTCACTCATTTAAATATTACACATGCATATACAAGTATACACATATAGAAATATATCAAAGAACTGCAGATGACTAGTCAGAAAATGATGCTACGACCAATATGGCTTCCTTCCCAGTTTTACCTGTTACTAGTACTGGGCATTCCACAGTCACTTGTAAACCATGGACATGCATCTCTGATCTTGGCTTCCACATCTTCCCCATGGTTAAAATATGCCTGGTCTAGGTTAGGAGTAAAAACCCCTTCAATTTCAGATATATACACTCTAAATGAAAGAAATGCTGTCCAGTAAATTGATGGGCAGCTTTTTATTGCCTTTCTCTCTGTGCAAGCAGATTATTAATTAATTTTATTATATCTGGAAATGTTTCACTAACCATTGAAACAAAGCCATTGATCTATTCATAACGTACCACATCGATACTTGGAAAACACTCTGGCTTACGTCACCACAAAGGCCCAGAGGTGCAGACAGTTGTGGAATGGAAAAGAATGAAGAGTCAACATATATACAAATTAATTGCCCAGAAATGATATGAAATGAAATTCCAATGAAACATGGATTCCCATGGAGATATATATATTTTAGAACAAAGGAAACTAACAACCCTTTATAATGCTACATAATTAAGGAAACTTTAAAATAAAAACTCGAAGAAATTAAATTGCTAGTTAAAGGAATTTTCTCTTGCCCTTTTCCATGAGAATTTTTGCTTAAGGTGATTTAATTGGCTTACTGTTTCCAAAGCTTCTTCATTTGCATTTGGTTAGAGATCTCCTAAAATGATGCCCTAAAGAATATGTGTGCTATAAAAGTATTTACCTCAAAGTGAATATTAAAGAATACTCTAAAAGGTAGGTCCTCATGAAGATAAAGCTTTAATTCATAGCATCAACTTATCCTAAAAAAGATGGTGGTCATATACGTTATTAAGAGTAAAATCCTCAAATGCCTAGCCACATATACAATAATGCCCCATATTTCAGAAACAGTCCTCAATCTCTTCTCTTCTGCTACCATATCAGATACCGCATACATCTTTTAAGTCATGCCTCAAGGTTTGGATTAGCAAATAATACCAAAGCACATGTGGATAAAACAAGAGCTAAAAGAAACACTACAACAAAATCCAGCCATTTCTTGTTTACAAGGGACTCACTCAAAAGAAAGAAAAGTAGGACACAAAAAAACTGAAAATAACAAGATGACAAAAAGTACTAGGAAAATAATAAAGTAAAAGAAAGTATGGCAGTACTAATACAGAAAAACTATATTTCTATGAATTACTATACTGCGTCTTTCTGGGATGAGAATATTAGATGAGAAAAAGAGATACTGCATATTTTAAAGGTAAAAGAGACTTTATAGTAGACAAATAGATTTGGCTTATATACATCTAAGTGCATAGCTATAAATATATAAGGCAAAATATTAGAAACACAAGAAGAAAGGTGCATATCTACAATTATTATAAAAAATTAACACCTATTTCTCAGAAATTAATTGATAAACAAAGGATAAAGCAAATTAAATAATTACAAACTATATCTAATAAACATATAGATAAATTTTATACCCAGGAACTGAAAATATATAGTCATTTTTTAAAAATATATGGATGTGGAAAGTCTCGCTAAGGAATTGCTGCTGCTGTTAAGTCGCTTCAGTCCTGTCTGATTCTGTGTGACCCTATGGACTGCAGCCTGCTAGGCTACTAATTCACTAATTAATTCACTAATGAGTCTAAGGAAATACCAGCCCATTATAATAGTCCACTAACTACAAAAAATATTAAAATTAGTGAAATAAGGAGTATTTGATGATAATATAATCAAATAAAATAACAGAAATTTATAGGAAAACTAATCACTTAGAAACTTAATCTCTTCTGAAATTTTGGCTTATAAAGGAAATCAAAAGAAATTAAAATTTATATTATAAAAAAAGACAAATGAAAACATAATTTATATATAACTGTCATATCAAGGTTATACAGCTCATAGGCATATACATACCACAGAGTGCCAGACCCTAACAGAGAAAATGTATCTCTGTCTTTAAAGATGATAGAATTGGAAAAGTCAAAAAACAACAAAACTGTTGGTTGTCTAGATTCAATGTCAACATACAAAATTGGTATCATTTTCTATACATCCAGAATAGGCAATTTAAGAAGTCAATAGAAAAGAATCTCATTCACAGTACCAAAAAATCTTAAAGTTCTTAGAAAAAAATTAACATTATGTAAAACTTGGCTTAAAGCTCAACATTCAGAAAACTAAGATCATAGCATCTGGTCCCATCACTTCATGGCAAATAAATGGGGAAACAGTGGAAATAGTACCAGACTCTATTTTCTTAAAATCTCTGCAGATGGTAACTGCAGTCATGAAATTAAAAGATGCTTACACCTTGGAAGGAAAGTTATGACCAACCTGGACAGAATATTAAAAAGCAGAGACATTACTTTGCCTACAAAGGTCCGTCTAGNGAAACAGTGGAAATAGTACCAGACTCTATTTTCTTAAAATCTCTGCAGATGGTAACTGCAGTCATGAAATTAAAAGATGCTTACACCTTGGAAGGAAAGTTATGACCAACCTGGACAGAATATTAAAAAGCAGAGACATTACTTTGCCGACAAAGGTCCGTCTAGGCAAGGCTATGGTTTTTCCAGTGGTCATGTATGGATGTGAGAGTTGGACCATAAGGAAAGCTGAAGAATCGATGCTTTTGAACTGTGGTGTTGGAGAAGACTCTTGAGAGTCCCTTGGACTGCAAGGAGATCCAACCAGTCCATTCTGAAGGAGATCAGTCCTGAATATTGACTGGAAGGATTGATGCTGAACCTGAAACTCCAATACTTTGGCCACCTGATGTGAAGAACTGATTCATTTGAAAAGGCCCTGATGCTGGGAAAGATTGACGGCAGGAGGAGAAGGGGACAACAGAGGATGAGATGGTTAGATGGCATCACCAACTCAATGGACATGAGTCTGAGTGAACTCCAGGAACCGGTGATGGACAGGGAGGCCTGGCATGCTGCTGTCCATGGGGTTGCAAAGAGTCAGACACAACTGAGCAACTCACCTGGACCAAATTCCCTCCCTCTGTCTTGCCCCTCCCTCTTTCTTTCTTCCCACTGGTAATTATTAGTTTGTTCTCAATATCTGTGAATCTGTTTCTGTTTTTATATATTTACTAGTTCGTTGTTTTTTAGATTCTACATGTAAGAGATATCTTACAGTATTTGTCTTCCTCTGACTTATATAACTTGGCATAGTACCCTCCAACTCCAGCCATATTGTCGTAAATGGGAAATTTGCAATCTTTTTATGACTAAGTAGTATGTATATGACCCACTCCAGTGTTCTTGCCTGGAGAGTCCCAGGGACAGGGGAGCCTGGTGGGCTGCCGACTACAGGGTCGCAGAGTCGGACACGACTAAAGTGACTTAGCAACAGCAGTATGTATGTGCGTGTGTGTGTATATATATCGTGTCTTTTTTATTCACTCAAATGTTGATCGACGCTTAGTTTGCTCCTGTGTCTTGGCAATTGTAAATAATGCTTCTGTGGACATTAGGGTGTGTGTATCTTTTCCAATTCTTGTTTTCCCTTTTTTCAAATATATACCCAGGTGTGAAATGTTTATATTAGAACAGAAGGTAGACTTATATGGAATAACACTTCTTGTCTTCTCTTTTGATTTGTTCCTGGCCCTTCAACTGTAGTGGATTTTGAGGTGCCTTGGCTCATACTGTTAAACTCTCTCATGGAGCACTTTTCTTATGTGACAAAATGAATGCTAAACGTTTTCTGTCCACAGCAGGACAGGGGATAAGGCAGACTAGTACCTGAATATTTTAGGTAGAGTGACAAATAACACTTCAAAAAGCTAACAAGGAGTGTTTGACTTTTCTCATGAATGTAATGCTTTGACTACTTGGTTTCAGAGATCACTAATGAAAAATTCATTTTACATTGATATATTTGGATTAAGTATGGCTTGGTTTGCTTCTTAAATCTCATAACTCCAATCCCTGGGTAAACTTCTCAAGATTAAAGTAAATCCTAGAATAATAGGGTTTCCTTCATTTTCTGTACTTTTTTTTTTTTGTAATAACACAATCTGATTGAAGCATAAGCAAAACACAGCAGAATCATGCAGTTTTTCAAAATATTGCTAAATATTTCTTCATCTTAATTAAAATCTTAAAAGTAACCAATATTAACAGTTTGACATGTCTTTTTCATCTTTTTTATGCATTCAGAGAGAACAAATATATAGCTTGAATTTTTCTTTAAAAATGTTTTAAACATATACTTGCATAAACTGATTCTTTTCCATTTAAGATAATTTTATATATTTAAAATCTGTGCTTGTAAAGTATTCCTCATGCTACCTTGGGAACTAATTTTAAAAAATCTCTTTAGGAAAAATCTATATATGATTCAAGTTGGAGAACACTGATGAGCTGCATATGATTCCTCTATATATTTGTACCATGATTTAATTACATCAGTCCATCAATGACATCTCAGTTGTTCCTAAAATTTTTCTGTCACAAACAACACTTCAAAGAGCCCCATCATGAAGATGTTTTTACACATAGCTTCCAGAAGTATTCTAGGACATATTACTTTTCAAGAAAAGCAATTACTGACTCAAAGAGCATATATATCATACACTTGAAATATATTCCTAAACTGACCTTCAAAAAGACTTAACCTAGTTACACTCCAATCAACAATACAGGAGAGTAATCAGTCCTCTACACTTTCACCCACATTAAATGCATCAATCTTAAAGATTTTCCTAAACTGATGATTCCCCCCCCCACCCTCAAAAAAAATTACAAAAATTTTTGGCTGCATGACCCAGCAGGGACTAGAGATTGAACTCACACCCCCCCACCTCATCATTAGAAGCTCAGAGTCCTAACTACTGGACTTCCAGGGAGGTCCCCACAAAACTCACACTATTTTAAATTCCAATTTTCTTGTTACGAATAAAGTTGAACATTCTCTTTCTGTGTCCATTTCTGTTATTTACTTCTATAAGTTGCTTTTCCATGTTCTTTGTCCTTTTTTTACATTTATTGACTTATAACTGCTTTATAGGAGTTCTTTGTATATTTGGAATATTCTTTGTTATATTTGTAACAAATATTTTCTCTTTTGGTCATTTGTGTTTTATGGTATCTTCTATTGTACAATATATTTTATCTCATCTGTTGGAAATCTTGTTAATCTTTTCCTTTAAACTTCTGTGTTTTCTGATTTGCTTAGGAAGGTCTTGCCCACATGAAGGTAGTAAAAATACTTCTGTGTGTGTTTCTCTAGTACTACTTTCAGAAAATCAAACAATGCCTCTCCCAGAGCAGTTTGAGGGAGAATTCATCTGGATTTACACTCTAATACCCAAACCTTTCCTTAATATACAGAATGGGCTCTGGATTTGCTATCTTCATTCCTCTCTTTCTTGCCCTAACACCACTTTACCTTAATTACCTTACTTAGGTTTATGGCTTATTTTGAAATTTGTTACTACTTTTTCCTCTTGTTTTACCAAATTTTCTATACATATTCTCCTATAGAAAAACTTTAGGATCTGGATCTCAAATTACATGAAATTTTCTATCGTGATTTTAACTGAAAAGGAATCAAATCATGAATTTGTGAATTTTCCCAATGCTGAGTCTCCCCATGGTACTCCCTATGGTATTCTTTTACATTCATACAAGTCTCCCTTTTTTGCCTTTAATTAAAGTAGTGTAGCTTAGTTCAGATAGGATTTGAATCAGTTCAGTTCAGTCACTCAGCCATGTCTGACTCTTTGCAACCCCATGGACTGTAGCATGCCAGGCCTCTCTGTCCATCACTAACTCCCGGAGTTTACTCAAACTCATGTTGATTGAGTTGGTGATGCCATCCAACCATCTCATCCTCTGTCGTTCCCATCTCCTCCTACCTTCAATCTTTCCCAGCATCAAGGTCTTTTCCAGTGAGTCAGTTCTTCACATCAGGTGGCCAAAGTATTGGAGTTTCAGCTTCAATATCAGTCCTTCCAATGAACACTCAGGGCTAAACTCCTTTAGGATGGACTGGTTGGATCTCCTTGCAGTCCAAGGGACTCTCAAGAGTCTTATCCAACACCACAGCTCAAAAGCATCAATTCTTCAGCACTCAGCTTTCTTTTGGAGAAGCAATGGCAACCCACTCCAGTATTCTTGCCTGGAAAATCCCATGGACAGAGAAGCCTGGTAGGCTGCAGTCCATGGGGTTGCTAAGAGTCAGACACGACTGAGCGACTTCACTTTCACTTTTCAACTTCATGCATTGGAGAAAGAAATGGCAACCCACTCCAGTGTTCTTGCCTGGAGAATCCCAGGGACGGGGGAGCCTGGTGGGTTGCAGTCTACAGGGTCGCACAGAGTCGGACACGACTGAAGTAACGTAACAGCAGCAGCTTTCTTTATGGTCCAACTCTCACATCCATACATGACTACTGGAAAAACCATAGCCTTGACTAGATGGACCTTTGTTGGCAAAGTAATGTCTCTGCTTTTTAATATGTTATCTAAGTTGACTGTAACTCTCCTTTCAAGGAGCAAGCGTCTTTTAATTTCATGGCTCCAATCACCATCTGCAGTGATTTTGGAGACCAAAAATGTAAAGTCTCTCACTGTTTCCATTGTTTCCCAATCTATTTGCCATGAAGTGATGGGACCAGATGCCATGATCTTAGTTTTCTGAATGTTGAGTTTTAAGCCAACTTTTTCACTCTCTTCTTTGAATTTCATCAGGAGGCTCTTTAGTTCTTCACTTTCTGCCATAAGGGTGGTGTCATCTGCATATTTGAGGTTATTGATATTTCTCCCAGCATCTTGATTCCAGCTTGTGCTTCATCGAGCCAGCATTTCTCACGATGTACAGGGCTTCCCTGGTGGCTCAGAGGTTAAAGCTTCTGCCTCCAATGCGGGAGACCTGGGTTCGATCCCTGGGTCGGGAAGATCCCCTGGAGAAGGAAATGGCAATCCACTCCAGTATTCTTGCCTGGAGAATCCCATGGACGGAGAAGCCTAGTAGGTTACAGTCCACGGGGTCGCAAAGAGTCGGACACGACTGAGCGACTTCCCCTTCACCTTCACTCTGCATATAAGTTAAATAAATAGGGTGATAGTATACAGCCTTGACATACTCCTTCCCCAATTTGGAACCAGTCTATTGTTCCATGTCTAGTTCTAACCATTGCTTCCTTTCCTGCATATAGATTTCTCAAGAGGTAGGTCAGGAGGGCTGGTATTCCGATCTCTTTCAGAATTTTCCACTGAAAATTTTCAGAATTCAGAATTTTCAGAATTTTCAACTTATTTTGATCCACAGGGTCAAAGGCTTTGGGATAGTCAATAAAGCAGAAGTGGATGCTTTTCTGGAACTCTCTGGCTTTTTTGATAACCCAGTGGACGCTGACAATTTAATCTCTGGTTCCTCTGCATTTTCGAAAACCAGCTTGAATGGGAATTTCATGGTTCACATTCTGTTTAAGCCTGTCTTGGAGAATTTTGAGCATTACTTTGCTAGCATGTGAGATGAGTGCAATTGTGCAGTAGTCTAAACATTCTTTGACATTGCCTTTCTTTGGGACTGGAATGAAAACACCTTTTCCAGTCCTGTGGCCACTGCTGAGTTTTCCAAATTTGCTGGCATATTGAGTGCAGCACTTTCACAGCATCATCTTTTAGGATTTAAAATATCTCAACTGGAATTCCATCATCTCCACTAGCTTTGTTCATAGTGATGCTTTCTAAGGTCCACTTAACTTCTTATTCCAGTATGTCTGGCTCTAGGTGAGTGATCACACCATCGTGATTTTCTGGGTCATGAAGATCTTTTTTTTATAGTTCTGTGTATTCTTGCCACATCTTCTTAATATCTTCTGCTTCTGTTAGGTCCATACCATTTCTTCCTTTATTGTGCCCATCTTTGCATGAAACATTCCCTTGGTATCTCTGATTTTCTTGAAGAAATCTCTAGTCTTTTCCCATTCTATTGTTTTCCTCTATTTCTTTGCATTGATCACTGAGGATGGCTTTCTTATCTCTCCTTGCTATTCTTTGGAACTCTGCATTCAAGTTGGTATATCTTTCCTTTTCTCCTCTGTCTTTCACTTCTCTTCCTTTCACAGCTATTTGTAAGGCCTCCTCAGACAACCATTTGGGCTTTTTGCATTTCTTTTCCATGGGGATGGTCTTGATCCCTGCCTCCTGTACAATGTCATGAAACTCTGTCCATAGTTCTTCAGGCACCCTGTCTATCAGATCTAATCCTTTGAATCTATTTGTCAGTTCCACTGTATAATCATAAGAAATTTGATTTAGGTCATACCTGAATGGTCTAGTGGTTTTCCCTACTTTCTTCAATTTAAGTCTGAATTTGG
>SJYX01016533.1:557223-575367 GCA_006410675.1 Oreotragus oreotragus | reverse complement strand
GAAAATGAGTATACTACCCAAAGCAATCTACAGATTCAAGCTACCAGCAGTATTTTTCAGAGAACTATAACAAATAATTTCATAATTTGTATGGAAATACGAAAAAAAAAACCTCGACTAGCCAAAGCAATCTTGAGAAAGAAGAATGGAACTGGAGGAATCAACCTGCCTGACTTCAGGCTTTACTACAAAGCCACAGTCATCAGGACAGTATGGTACTGGCACAAAGACAGAAATATAGATCAATGAAACAAAATAGAAAGCCCAGAGATAAATCCATGCACCTATGGACACCTTATCTTCGACAAGGGAGGCAAGAATATACAATAGAGAAAAGACAATCTCTTTAACAAGTGGTGCTGGGAAAACTGGTCAACCACTTGTAAAAGAATGAAACTAGAACACTTTCTAACACCATACAAAAAAATAAACTCAAAATGGGTTAAACATCTAAACGTAAGACCAGAAACTATGAGAACATAGGCAAAACACTCTCCGACATAAATCACAGCAGGATCCTCTATGACCCACATCCCAGAATACTGGAAATAAAAGCAAAAATAAACAAATGGGACCTAACTGAACTTAAAAGCTTTTGCACAACAAAGGAAACTATAAGCAAGGTGAAAGACAGCCTTCACAATGGGAGAAAACAATAGCGAACAAAGCAACTGACAAAGAATTAATCTCAAAAAAATATACAAGCAACTCCTGCAGCTCAATTCCAGAAAAATAAATGACCCAATCAAAAAATGGGCCAAAAAACTAAATAGACATTTCTCCAAAGAAGACATGCAGATGGCTAACAAACACATGAAAAGATGCTCAACATCACTCATTATCAGAGATATGTAAATCAAAACCACAATGAGGTACCATTTCATGCTAGTCAGAATGGCTGCAATCCAAGTCTACAAGCAATAAATGTTGGAGAGGGTGTGGAGAAAAGGGAACCCACTTACACTGTTGGTGGGAATGCAAACTAGTACAGCCACTATGGAGAACAGTGTGGAGATTCCTTTAAAAACTGCAAATAGAACTGCCATATGATCCAGCAATCCCACTGCTGGGCATACACACTGAGGAAACCAGAATTGAGAGAAACATGTGTACCCCAATGTTTATCGCAGCACTGTTTATAATAGCCAGGACATGGAAGCAACTTAGATGTCCATCAGCGGATGAATGGATAAGAAAGCTGTTGTACATAAACACAATGGAATATTACTTAGCCATTAAAAATACATTTTAATCAGTTCTAATGAGGTGGATGAAACTGGAGCCTATTATACAGAGTGCAGTAAGCAAAACACCAATACAGTATACAGATATACAATACAGATATATGGAACTTAGAAAGATGGTAATGATAACCCTGTATGCAAGACAACAAAAGAGACACAGATGTATAGAACAATCTTTTGGACTCTGTGGGAGAGGGCGAGGATGGAATGATTTGGGAGAATGTCATTGAAACATGTATATTATCACATGTGAAATGGATCACCGTCCAGGTTTGATGCAAGATACAGGATGCTTGGGGCTGGTGCGCTGGGATGACCCAGAGGGATGGTACGGGGAGGGAGGTGGGAGGGAGGTTCAGGATGGGGAACACATGTACACCCACGGTGGATTCACGTTAATGTATGGCAAAACCAATACAACATTGTAAAGTAATTCGCTGCCAATTAAAATACGTAAATTCATATTTTTAAAAAGGGAAAGAATTTACCACTTATTCTGCATGATTCCAGAATAGTTTGCAGATCTCTAGGTTAAAAAGTTTCTCACTGTAGCTGTACATACATCAAGTCACAGTTGGGAATGGGAGTTGCCTTGACCTTTCACAGGGTACACTGTTAGGGCTCAGCAGCAAATTATTACTTAATCAATGAGCTTTCATTATGTATATAATTCACCGACTGCGATTGGCATGGGTTGAAAACTTGGAGAATGTGCCATCTCTCGGGAGATAATGCTTGCACACACACAGCTGACACCTGGAGGATTTATAAACACCAATCATTGCCTTAGATCACAAAGTTTGATTTAAAAAAACTGGCGTTTGGAATTCAACAGGCTCTGCTTTAATCAGATCACATTCATTCTCTCACTTGGTGAAATGGATTTTAGCCTGAACAATCATTTATTCAATCATCCACAGAGGACAGCTTAGACTTAGATGCATGCAGGCTATTTGGTCATTCAGGTTTCAAACTGTTTTTGATGCCGGAGGCTGCTCACACAGTGAAGTCCCAGCTGGAAAGCTACGCAGTGTACCTGCAAGGTTTTGGGACCAGGTAAGTCCAGCTGCATCTGACTAGCTGACAGGGTAGAGTCACTGGCAAGTGATCTTTCTGGAGGTGATCTAGAAAAGCCTCACTGTGAGGAGCTCACCCACAAAGAAGGAAAGATTAAGGAATGAAATCTTGGTGTGAGAACAATGGGGCACTTTGAACTGGGGAGGAGTGTGATTTCTGGCCCAACCCTCCTGATATCAATTAAGTTATCTGTGAACTCAGACCACAACCATTTTCCTTCTTGGGGCTACTTGCATCTGATAACAGAAATTACCATAGACTTTTAGAGAGATGCTTTTCCAAGTCGCTCAAAATATAGACATTTTCCTATAATTTCCTAAGTGTGTAAGCTACTCCCAAGCAGTTCTTGCTCCCTAGCTCCTCTCTTTCCTACAACCACTTCCTCAGAAAAACAATCTCCCCACATGCCTCCTAAGCCCAGGGCTGCTGGCTGCCTGCCATTCATCACCCCTACCTCCTTCCAGCTCAAATTCTGATCTTGCTTGGGTATTTATCCCTGGACCACACAGTGTACACAATTAACAGGAGACTGACACAATCCCTGGTACCAAGGGTGGGTAATAACTAGTCTCAAAGAACCATCACATGGAACTCTCTTGGCAACAGTTACTAATGCAGGAGTGGACTTCTGACTTCAGTTGGTTCCACCAGCCTAAAGTGAAAGACTTAGATTCCTTCCTTGGGCAGTGGTTTCTCTCTCTCCCTCCTTCTAGAAGCGAACAAGAGACTACATGGCTACAGTTGTTCTGCTGCCAGTCATCTTAGGACCCAAACAGGAAGAACCCTTAGGATAAAGCAAACACTCTAGAGAGGAGCAGAAAGATAGAACAATCTGGTCTCTGGCATGGTAGCTTGAGCCCATGAATCAAATTACCCCGCAGTCGTGACTGCTGCACTCTGTGCTGTGTGAAATAATACAGTTCCTTGTTGCTTAAGTCCAGATGAGTCATAGCTTCTCTTACGGTAGTTGAATCCGTACCAACGGATATATTACACAAACAGCTAATTACAAAATTGTGAGTTCAGAATTTTGTGGTGTGCTCAAAACGAAGTTAAACTGACTCATTTAGTGATTTACATAATTGTCACACTCCATAAGTAAATAGAAATTATAAACAATGTGCACAAATGACTACTTTTCCAGGGAGATGGATGGAGGATGGGACATGGAGCAATAGAAAACTTACCTTGTTCAGAACTGTGGGTGGAAATCTTCTATCCCGCTCACTTCTAAGAAAAGGAGCTACATATACCTTTGTGATCAATAATCGGCTCTCATTTGGAAAGGGGCTGTTGCTTATTGAGTACTTACTGGAGGCCAAGCAGTGTCCCAGGTGCTTTGTATACAGTTGGAGTCCTGCAGTCATTGAGCTCAGTAGACGTGGAGTCACTAACTGGTCCCCTCAGTGCTCTTGCTGAATGCAGCCTATAATGAAATGTAAGGGCAGATTGAGTACACGTCTTCCCTACTCTGCTGCTGCTAAGTCACTTCAGTCATGTCTGACTCTGTGCGACCCCAGAGACAGCAGCCCACCAGGCTCCCCCATCCCTGGGATTCTCCAGGCAAGAACACTGGAGTGGGTTGCCATTTCCTTCTCCAATGCATGAAAGTGAAAAGTGAAAGGGAAGTCATTCAGTCGTGTCCGACTCTTCATGACCCCATGGACTGCAGCCCACCAGGCTCCTCCGTCCATGGGATTTTCCAGGCAAGAGGACTGGAGGGGGGTGCCATTGCCTTTTCCGCTTCCCTACTCTGCTTCACCCAGATTCCACACTTGGATTCCCCAAGATTACTGTTCTCTTAGTGAAATCAGTTTTTCCCAACACACAACCACTATACCCAAAGGAGCCCCTTCCAGAGGAACTTCTGAACTGTGGTATCAACATCAGCCCCTCCACACAAACTCTTAGGTTCTGGTGTTAAGTCTTGGTCAAAAGCCAAAATAGCTACCCTTTCTGGCAGGGCAAATTTATCTCAAGTGTTCCTTTTTCAGGGCAAACACTACCCAGGGAGTGGACCCTAGTCCCTCTTCCTTGACTGCTTCTTTGGCTCCTGATGTTGAGCCTCATTTGCCTACCACGTCGACTTCTTCAGTTTTAATGTCTCCTCTTTGCTTTCACCCAGGAGACCCTTGATCGAGACCTCCTTCTGTTTCTGCCAGCTAGGCACTGGGTGCTCCAGGGAGCCCAGTCGCATGCCTCTCTGCTTTATTCCTCACCTTTCTTAGAACTGACTGCTTGTACCAGCTCTGCTCTCTGTGAGGCACGAGGAGGTAACCACGGGAGGGTTTTAAATTGTTAGAATTAGGGCAGGAGCTAGGGCAAGGATGAAGAGCAGTGCCAAAGCCAGGGAGTGGAAAACCCAGGGGAAACCCACCACTGGGCTGTGCCCTGCAGGCCTGCAAGGCCTGTACTTGCCCCGCTTTAAACAAGAGTCCAGAGTCAGTTAGAGACATCAGGGGCTGAATGGAGCAGAGTTGGGGGGGGGCACTTACTTGTCTGAAGCAAGGTCCTGGAGCAACACCCCAGTGTGTGCGGCAGAAGTCGAGCAGGACATGGCAGCCTTCTTCTCTCTCCTTCAATCTCTGTGGAGGTTGCAGGTTATGAGAGAAATTGACATCAGGTGGGCTCATCAGCTACCAGGGAAACCAGCAGAGGGGCGCACCCCCTCCCGCCCCTTTGATGAGAACGATCACCAGCTGGGGCCTGGGGCAAGTACTTGGAAGGTCAGTTGGGGAGAGGGGGGAGGGTATAGGTGAAGCAGGCACTGGTCAGTCAGGGGCTGGACAGAGAGCAAGAGAGCAGCCATCTTGAGTGGCCTGACTATAAGCCTGCTTTCAGAACACAGTGCTCCCCCTTTCCCTAGGGGCATTTTAGTAACCCTGATACTGGATTTTCTACTTTATGTCCTTTCTGAGCCAGGCTAATGTTTCAGTGACTGCACCTGAACTGCAAGTTGCTTGTATTTTTATCTTCTGTTTGCAAGCATCTGGGCTCCTATATTTTGAGATGCATTGACTTCTGATTCTTGTAGTCCTTCAAGCCCCCCTTGGAGCTCCTGGAGACGCAGGTGCTTCCCCTGCTTCTGCTCTTGCAGTTATTAAGAGGCCCATGCTGCTCAGTTATTTAGTTATTCACTCATATTCATAGAAAAACATAGAGGCAGTTTGCTTAATTACAGTGCTTGATGCTGCGATGTGTCTCCCAATTTTCTGTGTGTGGTTTCATCTGTGTAACAGGCACTCTGCATGAATTCAAGACCTTTAATCACTGGGGAATTTTCTCCCGCAGAAATAATATGCAAAGAGGGAAACTGACTTCAAGGATTCCATCTAAAGAGTGCTTTTTCGACTCTGGTCTTACTGGGTTCAGGGGGCCTGGATGAGCTGTTGCTGTGTGATTTGAATGTGCAAACCAAAATTAAGCTTCTGGTTTGCATTCTTCATCTGCTAATGAAAGTTCTATTTTGTATTTACCTGCAGGTGAAGATTTAGACTTCGCCCTCTCTGGAGATCACTGCAAAAGAAGGGGATGAATAATTGGATGGTCTCAAAAACATGGGAAGAGAAAGGCTTCAGGCTTTCACCATAAAACTGAATTTTGTGAATCTATCAGTTAATGTGGGGAAATAGAGTATATCCTGTGGCCTCCCTCTGAACGCACTGAACAAATCCAGTTCTGGTCTAGATTTATTGAGTAGAATGTTTTTTGNACCCAGTCATACGGTGACGTCACCGCCCCGGCCGCCCCCCGGCCCCAGAGCAGCCTCCCGACTCCCCAGCCCCGCCCCTGACCGGCTCCGCCCCGGATAGGCCCCGCCCCGCCCCAGGCCCCGCCCCCCGGGATTCTCAATCCCGGTTAGAGCGCTGACGGCGGGCGTTCACGCGACATCTCTCCGGAGCCGCGCGGGTGAAGATGTCATTTGTCTCATTTTACAGTCCACAGTCGTGGGCCTCTTCTCCTTTCGACCTACACCCTCTGCCTCTATGATCTCATCTAGTCTCGTGGTTTTAAATGCCATCTGTAGGCTCAGGAGCTCCAGATTTTGTATTTCCAGAGGGAAGGGCTTCTTTTTGAGTTCCAGACTGGATCCAACTGCCCACTCAGCGCCTTCACGTGGGTACCAGATGGGGCCCCCATGCCCTGCACGGCCAAGATCCCACTCCTGAGCATCAACCCTAGCTCAGCAACATACACACCCAGTATCTCCATCTCAGCTGTTCAAATCCCAGACCTCGGAGCCTTGCTCCGCTCCTTTCCTTTCTCCTCACTTCAGGAGTCACTGGCTCCACCTCCAATACCACCCTGCATCTGACCACTTCTGGCCACCCCCAGTTCTGCCACCTGGTCCAGGGACCACCAGCTCAGCTGGACCACAGCCACAGTCTCCTGATAACGTCCTCACTTTATCCCGAAAGGCTTTTTTCACACACCAGACAATATTCTCCTTGTAACAAAGATCACCTTAACACTCTCCCACCCTTTGGCTTAACACTCTCAAAGATTTTTCTTCGCATTTATAATACAAACTCTACTCCTCCCTTCGGTCTACAGGGCCCTGAGCCATCCGGTCTCTGCCCAGCCTCACCTCTGTCCCTCTCAGTCACACTGCCCTCTTTACTGTTCACTTAACACACCAAGCTCATTCCTGCCACAAGTCCTTTGCATTTGCTGTTTCCTCTTCTGTTCACTGCCTGGCTCTTTCTCATCCTTCAGGTCAGCTCAGATGTCACGGCCTTAGAGAGGTCTTTCCTGACAGCCCTGGCTAAAGGAGCCACCATCTCTGAAATTTGGTTTTTATATTAGCTTAATATCTCCATATTGAAGGATATGGCAACCCACTCCAGTATTCTTGCCTGGAGAATCCCAGGGATGGGGGAGCCTGGTGGGCTNGAGGTCTTTCCTGACAGCCCTGGCTAAAGGAGCCACCATCTCTGAAATTTGGTTTTTATATTAGCTTAATATCTCCATATTGAAGGATATGGCAACCCACTCCAGTATTCTTGCCTGGAGAATCCCAGGGATGGGGGAGCCTGGTGGGCTGCCGTCTATGGGGTCACACAGAGTCGGACATGACTGAAGTGACTTAGCGGCAGCAGCAATATCTCCATATTAATATTAGCTTAATATATGCTGAGAAGGGCCCATCTAGTCAAAGCTGTGGTTTTTCCAGTAGTTATATATGGATGTGAGTCGGACCATAAAGAAGGCTGATCGCCAAAAAATTGATGCTTTTGAACTGTGGTGTTGGAAAAGATTCTTGAGAGCCCCTTGGAGGGCAAGGAGATCAAACCAGTCAGTCCTAAAGGAAATCAATCCTGTATTCATTGGCAGGACTGATGCTGAAGTTCCAGTACTTTGGCCACTTGATGCAAAGAGTCGACTTATTAGAAAAGACCCTGATGCTGAGGAAGTTTGAGGGCAGGAGGGGAAGGGGACAACAGATGATGAGATGGTTGGATGGCACCATCAACTCAATGGACATGAGTCTGAGCAAATTCTGGGTGGTAGTGAAGGACGGGGAAGCCTGGCGTGATGCAGTTCATGGGGTCACTGAGAGTTGGACATTACCTAGCGACTGAACAACAAATATCGCCATAGGTTATTATCTTGCTTATATATTTGCTCATTATAACCAGGATGTAAGTTTCATGAAGGTAGAAACTTGTCTATCTTCCTGACTACTGCAGATCTTTTGCCTAGAGCAGTGCTCGACACATAAGCAAGCCCTCAGTAAATACTTGTTGAGGAAATAAATGAGTAAAGGCTCAGAGAGGTCAAGTGACTTTCTAAAGTCACCCAGCCAGGAAGTACAAGAACTGGAGTTTGAATCTAGACCTAATTCTTGGTCTAGACATTTGGGATTCTGCCCAACTGGGTGAGGTCCAGTATAAATGTAGGGGATGTGTTCAGGGCCTGTATTCAGGGATGAATACATTCAGGGATGTATTCAACCACCCCAAAAGAGGTGGCTTTGGGGGCAAAATAGAGGGGTGTCCCAGTTCCTTCTTTTCCTTTGCTCATGGTGTTTCCATTGCCTGAAGTGCCTGCTGCCGCTCCAGGAGCCATCAGTTCTGTGAAATGGACATCACAGCACCTACATTATTTTACGAGAAGGACCAAGGACCTTCCCAACTAGGAGGTCTTTCTGTGGTCACCAGCAAGGCTCCCCCTTCCCTTGATCTCAGAGCTCTTGCTTTGCTTCCTCACCTATGAGCGTTGGTCCACCTAGGATTGTGACCGCTATCCCTTACCTCCCAAAGGGCTGGGTTTCATATGCAAGTTGGCCCACTAGCTTCCCAAGTGACCGAATGTTGCAGCAGCTATGTCTGGCAAAGTAGTCCCTCAAAAATTGTTCCTTGCCTTATATCTACATAGCTAAGAGAGCCATTCACATTACTTCTTGGAGTACCAAAGTTCTCAGTTTTAGAAATAGCACAATTGTGACTGTCTTTTTTCTCTACCCTCCATTTTCAATGAGTTTTCAAAAGTTGAGGCCATAGTAGGTGTTTGACTAATGAATGAACCCCCTGTGGATCTGCACAACACCGCTAGACACCATGAAGCCTAAATTCTCCCATCTCCTACCTGCCTGCACTAGGGGGTCAAAGCTTCAGGAGCCACCCAGCAGGGACTACTCCCTGCAGATGTGGCTCCCTCTCTGGTCAAGGTCAAGGGACATGGTGCAATGTCATATTTAAAAGTGGGAGCTCTCTGGCTTGAAGCGGTCCCTAAGGGCCAAATTTGGGACAATTTGAGCATCAGAAGAAATAACAGTAAACATGGGTTATGAGCTGCTGAATAAGAGAAGAACCCATGAGTCTATATAATATGAATAAATAAATAAAGAGAAGAGAAAGCTCCATCTTTAAGTAAAAAGAAAGATAGGGACTTCCCTGGTGGTCCAGCGGCTAAGACTCCACACTCTCAATGCTGGGGCCCATGTTTGATCCCTGGTCAGGGAACTAGAGCCCACATACATGCTGCAACTAGGAGTTCACATGCCACAACTTAGAAAAATCCTGTATGCTTCAACTAAAACCTGGCGTAGCCAAACACATACACAAACAAAACTAAACACTGACGTGTGCAGAGGTAAGGGGCATCTGTGCAATTTACTCTCAAGTGGAGTGGGAGGGTGGATTATAGATAAAATATTAACAACTGAGGAGTCTGGGTGAAGAGCGTACAGAAATTAGATATTGTTCCTGCAATGTTTGTTTTAATTAGAAAAGTAGGATTTTGTTTCTTTGCTTGTTCTCAACAGGGGCTCTCAAGTCAGCCTATGAGCTCAAATCCCAGCCTCACACCCCCCGCCCCCACCAACCGAGTGACTTAACCACTCTCTGCCTCCTTTATAAACTGGGTTCACTGTTGATAATAGTGCCTGCTCTGTGGCTTATGAAACAATTTATTGGGTTCACACTGAGAAGCATTGGGCACAGTGCCTAGTACGCAGTAAGAGATCAGTAAATAAATACTGGGTTAGAGAGAGATGAGTCCTCTGGAGTCCCCTAGGACACTCCCTCTGAGAAACTGCTTCTCCCCCAGGTGAGTGACGCAAAGCCAGTGGGGACCTCACCCTGCCCGGAGACCCCTCCTCCTGTCAACAGGAAGGAGCCTTGTGGCCTGTGCCTAGAGAAGGAGCCGCCCTTTGCCAGCAAGGCCCAGCAGACCTCCAACTGGCCCAGCTGGTCTCTGCTCACCTGCCTGGCTCCAAACCACCAAACAGCACTGCAGTAGGTCCCGGCGGGGCCCCGGCCCACAGTGGGTGCTGTGCCTGATAGCGGTTGCTCAGTAACCAAGCTCGACCCAAGCCAGGGGCTGCAGCTCGGAACCACCCCTGGCTGCCCCAGAGCTGGGTATTCCTTCCTCCCAGCCTCAGTCTTTCCCACCTGCAGAGTGAGAGTGTAGAATCAGGTCAGTGGTTTTTCAACAACCTCAAACCACAGTGAACTTTCTTCAAATGAAACTTAACTCTGCAGTGTGTCCTGCCTTATAAACCATCAGAAGCCAGGCTGCCACGGAGGCGACCCGGGCTGGCTTTAAGTTTTCCCTCCTTGGGTGTTTTCTGGAGACCCTTCTTGCCCTGAGGTTTGATTTCCAGGCCCCCATGAGCTCCCGACCCTGGACCCTCGGGCCTTCCCTTCCTTGATTTGCAGGGTGGCTCCATCAGTTGGGCCAGGTCCCACGTTTCCCACGGATCCCTCTACCTGGTGGGCGTGATCAGCAGAGACATCCCTTTCAGCTCCTTCAGGCACCTTATCTTGTCCCAGCCCCTCCACCCATCACGTACGCCATGTGTATGTTGTATGTATGCTCAGTCGCTCAGTCACATCCAACTCTTTGTGACTGCATGGACTACAGCCCACCAGGCTCCCCTGTCCATGGAATTATCCCAGCAAGAATACTGGAGTGGATTGCCATTTCTTCCTCCAGAGGCTCTTCCTGACCTAGGGATCAAACCCCAGTCTCCTGCATCTCCTGCATTGGCAGGCGGATTTTTTACCACTGAGCCACGTGGGCAGCCCCTCAGATGCCTTGTACCAGTTTCTTACTACTGCTTCTCACTTCTTTTTTAAATATTTATTTCTTTGGCTGTGCCGGGTCTTAGTTGTGGCATTTGGGATCTAGTTCTGAACTGGGAACTAGTTCCCTGAACAGGGATCGAACCCCAGGCCCCCTGCATTGAGAGTGTGCAGTCTATGCCACTGGACCACCAGGGAAGTCCCACTGCTTATTACTTCTGACTCTACCTATGTCTGTTATGTTTATGAGATGCTGTCTTTGAGCCAGACACTGCGCTAAATGCCTAAGACCTATTTACATGATATCTATTTTCCCATAGCATATCTCTTCTTCTACTGCTAAACAAACCAATCATCAAAAAAAATTATCTGTACTTTTATCACATTTTAGTGTCTTCATAACTTCAATGTCTCCTTCCTACAGTATCCTTCTCCAATGAGGTGGAGAATGTGGTACAGAAATGATCAACCCCATCAGGTTTATGGGTTCACCAAATGCCTTGGGAGTCCCCCCATTGCCGAGTATGGTGTTCCTGATCCCCTTAAGCCCCTCTCCCCATCTTACAAGTTAGGTATTATCATCGCTATGTTGCAGGTGAGGAAATTGAAACCCAGAGAGGTGAGGAATCTTGCCCATTACACACAGCTAGTCCCCAGCAAGAGGAGAACTTGAACTCAGGTTGATCTGACTCAGGGGCCATGCTCTCTGCCGCTGCCCCTGTCAGGAAAAACCTTGGGCTTTGCTGGAGAGAAATGAGCTGTTTCACATGGGCCACTCCTCCTGTGGGAGGAATCCTCCCCCTCTTTTTCCCTCCTACTTTAAAATCATAAGAAAACTGGGCGGGGTCGGGGGAGGCCTGACAGATGGTGTCCCTACACTGGGCTGCTGTCTGCAGGGGTCCTGGGTCTGGGCAACAGATTGTGTGTGTGTGCTTAGTTGCTCAGTCATGTCCGACTCTTTGTGACCCCATGGACCCCCACCAAGCTGCTCTGTCCATGGAGATTCTCCAGGCAAGAATACTGAAGTGGGTTGCCATGCTCTCCTCCAGGGGATCTTCCCAACTCAGGGATCGAACCTAGGTCTCCCACACTGCAGGCGGATTCTTTACCCTCTGAGACACTGGGAAAGCCAACAAAGAGAAAAATGAATTTGAACAAATCCAGATAATCATAATAGCTATTGTTGTCCTGTTTATGAGACATTTCCTCTGTGGATCTTTTATCTCACAAACGCTATGAGGTGTCTTTCTTGTCCCCACTGTGCAGATGAGGAAACTGAGGCTTAGAGAGGCAATGCCACTTGCTCAGAACATGCCAGTGAACAGACTCTCACCACCTCTGTAAATATGAGCATTTCAATGGCACTTCACCAGGACAGGGTGTTTTCATTTTTTAAGTTCTGCTAGATACTCTGGAGTATCTAGAAGGCCTCAGGAAGCATCACTACGAACAAAGCTAGTGGAGGGGATGGAATTCCTGTTGAGCTATTTCAAATCCCAGAAGATGATGCTGTTAAAGTGTTGCACTCAATATGCCAGCAAATTTGGAAAACTCAGCAGTGGCCACAGGACTGGAAAAGGTGTTTTCATTCCAATCCCAAAGAAAGGCAATGCCAAAGAATGTTCAAACTACCGCACAATGGCACTCATCTCACACACTAGCAAAGTAATGCTCAGAATTCTTCAAGCAAAGCTGCAACAGTTTGTGAACCGAGAACTTCCATATATTCAAGCTAGATTTAGAAAAGGCAGAGGAACCAGAGATGAAACTGCAAAGCATCTGCCTCCAATGCAGGAGACCCGGGTTCAATCCCTGGGTCAGGAAGATCCCCTGGAGAAGGAAATGGCAGTCCACTCCAGTATTCTTGCCTGGAGAATCCCATGGACGGAGAAGCCTAGTAGCTTACAGTCCACGGGGTCGCAAAGAGTCGGACACGACTGAGTGACTTCACCTCACCTTGGATCATTGAAAAAGCAAGAGTTCCAGAAAAACATCTACTTCTGCATTATTAACTATGCTAAAGCCTATCACTGTGTGGATCACAACACACTGTGGAAAATTCCTCAAGAGATGGGAATACCAGACCATCTGATCTGCCTCCTGAGAAATCTGTATGCAGGTTAAGAAGCAACAGTTAGAACTAGACATGGAACAACAGACTAGTTCCAAATTGGGAAAGGAGTACGTCAAGGCTGTATATTGTCACCCTGCTTATTTAACTTATATGCAGAGTACATGCTGAGCTAGATGAAGCACAGGCTGGAATCAAGATTACAGAGAGAAATATCAATAACCTCAGATATGCAGATTACAACAGACTAGTTCCAAATTGGGAAAGGAGTACGTCAAGGCTGTATATTGTCACCCTGCTTATTTAACTTATATGCAGAGTACATGCTGAGCTAGATGAAGCACAGGCTGGAATCAAGATTACAGAGAGAAATATCAATAACCTCAGATATGCAGATAACACCACTCTTAAGGCAGAAAGAGAAGAGGAAATAAAGAGCCTGTTGATGAAAGTGAAAGAGGAGAATAAAAAAGTTGGCTTAAAACTCAGCCTTCAAAAGCTGAAGATCATGGCATCTGGTCCCATAACTTCATGGCAGATAGATGGGGAAACAATGGAAACAGTGACAGACTATTTTCTTGGGCTCCAAAATCACTGCAGATGGTGACTGCAGCCATGAAATTAAAAGACGTTTGCTCCTTGGAAGAAAAGCTATGACCAACCTAGACAGCATATTAAAAAGTAGAGACATTACTTTGCCAACAAAAGTCTGTCTAGTCAAAGCTATGGTTTTTCCAGTAGTCATGTATGAATGTGAGAGTTGGACCATAAAGAAAGCTGAACACCGAAGAACTGATGCTTTTGAACTGTGGTGTTGGAGAAGATTCTTGAGAGTCCCTTGGACTGCAAGGAGATCCTAAAGGAAATCAGGTCTGAATATTCACTGGAAGGACTGATGCTGAAGCTGAAGCTCCAATACTTTGGCCACCTGATGGGAAGAACTGACTCATTGGAAAAGACCCTGATGCTGAAAGATTGAAGGAGGGAGAAGGGGACAACAGAGAATGAGATGGTTGGATGACATCAGTGACTTGATGGACATGAGTTTGAGCAAGCTCCTTGAGTTGGTGATGGACAGGGAAACCTGGCATGCTGCAGTCCATGGGGGTCTCAAAGAGTTGGACACGACTGAGCAACTGAACTGAATTTTCTAGGCGAATGACATTGTCTTATTTAAATTTACATTTCTCTGAATATGAGAGATCGCACTTTCTTCATCGAGCTTCCAGAATAACCCCCAGGTGGACTCAGGTTCCTGTCCTCACAATAGGGATAGCTGCCCACACCTCACTCTGTGATGGCTCTTTTCCCTCCAAGTTGATGTTCTGTGTTTTTTTTTGGGGGGGAGGGGCTACACCTTGTGGAATGTGGGAAACTTCTGCCTCAAGGCCTTTGCTCTCGCTGTTCCCTCCATCTAGAACATTCTCTCCTGGGTTATTACAGGGCTTGCTCCCTCATCTCATTCAGGTTTTTTTTTTAACACATTCATTTATTTGGCATTATTTACTTGGACATGAGTTTATGCAAGCTCCGGGAGTCTGTGATGGATAGGGAAGCCTGGCATGCTGCAGTCCATGGGGTTGCAAAGAGTAAGACATGACTAAGAGACGGAACTGAACTATTTGGCTGCACTCAGGTCTTAGTTGCGGGGAAGGCAATGGCACCCCACCCCAGTACTCTTGCCTGGAAAAATCCAATGGACGGAGTAGCCTGGTGGGCTGCAGTCCATGGGGTCGCTAACAGTCGGACAGACTGAGCGACTTCACTTTCACTTTTCTCTTTCATGCATTGGAGAAGGAAATGGCAACCCACTCCAGTGTTCTTGCCTGGAGAATCCCAGGGACGGGGGAGCCTGGTGGGCTGCCGTCTATGGGGTCACACAGAATCGGACACGACTGAAGTGACTTAGCAGCAGCAGCAGCAGCAGGTATTAGTTGAGGCATTCGGGATCTAGTTCCCTGACCAGGGATCGAACCCAGGTCCCTTGCATTGGGAGCACTGAGTCTTAATCACTGGACCACCACGGAAATCCCTCCCTCAGGCTTTCATTTAAATGTTTCCTTTCTCAATCAGGCCTTCCCTGGCCACTCTTCTAAAACTCTAATCCTCTCCGTCTCCCCTGCTTGCTTTTACCCCATAGCATTTGTCACCCTCTAACACACTGTATTTTTTCCCAACTCTTTAATTATAAAAATGTTCTAACACACAGAAAATGGAAGGAAAAGTACAAAGGCACTCATGTACAAACCCCAGATTCAACGCACTAGGTTTTTGGAAAGATGCTGATATTATGACACTTCACCCAAAGATTTTGGCAAAACACACTCTTATGCCCGACTTCTGTAGCTTGATCATGTTTATCTTTCCCTGCAACTGTGCTCACCGTGAGAGCAGGATTTTAGTTTACTGTTCTCGCTATGATTTCCTCAGCACCAAGAACACTGCCTGACACACAGTGGATCCTCCTATAGTTTACGGAGAGAAAAGTCAAGAGAGGTCTTGATTCTAGATCTGCTTCTTATTCACATGTAACTCTGTAAATCATCTCCCCACACAGAATCTTGGTTTCTCAGTCTATTAGAGATAATAGGATTATTTCTCAGGATTGTTGTGAGGATCAAACAAGTTAAAAGTGTAAAACTGCACTGTGAGCATGCTAGTTAATCTCAACCTGAGGGAGGGTACTCGGTTGACCCCTTGGGCTCTGGGGGTGATTTTAGCTGCAGGGCCTAGTCAGCCCCTCAGAGAAGCTCTTTGACTTGAACTGCTCCAATGCAAAATCCAGCAGAGACCCAAAGGGTTCCGTATTACTATCCCCACACTTTCCATTGCTTGCTCGCTCAATGCTACCTACTAACTTTATTCTTCATCTCTTGCTAAATCCACTCATTTAACAGTTTTCACCAAAATATCTTATGGGAGGGGCACTCAATTTCATCAGGCATTGAACATATTGTATCATTTTCTTCTATTTATTAATTTCTTTGGACTCTATTTTATCAATTTCTTTAGTGGATCTTAGAGTGTTTCTGAAGATTGATCTGGATGAGTGATCTCTCTCCCTTTGCCTTTTCTGCATTTCAGATTCAGCTGTGTGTCTGTGTTGCCAAATCTGCCTTATAGACTCACCTTGAGTACAGGAGCGTATTTGCTGAAGAATGGGACCCATCCTGTTGAACCTATGAGGTTTCTCAGGTCAGATTGCTCAGAGTAGGTGGAACACCCAACCTTTTGCAAGCTCCCTGATAACCATCATTTTAACGTCAATTGTTTGGGGTGTGGAGGGCAAGATATATTTATTGAGAATTCTGAGTCTTCTTCTCATTCTCTCAACTCAAAGCTGACACTTCTGAACAAAATTTTAATCGTAGTTTAAGAGAACAGTTTCTTCACCTCTGAAAGTAGGAACAAGAGTAACTATATCCTCCAGATGATGGATATGAAGTCATGTTACTTTGTAACTGGTAAAGCTCTGTACAAATAGTAGTTACTGTCCTTAGTCTTATTAACTTGTCTGGATTCTTAATCAAATGTTGTCCCCGTTGCATTCGCAGCCCCCAGTCCAGGAACTAATATCTTGGGACAGACAGGCAGAAATATTTTTCTATTCACAGGGAATACCAAACAGCAATCACTTTTCCCATGCCAACAGAGAGCAGTCTGGAGAATTTATCTAGATCTAGAGTTGATCTAGGGAAGAAAACTTGTCCAACTAAGCCTGGCAGGCTGGAGAGGAGACATGATCTATTCAGTCAGAAGCAGAACTGTGACTAAACTCCAGTCTCCTCCCTTCTTTTTAAAGCATTCTCAGCATTACTAATCATAACAACTGTCATTTATTGAAATCCCAGTACTGTGCAGGCACCGGGTCTTACTTATCTCTAGTCATCATAATAACCCTGTGCTTACTTCTCAGATGAGTTCGCAGAGACCAGGTCATCTGCCCAGTTCCATTCAGTCACTCAGTCATGTCCAACTCTTTGCATTCCCATGGTTCCAACGCCAGGCTTCCCTGTCCATCACCAACTCAGGGAGCTTGCTCAAATTCATGTCCATTCGAGTTGCTGATGCCATCCAACCATCTTATCCTCTGTTGTCCCCGTCTCCTTCAGGCTTCAATCTTTCCCAGCATCAGGGTCTTTTCCAGTGAGTCAGTTCTTCCCATCAGATGGCCAAAGTATTGGAGCTTCAGCTTCAGTCCTTCCAATGAATATTCAGGACTGATTTCCTTTAGGATCTCCTTGCAGTCCAAGGGACTCTCAAGAATCTTCTCCAATACCACAGTTTAAAAGCATCGATTCTTCGGTGTTCAGCTTTCTTTATGGTCCAACTCTCACATTCATACATGACTACTGGAAAAACCATAGCTTTGACTAGACAAACCTTCGGAAAAGGCAATGGCATCCCACTCCAGTACTCTTGCTGGAAAATCCCATGGACAGAGGAGCCTGGTAGGCTGCAGTCCATGGAGTCACGAAGAGTCAGACACAACTGAGCGACTTCACTTTCACTCTTCACTTTCATGCATTGGAGAAGGAAATGGCAACCCACTCCAGTGTTCTTGCCTGGAGAATCCCAGGGACGGGGGAGCATGGTGGGCTGCCGTCTATGGGGTCACACAGAGTCGGACACGACTGAAGCGACTTAGCAGCAGCAGACAAACCTTTGCTGGCAAAGTAATGTCTCTGCTTTCTAATATGCTGTCTGGGTTTATCACAGCTTTCATTTGCCCAAGTTTCTACTAAAAGCCTGAGATTGTCTTGGGGTAGCGCTGCCAGGAATAACCAAGGAACAATTTTTTAAGCATAATTACACCTAGTATTTTTTTGCTTATACTAAAAAAAATCATTTTTTGTTCAGCTGAAACCCAAATTTAATCCATTTGCTAAATTTGGCAATCTTAGCTTGAAGGAACATGGCAAAATCAAAGCAGTATCCTGCTTGTTATGCCCTGCACATCTTTGCTGGTTTTATTTTTATCTTTACGAGCCGTAGCTTAAGTCAGGTTCAGCCTTCAGGCCTCTAATCGTTTCAGGAGGCGTAGGGTGGAGAACACTGAGCCTCTCGCCCGACATTAACATGTCTCCCCCAGCACCGTCACGCGGACCTTCCTCTTCTCACAGACGTGGCCACGCCCCGCCGCCGAGGATTGGCTCCAGCTCAAAGCCCGCCTCCCTCGGCGATGGGAGCCCCTTCCATTGGGCAGTTATAAAACATGGCGGAG
>SJYX01016533.1:448624-556865 GCA_006410675.1 Oreotragus oreotragus | reverse complement strand
TGAGGCTAATGTTGAGATATAATCATGAAGCCAAGACTGATCATGTCTGAAGCTGCCATTAGTGTTCCTTGTTTGGGTATGATTGAACTAAGATCTGACGTAAGCTAAGGATCCCTTGAGTTTTTCTTCTTCAGCATTTGTTCACAGAAATTCCAGAAAGAAGAAATAAAGTAGCATATCTACTTTGTTCCTCAAATCTAATCAGTTTTCAATATGGCTGTAATTATTATGGACCCCAAGCAGGAATTTGGCTTCCCTGGGGACTCAGTGGTAAAGAATTTGCCTGCGATGCAGGAGACATGAGTTCGATCCCTGGCTCGGAAAGATCCCCTGGAGAAGGGATTGGCAACCCACTCCAGTATTCTGGCCTGGAGAGTCCCATGGACAGAGGAGCCTGGTGGGCTACAGTCCATGGGATTGCAAAAGAGTCAGACATGACTGAGCAACTAAACAACAGCAAGAAACTGAGATATAGTCTCCACCCTTGTGGGTCAATGCCTTTCATTATTTACATTTATGAGTGGATTCATACTAAAGGACAAAAAGGCATCAGAGGTGGAAAGCTTTGTGATGAGTGTCTGAGAGGAGAGGTGGGGAGAGGCAAAGGATTATGATGATTTTTTTTGGCCTTGTTTCCAGGCTGAATCTGATCTTCCTGTGAGAGAATGCTCACAGGTGGATATTGAGAGCTTAGTTTTATAGGAATCATTGCTACCCACAGAACATAAGCAGGAGTACATAGAACCAGGATTATTTCAAAACATGGTATACATTAGGAGAAAGAGGGGGATTTTTTATAGATCAGGAAAGAAGTGAAGGTTTTTTGTTTTGGTTTTTTGGCAACTTTCTATATCTTTATGTGTTTTGGTCAGAAGCGATGTTTCCTTGGGCACATCTACATAGTCATGATGTGAACTGGCAGCCACACCAGCTAGGCGATGCTATCTTGTTGTTTTGCGTCATTAAAGAGGCTGAAGTGGAAGACAAATAAGACAGATCCTGAACAAAGTGACACACTCACAGAAGGGGAGACTGAGGCGTTGGTGTTAAGACAGCTGATCGCCAGGGAAATTATGTATTAATGTTACTGTGACTGCATTTATATCCTTTGACTGGTGAAGTCCAGGAAAATCCGAATATGTTTGTTTCTATTTTAGACACAAATGTCTATTTGGGACGCAAGATTCAATTTGTTTGGAAACTGAGATGCTGTACTCTCGCCATAGGGCTCTGAGTTAATATCACATTACTGGCAGACAAGATCATTCTTTTTTGCTTCATTTCCATTGTTTCAGCATATTTGCACTCAATGTCTTTTTCTAAAATCTGATGAGAAGGACTTTTATACTTGTTTTGTGTTGTGTCAAAATAGGAGATGGTAGAAAGTGCTATCCTCTCAAGGGTGATAGACTGAAGAGGTATAAGACTTAGAGTCAACTTGCAATCTATACTGTTAGAGGTTATTCTCTGTGGTATAAAATGCTTTCTATCCATTAAATTTAATTATTCAATAAAGATATTTATTCACGTCCATTAACAGGTACTTTTGGAAGGTCCATTTTGTACCAGTTAGTGTGCTAGTCACTGCACTTTACTCGACCCTGGTGAGCAAAAATGTGTCTTCATTGATTTTCACAGCATTTTTAGGAGATTTGGGAAAGAGGACTATGCTATTTGGCAAAATCCCACTAAACTATTTACCTGGGGTGATTGAGGAAAATTTACATTGCTGAAGGTGCTGCACCTCATAATATAAGAACAAACGTTTTGGGAGGTAGATAGGGGTGGTGGTGGCAAGGTTGTTTTACTCTTGAATAAAGATGATTCAAAGAACCTTCTCTTGTTCACTCAATGTTCAGTGCTTCAAGTGGTATTTTTAATTTTTCTCATATTCTCCAAGTGTGAAAGACTGAGGTCATTAAAGCAAAGCTTGAGATTTACTTAAGCAAGCATTTTCTTATACATGGCAAGATACACTTTATCAAATGGAGTCTGTTTGCTAGAGCGGTGGCCCCAGGAATGATCCAAATCCACTTCTACAAGAGTTGAACTTTACAGTCTATATTTTTGCCCTGCCTCTTCCAGGTAATGTTGGCCATCACTTGGACCAACAAAGGTCATGGAGCAATTTGCTTTGCAATTATGTACACAGGTATTTGAGTTTATTTTGCTATTGTTCAAAAGGGGGCAGACACCTGAATCAATCAGTTCAGTGTTGTCCACACCTTAGCCGCTTGTTTAAACTGCATGGTTTTTTGTCTTACCTAATATCAACCCTGGGTTGGGAAGATCCCCTGGAGGAGGGCATGGCAACCCACTCCACTCTCCAGTACTCTTGCCTGGAGAATCCCCATGGACACAGGAGCCTGGTGGGCTACAGTCCATGGGGTCACAAATGGTAGGACACAACTGAGTGATTAAGCACGATATCAACATCAAGTCAATATACCGACGTCATTGACATTGTAAATTTGATGAACTAGTCACATTTTCTCCAATACACATTAAACTTACTATTGAAATGGAAAACATCTATCTCTGTGTTACAATCACCTCATAAAACCACATTGGTACATGTTGAGTGCCACTAATGTTTTTCTGAGCAGGTGGTTAAGAGTCAAATTGCACCAAAATGAAATATTTGAAAGACAAAGAAAACTAAAGAGCCAGTTCTTTTAGTTTGATGCTTTATTGCTCACAATACACAGATTGGAACAGACACACATTTTCTCATAGCAGAGCACATAATGCTGTACTTTCTTAAAGAAGAGTCTTTGTCCCACAAGGACACAGAAATTAATTCCCGGGTGATGAAATGAGTCAGCATACAACATTCTAAAACTAATAGAAAGAGGCCAAGACATTCAGGAGAACATCAAAAGCAACATGCAAGTCCACGACGTCACAAGTAATCTGAAGCTAATCACTACATGCTTGTCAATACAGATTTAATCTTGAAGCTTAAGTTCATAAAGGGTCTAGGTCCCTGAGCTAGCTCTGATGTCTATGGTTGGCATAATTGGATAAATTCAGAGTTGTTAAGGACCCCTGAATAATGTACACAAGTATAAATATTTAAAAATGGATGGTGATGATATGATATAGATTAGAAACAAAGATATATATGTATATACATATATACACATATTTTTCACTTCAAAAATTAAGACTTATAAGAATACTTTTAGAATTACAATGCTTACAAGGCAAATAGTGTAATATAGCTTCTATACATAATAATGATAAATTCAGAGTTGTTAAGGACCCCTGAATAATGTACACAAGTATAAATATTTAAAAATGGATGGTGATGATATGATATAGATTAGAAACAAAGATATATATGTATATACACATATATACATATTTTTCACTTCAAAAATTAAGACTTATAAGAATACTTTTAGAATTACAATGCTTACAAGGCAAATAGTGTAATATAGCTTCTATACATAATAAACAAAGCTGACCTATATGTGTTTTAACTCTATATTCTAGTGTATAGGTGAATATTTCCTCAAATATAAGCATATGTAGGTCCTTGACTTCCTTTACTTTTCCTTTCCTTGTAGCTTTATTGGTGGTGGCAAATATTAAAAGATAGGCTGCTGCTTTAATCTCCCATGAAATGGACTTTGGATGCATATCCTTCACATCCAGAGCATTGCTCTAAAAGTTATTTGTGTCTTCCTGGGCTCATTTATCTTATTTCTCTCCCATGAACTGTCTTTCCTTTAACTGCCTAAATCAAACGTATTCTTGAAAGAAGTCCTGTGTTCTCCACACAGTCCTCCTTAATGACCCCAAGTGCCAAAGATGCCACTTTTCCTCTGAAGAGTTCAATTGTTTTAATCTGAAATCACACCATTTGGCTTCCAAATATTTATTCTATATTTCTTATATTTCCATGTTAATGTTATCACCAGACTGTAATCTTCTTGAGGGCAGAGGCAATGTGTCAGTCTTGAATTATTAAATTAGGATGTGGAAGTGCCCCTGAAATTGCCAAGCACTATGCATATGTGAGAAATGTTCGACTCTCATCTAGCACACTTAATGTAGTACCTTTCACTGAGCTGGACGATGGATGGATGGCCTGGGTGCTCAGTCATGTCCCACTCTTTGTGACCCCATGGACTATAGCACACCAGGTTTCTCTGTCCATAGGATTTTCCAGGCCAGAATACTGGAGTGGTTTGCCATTTCCTACTCCAGGGAATTTTCCTGACCCAGGGATCAAACCTATCTCTCCTGTATCTCCCGCATTGCAGGCAGATTCTTTACCACTGGCACCACCTGGGAAGCCCAAGAGCTGTTTAAAAAATAAAAACCAGATAGAACTAGTTCTCTTATTGTGTAAACAAATCTAGAGGCAAACTGGACATCAGCAGAAAATTTTAAAATGTATCGCATACTTGAAATTCATTGGTTCGTCCCTATATTTAACACTTAGGGACATTATCCAAGTTTAGATGATTCGTGGAATACAACAATGATAGACGTATTCTCGAAGAGTTTTTCATATAGTTTGTTTTTTAAGAATCATGATAAATAAGAGCCTCGAAGATCTCCACTGGGGACATGACTTAATGGCTTTCTTTTTTTAAAGTGTATTTTATTATTATTATTTTTAATGTTTTCAGGTGTGGTCAGAGGACCACAGGCTTCAAAATTACCTAATAAATAAGAATTTGGGGGCAAGGTCAAATAAAGCACATTTTAAGATAAACTTTCAGATAATTCTTATGTATATTAAAGTGGGAGTGGTTTCCTATTCTTGGCGAAGGAATAAACATTTAGCCTCCTTATTAGGGCATTTCATGGCATCTCAGGAATACAGATGTTCTTACTAGCTTCTGAATTAAGAACCTTACTCTACTGCCACGCTGTATTTGTTTTTCTTTTCTGGAGAGTCTCCATCTTTATCACCATCAGTCCGTAACATTTTTGAGAAAGTTCATATGCTCTTTTTTTGCAAATCAGAGAACAGTCACATAGACAAACACCAAGGCCATCGTTCTGTGAGGAATGAAATAATCACACGTGGGTGTGGCTTTGGGGCTCAAGTAAGTTGCAGGAGCTTTAGCCAACTGAATTGCTTATCCCATTCATTTAGCTTGTATAATTTTCTAAGTGCTTCTATTTCCATTATATCAGTTGAGAACGTGTAGTATGGACTTGGCACACATGCTCCTCCACAAGCATATAGAGGTGATTTTGCTGTGGATTTGCTGGTTATTGGCCATAAAGCTGTTGTTTTCTTGCAGGATCCAGATTTGACAGCTCTCACAATGTGTTGTCCCAGGTGAGCCATTTCATCCAGATTTTTAATTTTCCCAGATGTAATTTCTAAAATATAAATCAATCACCTCATATTGGATTTGCCATAAATGTGCTTGGTGTAGAAGAATGTAAACAGGTCTGAAAACATTGTCTACAAACATTCTTGGCAACTCTTTTCAGAGATTGCTTGAATATTAAAATCAGAACCATATGATTCAGTTTATATGCGGATAGTCCATTTGGTTCTAATCATCTCCATAACAAAACTATTCCCCAATGGGCATTCCTTTAAATGAACTTTTCTGTGGAATAAATTGAGATTATAGACCAAACATAAAAACAAATATATTACAGGGCCATATCTAACATTTTCCCCCTTGTGATCAATGAAGTTAAGAACTACATTAATCAATACTTCCAGTTATAGTTCATAAAATAGAATCACAACATAAATGACACTAATTGCTTCTTTAAAACACTTCTGATGTCTCTAATTCATATTCTAAATATTCCCAAACTGTTTTATCTTGAGATAATATCATATTGCTTTGTCATGGAAGTCAACATAGTTCCTCATTGGGTTGTGAAATTCTTAGAAATGGGAAAAGCCTTTTATTTTCTTAAATTTTTGTGGCAGTTCATCACATGTGGAGTTTTCCTTTGTTTCTCAATGAAGCCCTGAAATCCTGACCTATACTTTAATCTGTGAGGGAAAAATCTATATCAAACAGCTCAACTCTGTACATGACTCCCCACCATGAAAATGAGGACATAACTTAAATAGAAACTATAGAAGCATCCATTTTTCCACCGTTTGAACATGACTTTATAAAACAGAAGTATTCAGAGCAATAATATATATATATGCACATACATATATTTGAAATATTTGAATATATATCTTTGATATACTTTTACTTAAGACAGTTCATGTCCAGGTTTAGGCTTCAGTGAAGTCAGATATCACTGACTGCTCTGAGGAAAACCATTATTTGTGGAAAGAGAAGAGTTTGATATGGGAGGTGGAGAAGGAGAGAAGAATATATTTATTACTACAGAGTACAGTAAGACTTCATGTGTATTACACTAAAAACATACTCACTTGGCCAAATCTTGGTTCTGATGGTCATTTACTATGGACAACTACAGATAAATAGAAAACAAATTGCTTAAGATGTTCATCCTCTGCTTATTCCAAGGAGAACAAGTAATTCAAACGCTAGAAATAAATGTTCTTAGAACCTGGATGGACTGATTGTCTGTGGTGACTCCATAACTTACACCCAGTTCTCTTAATCCATGAAAAAACATTCCAACTCCGTTGTGAGTTGTAACTGAGAGATGTAAATAATGTTGAATATATTATTTACAGAATTCATAGAGCCACGGGCAAACTATTTAAAATTTCTTTTTTTCTCCAAAAATTAATCTTTTCACTCTTCTTTCATGTCTATATATTTAACACAGTTTACAGTGATGTATCTCTTCATGGACCACAGCCTTGTTGTGGCAAAGGGCCATATGTAGTTCAATGAAACTATGAGCCATGCCATGCAGGGCCACCCAAGATGGATGAGTCAGAGTGAAGAGCTCTGACAAAACATGATCCATTGGAGGAGGAAATGGCAACTCACTCCAGTATTCTTGCCATGAGAACCACATGACACTATGAAAAGACAAAAAGATATATGATACTTGAGATGAGCCCCCACCTCCTGCCACAAGATCAGAAGGTGTCCAATATGCTACTGGGAATGAGGAGAGGCCAATTATTAATACAAATAGCTCCAGAAGGAATGAAATGGCTGGGCCAAAGTGAAAACGATGCTCAGTTGTGGATGGGTCTGGTGGTAAAATTAAAGTCCAATGCTGTAAAGAACAATATTGCATAGGAACCTGGAATGTTAGGTCCATGAATCAAGGTCAGTTGGGTGTGGTCAGGCAGGAAATGGTAAGACTGAACCCTGACAACTTAGGAGTCAGTGAACTAAAACAGACAGGAATGGACAAATTTACTTCAAATGAACATTATAGCTACAACTGCGGGCAAGAATCCCTTAGGAGAAAGGGAGTAGCCCCCATATTCAACAAAAGAGTCTGAAATGCAGTGCTTAAGTGCAATCTCAAAATTGACAGAGTTATTTCAGTTCATTTACAAGGCAAATCATTAAACATCACAGTTATCCAAGTCTATGCCCCAACCACTGATGCAAAGAAGCTGAAGTTGAATGGTTCCATGAAGACCTACAACCCCTTCCAGGATGAACAACAAAAAAATATGTCCTTTTCATCTTAGGGGATTGGAATACAAAAACAGGAAGTCAAGATATAATCCTAATAACAGGAAAATTTGGATTTGGAGTGCAAAATGAAGCAGAACAAAGGTGAACAGAGTTTTGTCAAGAGAACACACTGGTCATAGCAAACACCCTCTTCCAACAACCCAAGGGATGACTCTACATATGGACATCACCAGATGGTCAATACTGAAATCAGACTGATTATGTTCTTTGTAGCCACAGATGGAGAAGGTCTATACAGTCAGCAAAAACAAGACTAGGAGCTGACTATGGCTCAAATCATGAGGTCCATACTGCAAACTTCAGGCTTAAGTTGAAGAAAGTAAGAAAAACTACTAGGCCATTCAGGTATGACCTAAATCAAACCTCTTACAATTAAACAGTGGAGGTGATGCATAGATTCAAAGGATTCGATCTGGTAGACAGAGTGTCTGAAGAACTATGAACAAGAGCTTAATAACACTGTGCAGGAGGCAGTAACCAAAACTATTCCAGAGAAAAAGAAATTCAAGAAGGAAATGTGGTTGTCTGAAGAGACTTTATAAATGGCTGAGGAAAGAAGAAAAGTGAAAGGCAAGGAAGAAAGGGAAGGATATACCCAACTGAGTGCAGAGTTCCAGAGAATAGCAAGGAGAGATAAGAAGGCCTTCTTAAATGAACAATGCGAAGAAATAGAGGAAAAAATAGAACAGGAAAGACTAGAGATCTCTTTAAGAATATTGGAGATATCATGGAAACATTTCATTTAAGGATGGACACAATGAAGGACGGAAATGGTAAGGACCTAACAGAGGCAGAAGACATTAAGAACAAGTGGCAGGAATACACAGAAGAAGTATACAAAAAAGGTCTTAATAACCTGGATAACCACGATGGTGTGGTCACTCACCTAGAGCCAGACATTCTGGAGGGTGAGGGCTTTAGGAAGCGTTACTATGAGCAAAACTAGTGGAGGTGACAGAGTTCCAGCAGATCTATTTAAAATCCTAAAAGTTGATGCTGTTAGAGTGCTGCACTCAATATGTCAGCAAATTTGGAAAACTCAGCAGTGGCCACAGGACTGGAAAAGGTCAGCTTTCATTCAAATCCCAAAGAAAGGTAATGCCAACGAATGTTTAAAATACCACATAATTGTGCTCATTTTACCTGCTAGTAAGGTTATCTTCAAAATCCTTCATGCTAGGCTTCAGCAGTGTGTGAACTGAGAACTTCCAGATATACAAGCTGGGTTTTGAAAAGGCATAGGAACCAGAGATCAAACTCTCAACATATACTGGATCATGGAGAAAGCAAGGGAGTTCCAGAGAAACAACTATTTCTGCTTCACTGACTATGCTAAAGCCTTTGACTATGTGGATCACAACAAACAGTGGAAAATTCTTCAAGAGATGGGAATATCAAAGCACCTTATCTGCCTCTTGAGAAACCTGTATGCATGTAAGTTAGAACCGGACAATGGACTGGTTCAAAACTGTGAAAGGAGTACATCAAGGCTTTATATTGTCACCCTTCTATTTAACTTCTATGCAGAGTACATCATTTGAAATGCCAGGGTGGATGAATCCCAGGCTGGAATCAAGATTGCTGGGAGAAATATCAACAATCTCATACATACAGATGATACCACTCTAATGGCAGAAAGCAAAGAGAAACTAAAGAACCTCTTGATGAGAGTGAAAGAGGAGAGTGAAAAAGTTGGCTTGAAACTCAAAATCAAAAAACCTAAGATCATGGCATCTGGTCCCATCACCTCATGGCAAACAGAAGGAGAGAAAGTGGAAGCAGTGACGGATTTTATTTTCTTGGTCTCCAAAATTACCATGAATAGTGACTGCAGCCATGAAATGAAAAGACACTTGCTCCTTGGAAAGAAAGCTATGACAAACCCAGACAGTATATCAAAAAAGCAGACATCACTTTGCTGATGAAGGTCCATGTAGTCAAAGCTATGGATTTTCAAGTAGTCATGTATGGATGTGAGAGTTGGACCATAACGAAGGCTGAGTGCTGAAGAATTGATGCTTTTGAACTGTGGTGTTGGAGAAGACTCTTGAGAGTCCCTTGGACTGCAAGGAGATCCAACAAGTCCATCCTAAAGGAAATCAACCCTGAACATTCATTGGGAGGACTGATGCTAAAGCTGAAGCTCCAATACTTTGGCCACCTGATGCAAATAACTGACTGTTTGGGAAAGACCCTGATGCTGGGAAAGATTGAAGGCAGGAGGAGAAGGGGACAGCAGAGGATGAGAAAATTAGCTAGCATTACTGACTCAACGGACATGCATTTGAGCAAACTCCGGGAGAGAGTGGACAGAGGAGCCTGGTGTGCTACAGTCCATGGGGTCACAAAGAGCCAGACATGACAGACACTGAACAACAATAGCAACAGTGCTGTAACTCCGATTCTTGAGTAGTTCAAAACCATGTGGATTCAGCGTTACTGAGATATGTCTTCATTGTTATTTCATTATAAAGATGAAACAATTCAAGTATCCATTTAGTATTTATTACACTTAAGTTTTATGACTGTAGCTTCCTTTGATTTAACTGTTGAGCTCAAAGCAGCCATTTGTTTTGGTTTATTGTCAAGTTACATTGTTTTATGCATTTGAGTTATTTAAAAATAATTGTAGAGTTCACACTTTTCTCATTTCTCTTCATCATTTAGAATATTTATGTTGGAGAGAAGTTTTAGAAATATACTCATAATATTGATGGAGAAGTCTGAAGTGGAAATTTATGTCTGCTTGTTCTATTAATTATCTGTGCCCTTTACCTAATTACCTTAGGTGTAAGATCTAACCAAAGACACTCAGCAATTAATGAAATTGGAAGTAATAAAATAACTCAAGGAATTTTATTAGGTGAGGCTTTAATAACATTACTTCACTCCTTCAGCAATTTTTAATGTAGCTTTTTATTTTTCATTTGATCATTTGTTAACTTTTGATTATTTAAGGCAATATTTTTGATTTAGTACAGTGCAATAAAGAATACCTTAAAAAGTTAGATTGGTGCTGTGTAAACCCAAATGTTTATTGGATATTGCATGGGAATATTTAACTTTATAACGGCATTTGTTTTAGAGTGGAAACACTATGAACTGTGTTCTTTTGAATTTCCCATGTGGTCTAAAACTAACAGATTATTAGCAAATAACTTTTTAAGCATTAAAACAAAAACTTAGCCCATATATTAAGCTCCAAAAATAGGAAGAGTATATTATATTCTGTGACTAACATATAAAACTTATCACAATATTTTTCAACATCGAATTCTTATCATTCTGCAAAGCATATATATATATATATTTATTTATTTATTACTTATGCCATCAGGTCACAAGAATGTTAATCAGCATGCTAGCTTGANACAAAAACTGAGCCCATATATTAAGGTCCAAAAATAGGAAGAGTATATTATATTCTGTGACTAACATATAAAACTAATCACAATATTTTTCAACATCGAATTCTTATCATTCTGCAAAGCATATATATATATATTTATTTATTTATTTATTACTTATGCCATCAGGTCACAAGAATGTTAATCAGCATGCTAGCTTGAAAAAAAAGGAAAAGAAAAAAGAAAGACATTTCTTCATTTTCTCTCCCTACCATCTACACAGTTTAGGGAATTAATCCCTGATCCCTGGCCTTATCATAAGAAAATCACAGCTGTAGTGAGACTGTGATGAAGACAATGTTGATTAAATATCTACTAGCATGCCTAAGAGATAGTAGATGTTCAAAGACAGCAGTTCTTTCCTGTTATCAAAAAAATCTAGCATATTCCAATCCCCCTTGTTAAGTAACTTATGGAACTACAAGCATGCGTTTGTATGCATCTGGACACATGCATTTGTGATTTGGGGTTGGGTCACTCTAGTGTTGTATCTATATGATTCCAAATTCAATCTTTAATGCAGGATGAAAAGTCAGTTAAAATAGATTTCTNGCATCTGGACACATCATTTGTGATTTGGGGTTGGGTCACTCTAGTGCTGTATCTATATGATTCCAAATTCAATCTTTAATGCAGGATGAAAAGTCAGTTAAAATAGATTTCTTTGTGTCATGCATACAGATTTTTAGGGCATTTCCTATAAATGTTTGCTTGCATTTTTTTACTGCCACAGTGACAGGCTAAGAATGTTTTCATGGAGTTGATGAGGCCAATTTTCACCAAAGCATATTTGGGATTGAGGTTTTAGATGGCAGAGTCTCCATGAAGTGGCAATTAAAAGCTGAAGTTTCCAAAACTGAATAACACATTCCTCATAAACAAGGTATTTGTATGGGTAATGATCATTAGCAATAGGTTTCAGAAAAAAGTCACAAGGTAGGGATATACCCTGGAGAGGGAAAATGCCAGTCTTTGCAAGCACTTAGAAGTACCCAGTACTTTTCAACCCAATCATTAAAATTCAGCTGTTCCTGACTCAACACCGAAGGCCATTTTGACACGGAGATACTGATTAGCCAGACCTTAGTAGATAAGTCAACCAAAAGGGATTAAAGCAGGACCTGAGAGATTCACATTTATATCTCTCTAACAATCACTGGAATAGAAGAGCAGGCCTAAGTCGTAACTGTGAAGATATATTAACAGTGAGATGAAATCAATTTTAGCTCTATTGAACATAATGCTGACAAAATTTTTCATTGCTTTGATTTAGAATCTGTAAACAAAATATCACAATCACAAGCATTTGGGAAAAAAAAGAAAAGAAGAACCTACAAAAGACAAGTAGGGAGGCAGGAAAGACACTTGCAGACAAGTTAAAATCCGGTGACTACAATGCTCAGTGGGGTCTTCATCTGGAAGTGTAATAGTCAGCCTTTGGTCAAGTAGGATAGCAACTAAGCTTTTGAGAATGTTTCAGACTTTTAAGCTAGATTCAGCTAGAAGGACTTGCTTGACATGGCTCAGTAGTTTATACATGGGAATGCTCAAAAAAATAGAATTTTCTTCCTTAAAAGTTCCAGAGGAAAAAGTAAAACCTTGCTCTTGTCTTGGTTATACTTTTCAATATTAATTATGTGTCTGTATCTTCACAGTTATTTAATCTAGTTATTTCTCCTGTCTTACCCATCGTTTTGAAGGCTTGAAGAGTATAGAATTGGACTTATTTAAATATCAAATCTACATGTCTTCTTAATTAGTAATTTTGGTTATGTTGAGGTTTTGGTTATTTACACTAAAACTGAATGATGACCATCTACTTTGTAAAATATAAAAAAAACAACTCAGAATTTTATAGGCATTATGACATTTTTCAAGCAGTGAATATATTTGTCTGAAATCTCATTTTTACTCAACAAATAAAGTATTTTTTTCTATATTTCACTGTAGTTTCAGATGTTCATGAAGACAGCACTGTACATTATTAAAATGAAATGCTAAATGAAAACATTAAAAATGTTTATGTTGTCAAATTCTCAAATGTATAAAGGGGGTGAGAAAAAACATTTGATAAAGTTATACCGAATAAGTAAATCGATGCCTTGATTTTATCTAAAATTCACAGCCCCAGAATATACAGTGAAACGTCTCTAAATGGAAAGTTTCCACCGTCTGGATCTTTCACAGATCTGCTCAATTTTTTTTATGATGAGCATTTTTTGATATGAGAATGAAACAGAATCATTCTCATGGGATAGAGTACCTTGGGCCAGGATTTATTAGAGCATCAGCAAAGAATTTGTTTGCTCTGTCGTCACATACAAGTATTGGCTGTTTGCTCTCTTGGGTTGATAACTGCAGATTCTCATTTTCTTTATCATCCATTTTCTCTACTCCGTCAATCAACTTTGGCTGAAGGTTACTTCAGAAGCCAAGCAGGCGTCATCAAAAGATACCTTTGTAGCAGACAAGTAAGTGTCAGTGACGGTAATGTCATCCAGCTCTGTGCTGAAATGGTCAGACTCCTTGATGACGCTGTAATTTAGGGCCACGCTGTAGTTAGCCGGTTTCTCCACTGGCTTCTGCTTACAGTTGCAGAGCTTTCTGAAGGCCGCACGAAATTTCTGGGACATGAGATTGTAAATCACTGGGTTGATGGCACTGTTGAGATAAATGCAAATTCTGCAAAAGAGCAAGAACCAATTTTCTTGGAAAGGGCTGGAGAGAAATGAGTTGACAACCACAAGGGTTCTGTAGGGCATCCATAAAAGGGCAAACAGGATGACAACCACTGCCAGCATCTTGGTGACCTATGGAGAAACAGAAAAGCATGCAAACACAAATTAAAACAAAATAGGACCAAGTATGAAAATAAGACGATTCCCTCTCTGCCCTCTTCTAAACTTTAGTCCCAAGGCAAGGACTTGGGCGAGGGCAGTTTATTTGGGAAATGAACCCAGGGAGCAGGATTAAAGGCACAGAGAAGAAAAAGCCAAAACAAGATGTATTTTTGACAGCTCCCACTGTGGAAAATGTTGGGTCAAGTGATATATTTGGACCATTTGTCCAGCTTGTGGAAGCATTTATTCACCAACTGCCCTTTATTGAGAGGTGCCTTATTTAAATTGCCCTATACCTCCAGGATTCTCCTGTCTGGAAACTTCTGGGGGCTTTAGAGAGAACCTCGAGGCGGAAAAGAGGAGAGACAGTCAGAAGACCATGGATAAAGTATGTTCTCTGCGAGCAGGGACCACCCACGATAGCCATGAAGTCACAGCTGAAATCCCAATCTGAGAATATGCCCCAAGGCATGAGAAGTGTCTGCGGTAAGCATTAGGAGACCTTGGATCCAATCCCATCTTTACTCACCTTTTCTTCAAGAGCAACACTTTACGTATTTTAAAGTCAGTTTTCAGTTATTTTTAGTCTCTTGCAGTGTTTGAAAAAGTTCAGCTTCCTCAGCCCAGACTTTTTAGATGTTCTGAACTTGAAAATACTTGAAATAGGAGGGACTGATGCTTCCTCCTTTAACCTCCCAGCTGCTTTTCTGAAGTCCCCACTGCCAGCCTCTAGCTTGTTCTGGCATCAAGAGAGATTCCGCTGTGTAGAGATAAGGACTCCACAGCTAGATATCTGCTCTGTTATTAGTATCCACTATAAATTCAGCTCCTGTACTTAATACTGATGACAGAATCCATCTTACTCTTCTCTGTTAGAATATATTCCTTTTCCCCACTAGTATTCCTTCTGATCCTGGGACTCTGTCTTACCCTTTAACCGTATCTTGTCCACCCCAGGCACTCCTACAAATCCTGCATTGTGGGGGTAATGCTGTCCTCTTGCTGTTATTCTATAGCAGTTGTCTCCTTTCTGAGCTTTCCAAATACCATTTGCTATAAAACTTCTAATTTTTATCTGACTCTGTGTGACCCCATCGACTGTAGCCTGTCAGGCCCCTCTGTCCACGGAATTCTCCAGGCCAGCGTACTAGAGTGGGTAGCCGTTCCCTTCTCCAAGGGATCTTCCCAACCCAGGGATCGAACCCAGGGTTCCCGCATTGCAGGCAGATTCTTTACCATCTGAACCACCAGGGAAGCCCACTTATGGACACGCATAGCCTTTATATCTTTTTGAACCACTAATATCTTTTTTTTTTTTTTAATAGCTTCTACTACTTCTCTGCAATGGTACCTAAGTACTATCTATCCACCCAGTCCCAAGTTACTGTGTTTCCATGGCTTCCAGTGCCATTTGATCACTTTTTTGAAGCTCTCTCTGCCCTTGCAGAATGTTCCCCAAGCCCTCCTGCTCTACCTTATGCCCTGGGTGATCACTGTTCAGTGTTTTACAGACTCAGTGCAGGTAGGATAATTATATTTTATATTTGCCTTACTGGGGCACAGAAGTTGTTCAGTAGAAGTGATATTCCCACTGACTAATATAATACCAAGTAAAACATTTCAGAGATCCTGCTTTCTTTCAGAGATAAGGAGGATCTATTCAGACAAGAGGTTAATGGAAGCCTGCTTTTTCTTAAGCTGACATTGAAGATTAGGAGTAAACACTTTAATTGATCCTAGGAAATTAAAAGCTTAATTCAGTGATAAGTATTCTGAGCTTCGGAAGGAACCATAGTAATTATCATCTTTGTCATCATCGTCATCACTCACATCTCTGCTTTGTCCACTGCCTGGTACTTCAGGTTCTCTGACATCAGGCCACTGCTTCACACTTGCCAACATCCTTCCAGTCCTTGCCAAGGACTGAGCATCCTATATTTGAGCCCCTGGCTTAATTTACAGTTGGAATGCCAGCATTACATTTGAGTCTTTATAATGGTCTGTCATAAAGATATGTAAACATGATCTTATTTAATGCTTATTAATGCTTATTAAGCTAGTATTTTGCATATGAAGAAATTGAGCTTTAGAGAGTTTATGTGATTGTCTAAAGACACATAGCTAGTAAAGGACAGCCATGATTCAAGCTAAGTCTGCTTAAGCCAAAGCCCTGCTCTTTTCTTTATAGTTTGCTCTCACTGTGAGACTCATTTTCATTAATGAGATTTCTACTATGTTATCGCCATATGGTGCCAAAAACATTCAACTTCCTCTAAATACAATTCCAACTTACTTATTGCTGCCAAATTTCTGAACTTTAAGATTGAATTTTATCTGTTTAGTTTTTTTCCTACAAAATTTTCAGGCAAAACATTAAATCCACATTTAATATATACCTACATGTTTTTACTTAATGCGAGTGCAGGAGCAACTTCCATTGTCTTAGAGGAAAGCAGTCAGTTTTTAGGTTAGCACCTCTGCCACGTGCTCCCCGTGTATACTTTGGCATCACTCCCGACACTTCTTATTTTAATGAGTTATATTTGTCCACCTGTCCAATAGATGGTGAACTTCCTTCAGGACATGAATAAAGTCTGTTCATTTCTCTTTCCTTGGGGATTTAATTCAGTATGTGACGTAAGAGGGGGCTACTTAGGTGGCTCAGTAGGTAAAGAATCCGCCTGCAATGCAGGAGATGCCAGCAGATGTGGGTTCAATCCCTGGGTCAGGAAGATCTACTGGAGAAGGAAATGACAACTCCAGAGCACTCCAAGAATACTCCAATATTCTTGCCTCGGAAATCCCAAGGACAGAAGAGCCTGGTGGGCTACAGTCCATGGGATCGCAAATAGTAGGACACGAACTGAGCACGCACACACACACACACACACACACACATGTGACATAAGACAGCCCTCAATAAATGCTGAGTAAATTCAGATATAGAAATAATTATTTCAAAATACGTAAGCATGATCCTTTTCTGTGTTTTAACACTCCAAAGTATTGGTAGAGAATTTTTGTAAACATTTAATTTTTTTAACATTAAAAATCCCTTTTAAATAGAGATTAGTTAATTAGCAAAATGAATCCTTAGTACATTTCAGCTTTTTGTTTGAAATATATTTTTAAAAATTTTAAGGCGTGTGGAATGAAACAAATACAATGATGCTTCTATGACTGATCCAGAGGAAAAAATGTCCCCGGGGGCTGATAGAGAATACATTGTCCCTAGTGGGCTGATAAAGAATAGATTTAATTTCACTCAGAACTAATTTAGTCAATTCCAAATATCTCTAGTTGCATTGAATCACTTTCTAAAATGTTCACAAGTGTTTAGTGTAGCCATAGCTCGGATTTTAACAGTTTCTTAATATAGGAGCAAACACCTAGAAAGGAAATGTCCTGGAGACTGTCTTTCATACCCAATTAATTTTGCTGTTGGTTGTTAAAGTTTTACTTCTGTTGTGATTCTAAATAAGTGACAAAAATGCAAATTTGAAAATATCTTTGGGCCATTGTGTTTTTGTGTGTGTGTGTGTGTGATTTTATTTTCTAATTTTTAATTAATTTATTTATTTTAATTGGAGCCTGATTACTTTACAATGTTGTAGTGGGCCATTGTTTTTAAGCACTGACATTTTGCTGGGGAAGTGCATGGGATATGCAATGAGTTGAAAGATTATTTCTTTACAGAAGCCTCTTCCCCAGGACCTACTGGTCTTTGAGAAACAGCATGAAACATTTTTCAGGGGGAAATGATCTTATCATATATTTTTGATTGGGAAGGAATTTATTTATCCATTTATTTCAGGAGATTCATTTGCATTCCTACTGGGTACCAGTTAATCTTCTGGCTCTTAAGGATTTGACAGTAACCCAGAGACAAATTGCTACTAGCTTCATGTATTTTATAATCTGATACAATGTGATCAATGCTAAGAGAGAGGAAAGTTTTGCTTCTATGAGAGCCCCTGATCTGGATGTGGGGTTGAGGACTGGTGAGTGAGGGTTTGGTGTCAGTGATAGTTAAGCCAAAATCTGAAGGTAAAGAGAGACTGGACAAGTGTTACTGCAGAGCTTGGGTGTGTGTGACAAGCTGGAGGCATGAGAGAGTGAGGCATGGCATGAGGACCAGAGGTAATTTAGTGTGCAAGTTTCAACTGCAGACCATGGGAAGAAGTGGAGTGACCTCTTTCTCTAGGAAGCTTGTGGAAACCATTGCAAAAGCCATCATTTTCTGTGGGGTACTTGGTATTCCCTCTGTTAGGACAGCTGCCAAAGGAGATGCAGTGTTGGTCTTAAAAACATCAGCTTCATGGAGCTAAGAAGTCAATGAAGAAACAGGCAGCCATTTTTGCAGAGTATATTGAGGACCAGGAAAAAGAGGTCATAAGAATCAGTTAAGTATGTTTAGCTTGAGAAGCTGCCTACAGAGATGGTTGAGGAGAGAGGGGGTGGAACTGGAGGGTCTAAGCTGGGCAGGCCTCTGCCCTTGGCCACCATGGTGAAGGGCTGTCTTTTTCATGTGAACCAGCTTGAAACTTTAAAATCAAGCCCTGGCTATAGATATTTTGGGCTTCCCTGGTGGCTCAGATGGCAAAGAATCCATCTGACAATGCCGGAGATAGGGGTTTGATCCCTGGGTCAGGAAGATTCCCTGGAGAAGGGAAAGACTACTCATTCTAGTATTCTTGCCTGGAGAATCCTATGGATAGAGGAACCTGGCGGGCTACAGTCCACGGGGTCACAAAGAGTCAGACATGACTGAGCAACTAAGCACATATGCATGAAACCTCCCCCATTAACCCAATAGATGTTTTACTCTTTCAATATTTAATTATATGGAATAAGCGGTATATAGTTCTCACAAGGAAGTTTTAACTCAATCCTCAAAACCTCATTTGTTATCTTTATAAAATCTCTAAATAAAAAGTATTTCTTTTTTCCTTTAAAAAAGGAAAGAAATACTTTAAATAAATAAATACTTTAAAAAAGTATTTCTTTTCTTCCTTTAAAATTTTTTTTAAACAAAGATGTGATCTGGATAGGTGTCTAACTTATTGTTGAGGTTGAGAGTACAGCTCCTTGAATGGATTCAAGCTTAACTTTGCATATGTGTGCTACCTGGGAAAAGCCAGAGGCTGACTAGGTTCTCTATTCTAGGCTGCTGAGGAAACTTGGTTTCCTAACTACCATCTCTAGTTCTAAGACTCTTACTATAAGTTCTAAAGCTGTTAGCTAACATTCGTATCTTGCCTTTAAGAGAACAGTGTTAGATTTATAGAATTGTCAGAGTGTCCAAATACTCAACATCAAAGTTTCACTATTACTAAGACCTTACACTAATATGGTGCATTTACTTTGTCACAATTAATGACAATTCTTACACAGAATTAGCTAACTCCATACCTGATACAGATTTCACGCCCTTTTTTCTGTTCCAGGATCCCATGCAGTATATTTAGTTATTATGTCTCTTCAGGTTCCTCTGGGCTGTGACCATTTCTCTAACTTTCCTTTGTCTGATGTTCTTGATAGTTTTGAGGAGCATTACAGGTGAGGCGTTTTAAAGAATATCCTCCAGCTCGAGTTTGGATGATGTTTTCCTCATGGTTGAAGTGAAGTTATGGAGTTTTTAGAGGAAGGCCACAGAGGTTAACTGCCATTCTCAACACAACATACCAGAGGAACAGGATACCAACTGGACTGGTGACTGATGACATTAAATTGTACATTACTTTATAGAGATATAATTTACATATAATTAAGTTCACCCACTTAAAGTGTACAATTCAAGGGTTTTGCAACCATTATCACAATCTAATTTTAGGACATTTTCATCATCCCCAAAAGAAACTCTCTATCTATTAACAGTCATTCTCTACCTTCCCCCATCCTTCCCAGGCACTGCTAAGTCACTTCAGTCGTGTCCGACTCTGTGCGACCCCATAGACGGCAGCCCATCAGGCTCCCCCGTCCCTGGGATTCTTCAGGCAAGAACACTGGAGTGGGTTGCCATTTCCTTCTCCAATGCATGAAAGTGAAAAGTGAAAGTGAAGTCGCTCAGTCATGTCCGACTCTTCGCGACCCCATGGACTGCAGCCTGCCAGGCTCCTCCATCCATGGCATTTTCCAGGCAAGAGTACTGGAGTGGGGTGCCATTGCCTTCTTTAATGCCTAGTAAAAAGGACTAACTGATTTTACAGATCAGGACTCAAGAAAGTGAAAGAGCAAAGACAAAATATACACAGTTAAAACAAACCCTCTTAGACTATTTTTGTAGACTTGGAGACCAACTACAAGACAGAAAAGCATGAGTAAGAGGAAATAAGTGTTTTTGGAGAAAAGCATTATTTATTTATACAAACAAAAACTTTCATTTATTAGGCAAGCCTTTTGGAGTGGGTTCAAGGGAAGATGGGAAAAATGGATAGAGGTTATAAGCATACCTTTTGAGAGTTTTTCTGGGAAAAGGAATAGAAAAGCAGAAGGGCTATCAGAGGGGGATGAAGAATCAATTTTTTTTTTTTAAAGATGAGAGACATTACAGCATCTTTGTTTGCTCAGGGAACAATCCTCATGGAGAGGGGAAATTTTATGATCCAGATGGAGAAAGAAGACAATTGGAAGAGCTATGTTCTTGAACAGGGAACAAGAGTCCAGAGCGGAAGTGGTGTGGTTGGCCTCCTCTCAAGTGTAGACACAGAATTACTTTTTCAATATGTTCTTTTGTTGTTGTTGTTCTTAGCTGTACTTGATCTAAATGATCAAGATCTTCCAGGGGAAAAAAAATGCCAGTTTCTTGTCAACACCCTGAATCCTGAGTGAAGTCCTGATAGTAGTTAATTGCTTAATTTCTTGAAATTAACAAAATACTTTCATTGCCCTTAAACCATTTTCTGTTCATGTCCCAGTGAGTTCTGTGGAACAGGTGTTATTATTCCTGTTTCACTGATGAATGGTAACTGAGCTCAGAGAAGCAAAGTAATAAGGTCATACAGCTCACATATAAAAGCAAAGCTAGTTATTAAACCAAGGTCTGTGGAAAGTGACTAAGTCTCACTTTCTCCCAGATAATTACAAAAATCAATATATATGGTAAGCTGAAGCCTTCTAATTGCTGTAAATAATGTTTATGAAGTATTTGAAAGGATAATATTGTGAAGGACAGGGAAGCCTGGCATCCTGCAGTCCATGGGGTCACAAAGAGTTGGATACAACTCAGCTATTGGACAAGAATGCCAGCAGGAATCAGTGGTAGCCTTGGAATTACATATGATTTTTGCCCCAAATTGGAGTGTTACATTTAGGAAGTACTGATTAGGGAAAAATTGTCACAACAAGGCAGACAAGAATCCTTCATACTAATGTATTTCCTAGGGAAAAAACAAACAAGAAAAATTTAAATGCAAAAGTGATAAAATTACATAAAAAGTAAAATGGGAACTTCTGTCTTTGGGTTATAGCCCAATTAATACTATATCACTTATGAGGATCTGGTTATGTAAAATCTGAGGAAATTTTGATTAATCAAAGATTAGTTTATTAGTCCATCTAGGAAGTCATGGGCAGTTTATCAATATCTCAGAGTACTCTGGAAGATTTAGTTAAAACTCTTGTACTGATAAAGACAAATTTTTTTCTGATTTTTTATTCTGTGTATGGTTCAGAAAAAAATCCTGTGCTTGGTCATGGGTCTTGCTATTATCCAGACAGTCCCTCCTGGGAGACAGAGGCTGTGACACGGTCCTTCTGCATGTGAGTGGGGGACAAAGTACAGTGGGCATCTGGCATCTTGGTTTCACAGTCCACCTCTGAGCTCTGAGGAGACTGGACAGGTCACGTGACATGTTTGAACCTCACATTCTGAGCCAGTAAATAGACAATCTGGCTTTCTCTCCAAATCTCTCCAATTTGAACATTCCATGCAAATCTAATTTATATGCTACTAATGATGAGACAACATTCAGACATGTTTGTGATCATTTTCACATGACTGGGTTTTGTTATTGGGGGTTATGCAGCCAGGCAAAGGGAAATAGCTCCTGGGGCATATGTATCCCTCCATTCAGTTCCTAACCACAGTGATTGTTGATAATCATCTTAATCGCTGCATTCAGAGAGGTGATGCGGTTTCTTGAAGTGCTGAAGAAATGACTAGTGTTTATTTTAATATCCTGTAGCTAACTAAGAACACAGTGCTTCTCTAGAGTCAGGACCCTGGCTTCTAGACCTACTGTTGTTTCTCTTGGAAAGTTTATTATAACTGAAATATTGTTGAAAACATGGCATTATAGAAAGATATACAGGTGTCACCTGGAGAAGAAAGCAAATAATTGAATCCTTTTTCAGGAGTACTGTTAAGTTAAAAACTGAATCTATAGAAGTTTTAGAAAGAATGGTTAGACAAAAATTACTTAATAAAAGGCCCACTTAAACACTTAGCTGTCGTTTAGTGGCAGACTATCTAAATTGCAGGGCAATTTGAAAAATCTTTCTTAGAACTGAAAGGGCCAAGTCCTATAACAGGAGATGACAACCACATCAGCAAATGTATTTGAAGAATATTTACCACTTTTCTTTTATAATGAATGATTATCAAAAGCATCATCACAGGTAACTTTGACTTTTAAATAAGCTCTTTATCAGGTTGGATCTCACATTCTATAATGCTAAAGTTCTGTTTTAGGCTTCATGAACAAAGTAAATCAACAACTAACTTCCGTAGGATTGTACAACAGGTTGGGAGAAGACATGCCTGTGATGTAATGTGTTCATGCGCAGCTGAATTATTACTGAGTAAATATTTTTTGCAAATGTTAAAATATAATTGTGGAAGTCTGTGTGGGGGCCAGTCAGTCAGTTCAGTCGCTCAGTTGTGTCCAGCTCTTTGCGACCCCATGAATTGCAGCACGCCAGGCCTCCCTGTCCATCACCAGCTCCTGGAGTTCACTCAAACTCATGTCCATCGAGTCGGTGATGCCATCCAGCCATCCCATCCCCTGTTGTCTCCTTCTCCTCCTGACCCCAATCCCTCCCAGCATCAGAGTCTTTTCCAATGAGTCAACTCTTCGCATGAGGTGGCCAAAGTATTGGAGTTTCAGCTTTAGCATCAGTCCTTCCAAAGATATTCGGGGCAGGGCTCTTTAAATTAGCAAAGTGCTCTAGTTCTTGCACTTCTGGCTGGAATACTCTTATTTTCAGAAGTGTACTTCCTCTGGACACATTTGTTGGTTAATGGATATAAAAGTTAGCCTTTAATTTTCTAATGCCATTCTTTGAAGGATAACAATACATTCTGTGTTTGGAACTTATCTACATTCTCCTGTATAGCTGCATATTAACAAAATGTTCTGTTACTGGGAATATGTTTCCTCCCAGATGACCTGTGATCAATGTGATTGATGACCCTTTGCATTTAGTGACATTAATTGGCACAATGGAAGGAAACACTTGACTAGACAATTATGCAAATCTGAATTTAGCCAAGCCTCAACACTGCTTGGGGGCCCCTGGAATTTTCCTCTTTCAGCCTGTTCTGCTTTGTTTTGACTTACTGTCTTCACAGACAGTTTAAAAAAGACAGTTATCCTCAATGTGGATATTTTATATCTTGGAGTGAGATCACTGATGGGATTTAAAAATTGAATGATGGGGCCAGAGACGGGGTTGGAATCAACTCTAAGTCAGCAAAATTATAATAAAACTGAATAAAGTCTGAGTGGTGATTCACGGTGGAGAGGTTGTGGACAGCCATAACCTGTGTTGTGGATTACTTGCAGATTTCTTGACAAGAAGGCACACAGGGATGCTAAGGCAGAGGCTTCTTGACTCCACCTGTCAAGTACTGTATCTAAATGTTCCACTCAGAATAGTCATTCTGGTAAGAATTTTGAAGAGTTTTGGGGCTCTACTCTGATTTTAAAGATCCATGAAAGTATTAGCAGGGGTTCCCAGTACAGACACTGTGGTTGTCTTTGGTGATGGCTGAGGGTGGAGAAGGAGAAATTAAGTGAAAAAAAAAAAAATGGTGATACAAGACTTTTCAAGTGTAAATCTGTAAGTGTTGTATATCCAGTGAAACTGAAGAAAAGTTTTTTTCTTCAGTGTTTTATGGGTGTTAAGGACTTCCTCAGCTCCTTTAAGCAGAGCTGTTTCCTGAGTGAGATGATTATAGGGACAGAAAACCAGACTCTGCATCCCAGGGGTGCTGCGTGTGCCAGCAGAGCCTCGAGTTGGCCCTCTGTGGGGGAGATTCGAGAGCAGCGGTGACAGTTGGTGTCACGGGGTGGCACACCTCTGTGTGTAACACGATGTGGCCTTTCTGCTGTGACTCCTCCAGTTCTCCAGGATAATCACGGAGCATCACCGAATCCCAAGTGTGAGTCACCTCTTGTGGAGAATACTCAACACTCTGCATCCAGCTTTGATGTGGGATGAACCCTCAAAGCTTGTCTTTTCTCTCAAGAGCAAAGATAGGGAGAGGCATGGGCACATGAAGAGGGAAGAAAAGGTGGAAGGTTGAGCTGTTCCAGTTAGTAGAACCAGGGCTCAGGGCAAAACTATACCAACGTGTCTCAGGGTGAGAGAGACCTGAGTGGTTGTAAGCCTCACTTTCTGAGAATCTCTGAGAGGCTGCGTGAGGAGGGGACTGTGCAGTATTTCTTCACATGTTTCAATCTGGAATGAAGAAAACTGGATGAAAATGAAAGATGTTCCAAGCTAGCAAAAGGAATTGACAGATGAAAGAGAGGAAGAGAATGAAGATGTATGAAGTGCCTACTCTGTAGCAGGCAATGTGCTTGGCACTTTCTTCACAACTGCCTTACTTTATCTGCACTTTACAAAGGAAAAGACTGACGCTGAGAAAAGCCATACACTAAAGAATAAAGCCACACTTTAAGGAGATGTATGTTTGACTTGAAAATCTCCTTATCCTCTTTAATATAATGCCTAGAATTTGGAGAAGAAATATTTTTTTTCCCCTAATGTTTGCAAAAAAAAAAAATCCAAATGAATGAATGAATGAAAGTTGCTCAGTCATGTCTGACTCTTTGAGACCCCATGGACTATACAGTCCATGGAATTCTTCAGGCCAGAATATTGGAGTGGGTAAGCTTTCCCTTCTCCAGTGGTCTTCCCAACCCAGGAATTGAACCCAGGTCTCTAACATTGTAGGTGGCTTCTTTAACAGCTGAGCCATAAGGGAAGCCCCAGAATACTGGAGTGGGTAGCCTATTCCTTTTCCAGCAGATCTGCCCAATTCAGGAATTGAACCAGGATCTCCTGCATTGAAGGCGGATTCTTTACCAACTGAGCTATAAGGGAAGCCAAATTTAAAAAGCAAGCAAACAAACAAAAAACCCAAAACATGTGCTTAAAGGTTGGAACTGATGAAGGCTCTATGTGTAGAAGAGTAGAGAGAATGAAAAACTAATTCTTAAGGGAACCCTCCTTCACTGTTGGTAGGACTGCAAACTGGTGTAGCCACTGTGGAAAACAGAATGGCACTTCCTCAAAAAACTAAAAATAGTTACCATATGATCCAGCAGTCCCTGAAATTTTGGGGCATATATTCAGAAAAGAGGGGCTTCCTTGGTGTCTCAGAGGATAAAGCATCTGCCTGCAATGCAGGAAACCTGGGTTTGATCCGAAAAGATGAAAACTCTATTTCCAAAAGATACATGCCCTCCACTCTTGCACTGTTTACAATAGCCAAGACATGGAAGCAAACTAAGTGTCCAATAACAGGTGAGTGGATAAAGAAAGTGGTATATAATACACGATGGAATATGACCCAGCCATGGAAAAGAATGAAATAATGCCATTTGCAGCAACACGGATGGACTTGGAGATTATTGTACTAAGTAAAGCAAGCCAAATAGAGAAAGACAAATGCCATATTATATCCCTTCTATATTATGTAGAATCTAAAATATGATATAAATGAACTTATTTATGAAACAGAAATAGACTCACAGACATAAAGAACAAATTTACAGTTACCAAAGTGTTGGGGAGGGATAAATTAGTAGTTTGGGATCAGTAGATATAAACTATTATATATAAAATAGATAAACATCAAGATCCTACTGTACAGCACAGAGAACTACATTCTATGTATGATAATGAGCCATAGCGGAATAGAATATGAAAAAGAATGTATGTGTTCTTCACTATATATTTTTTATGTATCAGAATCACCTTGCTGTACACCAGAAACTAACACAACATTGTAAAACAGCTATACTTCAATTTTAAAAAAGAGCCCAGATAAGGTTAAAAAAAACACACAAAAACCCCCAAAACTAATTCTTAGTGCTATCCAGGGTTTATCAGCACTGAACAAAGATATTCCTATTCATACTGTGATACCAAGCCCTGATGGAACATATGTTTGGAATATTTCTGATTTCAGGCTCTTCTGCTAAGAGTAGAAAGCAGCTGTGTGCTAGGTAACCTTTGCAAAGCTGCAAAGCTTGCCGCAGTACTAGCAACTATTGCAGGGGGAGGTTTGGGTATTGATAACTGTACATGAGGAAAAGCAGGCTTCCCTCCTGTTGCTTGGATGTTTTCTCGCTCACAGGAGGTGGGTATTTGGAAACATGCTGGGAAGGGAAAAACTCAGCTGGCACGATTGGGATTCAAATTATAATGACATCTCAATTTAGAAAATAAAATGTCAGTGAATTCTTTTATGAGCCATGCTTGAACAATGCACCAGTTCATCTGCCATGGGTTGAGCGTCCTATTTGGTCTTTTCTGAGTGTTTTCTCTTCCAGGTAAATTACTGGTGAATGGCTAAGCATGTGGAAAAGCTTATCTTAATAAGCCTTACTTTGGTTTCCTTACCTTGTGCCAAGGGTGTATTTATGAGACCTTAGAAATTCTGCATGAGGCATCTTTGCTGGGTCTGAGCTGGGAATCCAGTTACGGGCTATCTCACTTCTATGAAGATACTGATTCTTTCTGAAGAAGAGATTCCCAATCTTATTTCCTTCATGCTTCTCTGGCCCCATATGGGTGACACTTTAGACTGTAATACAGACAAGTGATCCCTCAGCTGCTCACCCAGCAGGGATGGCAAATCAATGAGAATGTCTTAAAATGTAAAGTGTGAGTGATGGAGGGGAAGAGAGGTGGTCTCTAAACAGCAACAAAGCTCTCAAGGCTGCCAAACTTTGAGAGGGCATTTCGTTGTCTTGTTCTAAAGGTCTTGGACAAAGTCCCTGATTACAGGGTGGACGGCATCTGAAAGGCAGCCAACTCCTTCTCTACCTGTTTTTCTCCCTGGAGAGACAGCCCGCACCAGGCTTGGGCCCCTCCGGAGGTACAGAGGTACTTACCTAGCCATCCCAGAAGAGCCCACAGCGACAGCCAAAATAGGGGAGGTAGAGCCATAAATTCAGCATTTTCATTGAGTCTAACCTTCTGATATGTTAAACATGGAACTTAGAGTGAGAATCAGAAGATATAGTTTGAAATTTTAGCTTCACTAGTCATTTCCATTCAAAGCTTTCCGAGCATGTAATATAGGAAAATGTATGTTTCAAGATTAATTGCAAGGAGATCATGGAAACATGCTGTAACATATACTATACCTTCCTAACATAAGGGAATGTTGTATTCCTTATCCTAACTTGAAATCTGCATCCCTGGTGACGGTTGCTAGTTCTACCACCAAATGTTAACCTAACTTGACCTTCCCAGGTGGCCAAGTGGTAAAGAATTTGCCTGCCAATCAAGAGACACAGATTTGATCCCTGGGTCAGGAAGATCGCCTGGAGGAGGAAATGGCAACCCACTGCAGTATTCTTGCTTGAAGAATCTCATGGACAGAGGAGCCTGGCAGGCTATAGTCCATGGGGTCACAAAGAGTTGGACATGACTTAGCAACTTAACAATAACAGCAGTTAACCCAACTGAATGGAGCCACTTTACATTTATCTGCTTTTTGTCTATTTGACTAGAAACCCAAATGAATCTACAAAGTCCACGAGGCAAACCATGGCATACTGGCCCTGTGCTATGGGGCCCATGCTTTCGCCACAGATTATGACATCCTTAGAGTCCTTTTTCAATGATATTGCCCAGGAAGTGCTGGTATAGTGGTTAAGAGAACAGGTTTTGAAGCCAGATATAGCTGGATTCTGATTCTAGTTCTGCCTCTTTCTAACTGTGGGACCCCGAGCAAGACATCCCAGGCTTCTAAGCCTCAGTTTACTCAACTGTGCTGCTGCTGCTAAGCTGCTTCAGTCGTGTCCGACTCTGTGCGACTGCATAGACGGCAGCCCACCAGGCTCCCCCATCCCTGGGATTCTCCAGGCAAGAATACTGGAGTGGGTTGCCATTTCCTTCTCCAATGCATGAAAGTGAAAAGTCAAAGTGAAGTCACTCAGTCGTGTCTGACTCTTCGCGACCCCATGGACTGCAGCCTACCAGGCTCCTCCGTCCATGGGATTTTCCAGGCAAGAGCACTGGAGTGGGGTGCCATTGCCTTCTCAACTGTGAAATGGAAGTAAATATGAAGAATGAATGAAATAATTTACATAAAGGACCAGCAGTCCTCAGTAAACAACGGCTAATTTTACAATTACAGTGGTGAGATTTCCCACGTCTTAAGCATAATGCAGGGGGCTTTACTGAGTTATTTTATAGTATTTATGAGGTAGGTATTCTCTTTATAGATGAAGAGACAGAGATCCAGACAAGCTAATATTTTTAGAGAGAGTGGTTAGTACTAACCCTTCCCTAAGTCACTTCCATCTCTCCTTGTCTATTTCCTCTGTACTAATAATCTCATTCTGAAAGGATTCTTTTGCTTCATTTGGCTGTTTATTATAGACTAAACAAATAACAAACCTCCTTAGAATGATGATGGCTCCTTGAGCATTGCTGTTCTACCCTACATGCAAAGAACAACACGAAGGGCTCCACCAGGTAGGCGCAATAAATGTTCAGGAAAGAAACGACTATACAAATAAAGAAAAAAATCACTAATGCTATTCCACATGGAATCCATGGAGTTCCACATGGTGGGTTGATACTTCTAGCCCTAATTGCAAATGTCATTCTTATTTCGGACTTTTTTCTTTCCTGATCCACAAAGTCTTGATGGTGGGAATAATGTGAGTACATATTTTTATCTCTAGCTCCCCAGGTAAGGTTTGGCATCAAAAAAATGCTTGAAATTAAAAACTAAAGTCAGTATGTAAAGATTCAGTGTCCAAGAGATAGATGATAGATCAGATTGGAATTATGCTGAAGAAACATTTCTGGGAATAGTCTGTAGAATTAAAGAAATGTTGGATATGTGGTTATGAAGAACTCAGGAAATGTAAAGAGCTAAAGAGATGCTAACTCAGTATGATTCATGCTGAGTTCATTTCCCATTAGTGGATGTTGATTGATACTCTGCTAATGTTCACCAAAGTAAGGTGAAGGGTGCCTCCAAAAGATATAAATCTCATTTTGACAGCCATTCTTGTTCTGTCTTACCTCCTGCTGTCAAAGTTAGTCATCCGTGGTTTCTCTGTCACTTATGAAACTGCAGAAAACTGTTTCTTTAGCTGTCATTCTGCATCTTAACTTTGCATGTTTAGAGCCTATCGAAATCAAAGATTCTCCCATGGAACAGGCTCAGCAAGTTCTTTAAGGGGATACAGAGTCAAGATGAAGGAGGAAATATGCTAACTGTTAACTTAGCCTGTCTGTGATAAGCTTGAGCTTTTTCAGCTTTGAGTAATTTTGTGGAATTCAAATATACTTATTTACTAAGTATCTGTCACTTATTTTTCAACATCTGCCATTTACCAGTGCCTAAACTAGATATATAGGTGCTTTCCCAGTGGGTTAGTGGAAAAGAATCCACCTGCAATGCAGGAGATGCATGACACACAGGTTCAATCCCTGGGTTGGGAAGATCCCCTGGAGTAGGGCATGGTAACCCACTCCAGTATTCTCGCCTGGAGAATCCCATAGGCAGAAGAGCCTGGTGGGCTACAGTTCATAGGGTTGCAAAGAGTCAGACATGATTGACATCACTTTACATGCTTACTAAGTATATTATAGTTTTAAAGATAAACTGTTAAATAGGAATAGTTTAGGGGTCAGCAATCTTTTACTATAAAGGGCAAGAGAGTAAGTGTTTTAGCCTTTTGGGGCCATATCGTCTCTGTCTCAGCTGCTTAACCTTACTATTGTAACACAAAAGCAGCCATAAACAGCACCTAAATGACCAGCACGGTTGTGTTTCATTAAAACTTTATTTAGAAAATCAAGCAGCAGAACTAGATTTGGCACTCGACAGTAGTTTGCCTAGCAACTGGGAAGTTGAACACTTGAAATAAAACAACAAATGGCATATGGCCTATTTCAAATTATTGTTGTAATTTATGACTAATTTTTTAAAGCTCATCTAATTATTGATGAGCTTATGAGAAATATTTAGCTCATGAACCAAAGATTTAATTTAATATTTGATGTCTCTTATGACAAAGGTCCATATAGTCAAAGCTATGATTTTTCCAATAGTCATGTATGGATCTGAGAGTTGGACCATGAAGAAGGTTGAGTGCCAAAGAATTGATGTTTTTGAATTGTGGTTGGAGAAGACTCTTGAGAGTCCCTTGGACTGCAAAGAGATCCAACCAGTCCATCCTGGAGGAAATCAACCCTGAATATTCATTGGAAAGACTGATGCTGAAGCTAAAGCTCCAATACTTTAGCCACCTGATGTGAAGCGCTAACTCATTAGAAAGACCCTGATGCTGGGAAACACTGAGGGCAGGAGGAGAAGGGGGTGACAGCGGATGAGATGGTTGGATGGCATCAGTGATTCAATGGACATGAGTCTGAGCTAACGTGAGGAGATGGGGAAGGACAGGGAAGCGTGGTGTGCTACTGTGCATGGAGTCTTAAAGAGCAATACATGACTTAGCAACAGGACAACAACAACAGAATCAGGGTTAGCATTCAGTAAGTGAGTGAAGTCACTCAGTCGTGTCCGACTCTTCGTGACCCCGTGGACTGCAACCCACCAGGCTCCTCAGTTCATGGGATTCTCCAGGCGAGAATACGGGAGTGGCTTGCCATTTCCTTCTCCAGGTTAGCATTACGTCTCTAAAAAAATATCACCTAGAAAATGTAATGTTAACACTGTATTTTGGGGACTTCCCTCTTGGTCCAGCGGCTAAGACTCCACGCTCCCAATACAGGGGCTCCTGGTTTGTTCCCTGGTTAGGGAACTAGATCCCACATGCCTTAAGGAAGTTAAAAGATCCTACTTGCTGCAGCTAAGACCTGCTGCAGCCAAATAAATAAATAAAAGTAAGCATTAACTGCCCCCCCCCAAAAAAAAAACCACAACACCGTACTTTCAATAATCCTGGGAGTTACTTTTCCAGAAGATATGCACTCTCATGGGTGATTAAGTCAGGAGTGCTGTAGAAACCATCACAAGAGCCAGCTGGAGAAGGTGCATCTACACGTTGATTAGTAGTTGGCCCTCCTGTCCCTGAGCAAGCCAGTCCTTTGGTTTTATACAAAACTCCTAATTTACTAATGCCAAAGACTCCTCTTTTACAGCAGTTTCTCTGTGTTGGTGTCTTGGCCCCCCCACTTACCAACTGTTAGACTTTGGGCCCTATTGACACTATTTATGAGTCTCAGTTTTCTCTTCAGTGAAATGATGAAAAAAAATTTTACTTAACTCCCAGGGTTTTTGTGTGAATACGTGAGACAATGTATATCAAGTGCTAATGCTAGTGACTGGGACATAGCAAATGCTAGAAAAGCAAAAGCTGTTTTTAAAACTAATACAGAAAACATTCCTTACTATGCATTAAGTCCTGTTCTGTCAGGAAGCATTTAACAGGAGGCTTTGTGTGTGCTGTTTTGGATTTGTCTGGAATCCTCTGTTCCTTATTAATTCCTGAATATTCAGGAATTAAGAGGAGCGGCAAGCCTCTCCCGGGGCTGAGGAAGCCAGGCATTTCCTTTGTTAGTTTTTCAGTATGGTGATAAGTACCCTCTTCCTTCTTATGAACCATACGGTAAAAGTGATTGTTTACAACTCTCTCTCTCTTTAATATGGATCACCTATGTTTTGTAAGTCTGGAATTTTAATCTTTATCTTTACTGAGAATAACTACCTCGTAAGACAGTATATATGCCCACACCATGTTGATTAAAACATCTTTGCTCCATCAGAGCTTTGGTCTCCATGTCTTGCTTTCTTTCTCTTTCTCTCTCTCTCTCTCAGGCTATTTCTTTGGAGCACAGAGGCCCTCTGGGTTCACTTTCCTGCCCGGGCTTCTAAGACCCTCTGGTGAAGGTACGCCTTCACCCCCTAAAGAGGGCGCCTGAGGCCTTTGTGAACAGAGCAAGCCCCGTGTCAGGGACTTTATTGGTTTTCTGCATACACCAAAGAATATCAGCCTCTTTCTCTCTCCTTTACTTTCTTATCATGGACTCTGGACCACCAGGTTCTGGTCCATTAAAGGACCTTAACACTGTTCTAAGTGCTTCATTTACATATTAGCTCTTTTGAGCTTGACAATAGTATTATGAGGAAGGCACTCTCATCTCCCTTGTGGCTCAGAAGATAAAGAATCTGCCTACAATGTGGGAGACCTGGGTTTGATCCCTATGTCTGGAAGATTCCCTGGGGAAGGGAATGGCACCCCACTCCAGTATTCTCGCCTGAAGAATCCCATGGACAGAGGAGCCTGGTGGCTACAGACCGTAGGATCATAAAGAGTTGGATATGACTGAGCGACTAACATTTTCTTTCTCTCATACACCACTTACCAGTGGAAAACTGGGATTTGATTCAGGCAGTTTGTCCCAATCTTCCTTTTAACCACCCTGGCTGCCACCAAAAAGATGGAAGTCTCTTATTCTGTCCCTAAAAAAGGCAACTGTTTCTTCTTCCCCCATTGAGAAGGATAAGTAGAGATTGTTATACTTTCTTTAAAAAAAAATGAAGAGGGCTAACACTATTTGGACACAGAAATGTTTATTACAAACCTCCCTCAATCAATGACCTACCTAGAGGTCTTTATTTCCACCATTGAGAAATATTTCAATTCTGAATTAGAACATAGAATACATTTCCTTTTGGAATAAGTGTTTTACAAGTTTATGAAATATAATTAAATAGTATCACTAATGCTATACTTCCTGTGCTTAAAGCCAAATGACTAATGTAGGCCAGCTTATTTGAACATTTTATTGATGGGAAAAAACCCTGGTGTTTCAGGCATTGATTTACAAATGACATTGACTAATGCCTGCGTATAGAATCAAAACAACACTACACTCTAAAAATGGTCTATTTATTTGATTCCTCTGATTGTCCTATTTAAAATCATATCCCTCCTATTTCAGCATTTCATATTCTCATCTGCTTAATTTTTCTCTACATTCTGATATATCACAATCCAATATACTATGTGCATTTATTTATATACTAAGTAAGTAAGTGAAGTCGCTCAGTCATGTCCAACTCTTTGCAATCCCATGGACTGTCACCTACCAGGCTCCTTCATTCATGGAATTTTCCAGGCAAGAGTACTGGAGTGGGTTGCCATTTCCTTCTCCAGGGGATCTTCCCAACCCAGGGACTGAACCTGGGTCTCCCGCATTGCGGGGAGACATTTTACCATCTGAGCCAGCAGGGAAGCCCTATTTATATGCTAAGTGTATTTATTCCCTGATTCTAACCCCACTCCCTCGATGTAAGGTCTATGGGTCTGCTGTAAAAGAGAAGTCTTTGACCTTAGTAAATTAGTTGTCTTATTTACTCATCACACTTCTCAAGGTTTTTTCACCTTGATTCTGAAGGTCTAAACAGTGTCTAGAACACTCAGTCAGGTATTCAACAAATTTTACCTATCAATAATATTACTTATTAGAAAGGTTAATAAACCACTACCTAGGCAAGTGGGACAGACTGCTTGCCTGGTTACATTGGTGGGAGGAAGATTCGCCAAGTGGCCTGGGGGCACGATACTAATGGAAGAATCTACGGTAGCACTGAAGGCGGGAGGAGAAGGGGACAACAGAGGATGAGATGGTTGGATGGCATCACTGACTCAATGGACATGAGTTTGTGTAAACCCTGGGAGTTGGTGATGGACAGGGAGGCCTGGCGTGCTGGAGTCCATGTGGTCACAAAGAGTCAGACATGACTAAGTGACTGAACTGAACCCGAACTGAAGATAGCGTTAAATACACAGTGACTCTGGACCTTAACTGGGGAGGCTTTGAGGAGGGTTGTAAGAATCTCTTGGAATTTTTAGAACCCTCCAGGCTCCTGGAGAGCTGGTAAAGTTGCCTTCCTGTTAGAATTTGTGTTGGGATGTGCTTGTGCTATTGAAGGGAAAATGTCCCGCTTTTTAGGGGTTTTGAAACCCAGCAGGACACTATGAGGCTCTTGGGCACAAAAGTCTTTCTGGGTCCCCATTTCTTGTTTTCAGGAAAAGGGTTTCATCTAGCCTCCATGATCTTCCTTGAGTTCCTACAGGCAGGTTCAAACAGGTGCTAGTCAGGGGAGGAAGGAGATGCAGAGACAGACAGGAGCACACAAGAAACAGCAGTGCAGCCCTGGGGCGGGGTCTTGGCTCCCCGTCAAGGGATACACTTAACAATATCTTTGAGCTGTTTTGAAGATGTTAAAACTCTACCAGGTGAAAGAAGTTAACTGCATGCTGCCCACAAGCACACAGACCCCCGACTAGTTGGAACACCCAAAAAATAAAGCTATTTTTTTCTGCGTGTGAAGTTGCTTCAGTTGCATCCGACTCTTTGCAACCCTATAGACCAGAGTCCATGAGGCTCCTCTGTCCATGGGATTCTCCAAGCAAGAATACTGGAGTGGGTTGCCATTCCCGTCTCTAGGGGATCTTCCCAAGCCAGGGAGTAAACCTGCTTCTCTTACATCCTGCATTAGCAGGCAGGTTCTTTACCATTAGCACCACCTTACCCAAAAGTCTGTCTCTGAGACTCAAATTGGTACAGGCTGAATTTTGGCTACAGACTTGGAGTGGAAAAAAGTTGATAAATTTGCAATACATTATTATTGAGCCTTTCTGGTGGCTCAATGGTAAAAAAAAAAAAATCTGCCTGGCATTTCAGGAGACATAGGAGACATGGATTCGATCCCTGGGTTGGGAAGATACCCTGGAGGAGGGCATGGCAACCCATTCCAGTATTTTTGCCTGGAAAATCCCATGGACAGTGGAGCCTGGTGGGCTACAGTCCACTGGGTTGCAAAGAGTTGGACAGAACTGAAGTGAATAGCAAGTGCGTTAAAATATAATATGTTCAAATCTTTATGATGATGATGGTAAACATGGAACGTATGTGAAATATAGGCTAGTTAGTACACAGGGTAATCACTCCTTATTACGGAGGCTTATGTGCACACTACTTCCCTGGCACTACTACATAACTCTGTACCAAGACGTTTTACTTCTAAAAGCAGAAACTTCTATTTCTCTTTAGGGAAAATGGTTTTGTGAATTTTAGCCTTGCTAATCACCATGATTCATTTTCATGATACAATTACTGGTGTTTTTGAAAGAATCCTTTATATTTCTCCATGTTACTAAATAACTTTACTCTATCCCTAATATTTGGGGCTTCCCTGGTGTCTCAGCTGTAAGGAATCCACCTGCCAAAGCAGGAGACACAGGCTCAATCCCTGGGTCAGGAAGATCCCCTGGAGAAGGAAATGGCAACCCACTCCAGTGTTCTTGCCTGGGAAATCCCATGGACAGAGAAACCTGCCCGACTATAGCCCACGGGGTTGCAAAACAGTCAGAGATGATTTAGAGACTAAATAACAACAACTGTCCTTAATAATGGGATTGTATTGGGTCAGTTTAGCTGAGGCAGGAAGGTGGCCTTATTGAATAGAATCCTAATAGCTTTACTCTGTAACTCTTCAAAAAAAGATAGCAGTAGCATCAGAAAGTGAGTCTACATTTGCAAAACTTAAAGGGCCACCAAGAGTTTCTTAATGGCCATTAAAAATTATTTGAGAAGATAATTCATACCATCTCAGCCTAGAAATGTCTCTCTTTTGAATGAGTTTAATGGGATTGTGAGGTTTTTCTCTTTGTGTATGCCTTAGTCTTTATGATTAAAAAAAAAGTTCCAGAGTGTTTTTCCTATTTGTGGTTTATGCATGGATAATTATCTATTTTAAAGCATGTTTAGAAGGGGACCATAAGTCTGATGTGATTTAACAACCTCTTTTAATTAAGTTTTCTGAGGATTTGGGTGGAGTTGGGGAGGAGCCAGCAACAGAAGCTTTTATTCATTAGCTTAAAAGCCGTGGTGAATAAAAGCAGTTCCCACTTGTCTGAATTTGGGTCTGCATTGGATTTTGAGTGGCTGGCACAGGCTTCTTGAGATGGGAGAGCTCCTCTGAGAAATAAACAAACTTTCTGCGTGATGCTAAAGTGTGAAGCGTAGCAGTGATAGAAAAAAGTGTTCTTATGTGAAGCCTCTCTGGTTTTGCCTTTAGCATCTCAAGGGTCTCAGTGAGGCACAAGAACCCAGTATACTTGCATTTGAACAAGAAGGGTCAAGCACCCTTGATCATGTGGGTCCCTGTTTATTAAGGGTGTCTGTACCTCATTATACCCTCTTCCTTTGAGATAAAGTCAATAGCAAAGTTAAAGTCAGGAACTATGTGCAAAATGGAGTGTGTTGGTTTTGTCCCAAGGCTAATCACCTTTAACTGTGTTTCCAAAATCTTCCAAAGATAAAGTGGACAAATGCCATGTGATATTGCTTATATATGGGATCTAAAAAAAAAAAGGTACAAATGAACTTATTTACAAAACAGAAGTCACACTTGTTGGAAACAAACTTATGGTTACCAGGGGATAGGGGGCAGTGAGAATTTGGGAGATTGTGATCGACATGTACATACACACCAAGGACTCAGCCATATTCAATTCTGCACCCCCGTGGGCTGTAGCCTGCCAGGCTCCTCTGTCCATGGGACTTCCCAGGAAAGAATACTGGAGTGGGTTGCCATTCCCTTCTCCAGGGGATCTTCTGGACCCAGGGATGGAACCTGCATTCCTTATGTTTCCTGCACTGGCAGGCAGATTCTTTACCACTAGTACCACCTGGGAAGTCCACACACATTGCTGCTAAGTCACTTCAGTCAGGTCTGACTCTGTGTGACCCCATAGACGGCAGCCCACCAGGCTCCCCCGTCCCTGGGATTCTCCAGGCAAGAACACTGGAGTGGGTTGCCATTTCCTTCTTCAATGCAAGAAAGAGAAAAGTGAAAGTGAAGTCGCTCTGTCTGTCTGACTGTTAGCGACCCCATGGACTGCAGCCCACCAGGCTACTCCGTCCATTGGATTTTCCAGGCAAGAGTATTGGGGTGGGGTGCCATTGCCTTCCCCATTACTATATATAAAATAGATAACTAATAGGAACTTTTGTGTGGCACAGGGAACTCTACTTTATATTCTTTAATGATTTATATGAGAAAATAATCCAAGAAAAACGATGGGCATGTGTATATGTATAACTGATTCACTTTTTTGTACACCTGACACTAACGCAGTGTGGTAAATCAATTACACTTCAATAAAAACTCAGAAGTATATAAAGTGGAAAGAGCTAAGATGTTTGAGGGGAGAGAAAAACAGACTGAACACTAGGCACGTTAGCTGAGGATGCTGATAAAGGAGAGGTGAGGAAGGAGCTCCTGCCCGTGAACTCATCCTGCACACAACGTTTTGGTTGAAGGGGTTTATTGAGGCACCTGGCTCCTATCCATCTGGAGGCAGAGCTTCCCATGGCAATTCTGGTAAATGTGAAAATCCCTGCCCTGCGGCAACGCATCACATTTGGTCTGATCTGACCCTTTGTCTTAAGATCTTTGCCTCAGTGAAAGGGAATGAAGTGCTAAATGTGAAATTGCACAGTTTTGGGTGTGTCACTTGCTGCAACTGAAGAGGAAACACACCTTGAGGACAAAGAAATGGCCCCTCTAAACGGCACCATGAGTAAAGACCTCTGCTTGTCCAAACAAAAGGAAGGGTTTTCCTAATTTGCTGGAGACGTTTATTGGGAATAAGTCTTAGAAGAAGTATTCAGATGTCATGAAGAAATCAGACCACCTGTAATTTACTTCTGGGCTTCCCTGTGGCTCAGTGGTAAAGAATCCTCCTGCCAATGCAGCAGACACGGGTTCGGTCCCTGGGTCTGGAGGATGCCTTGGAGAAGGAAATGGCAACCCACTCCAGTATTCTTACTGGGAAATCCCATGGACAGAGGAGCCTGGTGGGCTACAGTCCATGGGGTCTCAAAAGAGTCGGACATGACTTAGTGACTAAATGCCAGGAACAACGTACTGGTGCTCCGGTTCACCTTTCCTAAACAAGAATGGGACTGAATCCTGTTCCCGTTCTCCCTGCCACTGACCTTTCCCATTTTCCACAATGAACTTCGTGGGAACTTTCCCACGTTCCCTCTCTCTGCCATTACTTCTTCATTCTCAGTTGATACTGTCTATCCCATTACTGAGAAAATAGAGACCAGCTTGTGAGAACTCACCACTTCCTGCCCCAGCACGTAAAACTAACGCAACATGGTCATCCTCATCTCTCTTTTTTTTTGTATCTTATTCATTCCTTCTTTCACTCACTCATTTATCCATTTGTTTAATTAATGAACACCTATTGGATACCTTTATGTGCCAGACATAGTGCTAGGTGCTGTAAATGGGTCAGTGAATTAGATACAAACCCCACTGACAAGGAAAACAAGGATGCCCCTTTCCTAAGTCTGAGAGCTGTGCCTCCACTCTGTGGTTTCCTTTCTTGCATCCTCAGAAACTGGGTTCTATCAGTACTTGGTCTGGCTTGTGTATCTACAAATAAATCCTTCCATTCAACTACCTCTTTCCCATTATGATTTCTTCATCTTAAGAAATAAAATACAAGTGAAACAATTATAAAAATACCCTGTCTTCTTCCTCACCGTCATTACTGCTGTCTGTCGCAGTCAAGCTTAGGATAGCTGCTTATTCTCTCTTTCCAGTTTTCTTCATCTCATCAATTCATTCACCAATTGTGAGATCTGATTTATTCTTCTTCCTTACACTTTTGTGAAAATGCTACACAGATTACCAATACCTATTTTGGGTGTTTATTCAATTCTTATCTTTGCCTCTTTTATGATCCACTATTGGCTTCTGTGACTTTCTCCTCTTCTTCCTTCTTCCTCTTTGGAAATTTCTTCTGTTAATTTCATAGGCTGTTCATCCTAGTCCCCCTATAATTCAAGCTACTCCAGGGTTTCCTTTCAATTCCACAAAATTTCCTCCTATAATTACACTTACTCCAGAGTCTTCAAAAATCTGATTTGTTCTCAAATCTATATCTTCGGGTCAGATGTTTATTCTAGCTCTAATTCTGTGTTTCTGATTGTGCCTGTGTAACACAATGAAGGCAGAACTGAATTTAACACGCTCACCCTCCTTGAAATATGTTCCTCCACTATAGACAAATTATACTATTCAATTAATAATAACATTTATTATTTTCATGGTCCAGGCACTCACATGGGCATGAGATCCAGAATGCAGACTCTCAACTATCATACCACTTTTTATCTCAGTGGTTCAAGTGTTGGAGTTGTTTCCCTCACCATTTCTACATACCTAGATCCATCAAATCTATGGATTCTATTTCAAATACATCTCTTTCTATTTTCACTGCTATTTCCCTCAGTGTATTAGGCCTTTGCAGTATTACTCAGATTATCTCACTCATATCATTCAGCACTCTCCTAACTAATGTCTTTGACTTTGGTCTAATTTTTTGCCAACTAAAAACAGTGATCATCCTCAAGCATAAATCTAACTATAATACACCTTGCCTTGCAGTCTTCCAGGGACTTTTAATAGCCTTTAGAGTACTGTCCAAATTCTAAGTATCCTGTGAAAGTGTTAGCCACTCAGTCTTGTGTCTGGCTCTTTGCAACCCCATAGACCATGGCCAGCCAGACTCCTCTATCCATGGAATTGTCCAGGCAAGAATACTGGAGTGGGTTGCCATTCCCTTCTCCAGAGGATCTTCCTGACCTCGAGATAGAACCTGGGTCTCCTGCATTACAGGCAGATTCTTTGCAATCTGAGCCACCGGGGAAGCCTTCCCAGTATCCTAGGCCAAGACTCCATTCCTGGTTGTCTCCACCTTTGTTGCTCTGCCTTAATGAGCTACTTCGGTTCTTTGGACCGATCCTTTTCTTTCTGGACTCCTGGCCTTCACCTCTATGGTTACCTTTGCATAAGTCACCTTCTTTCCCTTCTTCACCTAGACAGCTTCCATTAATTTCCATCATCCATTCAGTTTAGGAATTTTCTTTTCCAGAAAGCCTTTTTGATGCTCACCTTTCCCCAGAACTCTCTGGATCAGGTAACACTAATCTGTGCTTTCCCCCATGGTAACGCTTGTTCCTTTATGGCATTAGTGATCGGTTTACTTTCATGGTTTTCCTATTAGACTATGATATTTTTGTGAGTGGGAACTCCTTTTCATTTTTATATCCGAGTGCCTAACTCAGTGCCTGACATACAGTAGGTTTTCAACTGAATCATAAATGAGTAGATGCAAATCTTTCCTTGTGTTAGTCACTCAGTCATGTCTGACTCCTTGTGACCCCATGGACTGTAGTCCACCAGGCTCCTCTGTCTGTGGGATTTTCCGGGCAAGAATACTGGAGTGGATTGCCATTTTCTTCTCCAGGGGATCTTCCTGACTCAGGGACTGAACCTTAATCCCACTATCTTCCCATTCCATATAATAATGAACTTGAAGGGATTATAAAAATTGAACAAAGCCATCCTTAATTCCAGGATAATACCTCCACTGTGTACTGCACAGTTGGTTTATACAAAAGTATTGACTCGATTGCTCTTAATTTCTTCAGAGACATGCCTAATGGATTTGTAAAGAAACTCCTGGTGGTCCATTCTAGTGCTTTATAATATCTAGTTAAATATTTCTTCTGTAAATTCGTCCTGAATTCGAGTCCCTTTCTATCTTTTCCCCCTAGAGCAAAACTGTCTCCGCGCACTCTTCTCTTGCTGTTCCCTCAGATTCTCCTACATGCACAGTATTGCAAATGTTTGTCAGGCAGAATCAGTCACAGAGCGGAACTCTCACCAGAGGAACCATGTCAGGATGGCAGTCCTGCCCATGGGGGCTTTAGTCACTTGATTCTACAAATGATCTTTAAAGATCCATGGGGTGCTCTGCATTTACTCTGCCTCTTTCCTTTCTCGCTCTCCCAATGGTGCCACCGCTCTCCTTATTTTCCCAGCTAAGAGCTGCTGCCTGCAAAAAGGATGCTGAATTCTCCCATAGTCATAAATCCCCATAAAACTCAAACAACAGAGGCACAGAATGGAAAGGCATAGGATGCTTTACTTACTTGCAGCTAATTTATAATTATGCTCAGGCAATCTATCCAAGGGGTATAGATTTTGGCTAAAAGTCACCTGTGTTGTTTATAAAAGATTGTACTATTTTCTTTTCCAAAATAACATTATCTATTTTTATTGCAACTAAATATGGATGTCAGGTGCTTTACATTATTCATCCTATTCCATGAGCACATGTATTTAGCTTTGTTTAATCTTCAGAGCTAATTCAATTTTTAGTTTATTCAAGTTCTTTTTAGGTGCCTCCCATGCAGCTCTGGAGAGCTGTGTCTGACTCTAGCATCAAGGCCGTGATTTCCCAGCTTTAGGTAAATCCACAGATTTATTTAACTGAAACTTCTCACTCTCGCTGGCTCATTTGTCTTTACTTTCCCTTGTAACTGGAATCACCTGCTACAGATATGCCTTTGGCCCTCTAGCTGTTCCAAGAGGGGGGAATAGTGTGTTTTTTTTAATCTCTAGCAAAAAACCCACCCCTCTTCTAGCCTCATAAATGCAGTCATTGTTCCAGAACTTGGATTTTGTCCGTCTGTCCTTCCCTTTAAAAAAATTCACCTCTAGTCAGAGTTGGAATCAAGGTGGTGGAGCATGAAGATTCTGAGCTCACCCCCTCCCAGGGATGCTCCACAACTACACACACAGCAACCGTCTCTGAAGACAACCTGAAGACAAGCAGAAAAGCTTCTCTACCACTCAGGACATAAGGAAAGGGCCACGCTGAGATGGGTAGGAGGGGCCGAGATGCGGTCTAGTTAGAACCCCCACCCTCGGGGCAGTGATCCACAAGTGGGAGGGATATCACATTCATGGAGAACCCCCTCCCCAACCCTGAGGAGAGAGGGGTCTGAGCTTTTCCTTGAGCTCCCCAGCCCCAGGGGTCCTGCACTGGGAAGATGATTCCCCCCATAACATCTAGCTTTGAAACCCAGAGGGGCTTATGTCCAGGAGAGCTGGAGGGCTGTGGGGAAACTGAAATTTCACTCTTGCAGAGCTTGCACATAAACCTATTCCCTCTGAGTCCCAGCACACAGGTAGCAGCTTGAAAAGAACCTGGGCCATACACAGAGAGATCACTGACATAAAGACAGGTGCCAGAGGCACAGGGTTCTGCTGGCACTTTCTCTGGAGATGAAAGCACTGGTGGGTCCCAAGTTTCTTTCACTCTCTTTCACCTAGCTGGCTCACGGCTGGCACGCACCATGTCTGTCCCACTCCATCAACCGAGCTAAAGCCGTGTACCCTATCCTGGTGTTCCTTGGGACCCACCTGTCCCATCTGGCCCCTCCAAAGTGGCTCTTGTCCCCAGTACCTATTACTCAGCCTTAATAAAGAATGATACCTTGCCATTTGTAATATGTGATGGACCAGAGGGTAAATATATGCTAAGTGAAGTAAGTGGGACAGAGAGACAAATACCGTATGACTTCACTTACACAGGCACACCTCAGAGTAATTGTGAGCTTGGTTCTAGACCACGGCAATAAAGGGAATATCACAATAAAGTGACTTACATGCATTTTTTGGTTTCCCAGGGCATATAAAAGTTATGTTTACACTATACTGTAGTCTATTAAGTGCATAAAAGCATTTTGTCTAAAAGAAACCAATATACATACCTTAATTCTTTATTGCTAAAAAATGCTATCATCCAACAATACAGGGTTGCCACAAAATTTCAATTTGCAAAAATTGCAATACCTATGAATTGTGATAAAATGAACTGTTTGTATGTGAAATCTGAAAAAAAAAACAGACAATAAAATAAAATAAAAACAAACTCATAGATAACAGAGAACAAACTGATGGTTAGCAAGGGATAGGGTGATAGGGTGATGGTGTTTGGTTGGAGATAATTACAATAATAACTTAGTATGGTGACAGAAGTTACTAGACTTGTAGTGGTGATCAATTCACGAAGTAGAAGTGAAGTCACTCAGTCGTGTCCGACTCTTTGTGACCCCATGGACTGTAGCCTACCAGGGTCCTCTATCATAATGTATATAAATGTTGAATCACTTATGTTATATACTTGAATATAATGTTAACTGTAGTTCAATAAAAAGAATAGAAAGAAAGAAAGTGAAGTTGCTCAGTCATGTCTGACTCTGTGACCCCATGGAGTGTAGCCTACCAGGTTCCTCCGTCCATGGGATTTTCAGGGCAAGAATACTGGAGTAGGTTGCCATTTCCTTCTCCAGGAGATCTTCCTGATCCAGGGATTGAACCTGGGTCTCCTGCATTGTAGGCAGATGCTTTACTATCTGAGCTACCAGGCAAATATACAAATAAATTCAATCCTAGTCATACTTTCTTTCTATTATTCTACTGGTTTGTAAATGCACATATCTGTTCCTGACTACTCACTTAGAGTATAACTTATTCCAAATCCTAAATACTTAGAATCTAAAATTTCCATATCTTTATTGTAAGCTAAAGATTTCTGACAATGTTTTTAACATCTGTCCTTTAAGATTTCTTTCAACAAAGCACACAATCTGGTGGGGGAGACATGTGAACAATGACTCCAGCAATATGGTGCATGCAGGTCCTCATCAGACCTGTTACTTCCAATTCACCCTCTCACAGATCAGCTTTCAGAGCAGGCTTTCCTTCCCTCCAGGGGCAGGGATTGGTGCTAGTCCCTTTGTCTGTAGCACTCTGTTCTTGCACCTGTTTGGAATGCTTGTTGCAGGGAGAGTATGCACACTGGCTCGAGGGCAGGAGAGTGTGGCCAGATAAAGGACACTGCTTGTGAAAGGGTATGCTGGGGACAGAAAGGAGAGGAGCTTGAAGGAAGTAAGCAGGGGGCAGAATTTAGCTGTCCCAGTGTGCTGTGCTAACACCTTGGATGTAAACCTATAGGGAATGAGGGTATTGGAAGGCTCTCGGCAGCATAGTGATGCTATCTAGAGTGTGTCTTAGCTCATTCTAGTTGCACCCTGGGAGCTGAATTGCAAAAGGGCAACCAAGAGGCAGGGGAGTGGTTAGGAAGGAAGCTTATGCAATGGTTTGGCCAGGCAGAGAGACTGGCCTCCTGGTCTCCAGTGCAGAGAGGACATGATGAGGCTGGAATTAGGGAAACAGCATTAGAGAGAAGAAAGTGGGTGCTGAGGGGATTTCAGAGGAAAAAAATTCCAGGTGTGATGACTTGAGGAGAGCAGACTTGTGGAAATTTATGCAAGAGGAGGGGATTTACAGCCCAGAAGAAGGGAACTGGTGATGGCCCTGTACATGGATGAAAGTGAAAGTCGCTTTGTCGTGTCCAACTCTGCGACCCACCCCATGGACTATACTGTTCATGGAATTATCCAGGCCAGAATCCTGGAGTGGGTAGCCTTTCCCATTTCCAGGGGATCTTCCCAACCCAGGGATCGAGCCCAGGTCTTCCGCATTGCAGGCAGAGTTTTTACCAGCTGAACCGAATACCAGAGTGGGTAACCTATCCCTTCTCCAGGGGATCTTCCGGATCCAGGAATTGAACTGGGTCTCCTGCATTGCAGGCAGATTCTTTACCAACTGAGCTGTCAGGAACGTGGATAGGCAGCAGTTAACGAGGGCCCATTGGAAGGGAAACTCCGAAGCTGCACCCTGTGGAATGTGACTTCCTTGGTGCTATTCACCAGCCTGATAGGGAATTTGGGAAGGCAGGTGGCAGTGGGGGCCCTGTGCTTGGCTTTCTGGCCTCATTGATCCAGCCCCAGCCTCAGCCTGCAGGTCCTCCACATTTATTTCCCATAAACTTTTGGCACACATCTAGCTAATTACATTACTACTCCTCAGACAGAGCATGCTTTATAATAAAATTCTGGGCTTATTCTCCCATTGATAATACCATCAGATCCTTCTCATCTCCCTCCTTTATCTGGAATGACCTCTTTCTGCTCAGTCTCTTTAATGTGGCCCAAACCTCCAGCTCCAGGAAACCCTTACTGATCTCTCCTTTGATTTTTATCTTACTCTATGGTTGAAATGGAGCAGGTGAACTGGGTTAAAATCTTGGCTTTGACACAACTGGCACATCACTTTGTATTCCTATGCCTCCAAATCCTCTTTTACAGTTAGTTCCTACTCAGGATTCTGGTGATGATATATTGAATTAGTTCATATAAACTTAATGTGCTTACTGTATTTCTCTCTGGGCATAGTGCAGAAGACAGAAATACTTACTAATCTGATCTTATGAATATGTTGTTAGGTGAGCCTGGAAGATCCATCTACTATAACCTCTAAACTTTGTCTTCTTCAGGAATGAATTACTAGTCTAAAATTTTTGCTATTTCATGAATAAAGTGGGGATAAACAATATTCTAATTATAACATATAATTTAAGTATAGTAAATAAGAATTATGGAATGCTTAGTATGTACTAGGTATTTCCTCACAGCAACCCTATGAGTGGGTATCATTAGTATCCCATGTTACCCTTGGACAAACAAGTATTACGAAGTAAAATAACTTATCCAAAGTTAGAGAGACAGGAAGTAGAATTGAATTTACATTTTTCTGACTCCAGAGGTCATGCATTTGTGTAGATGTTCAACCTATGGGATTCCTTGCTCTAAATGCAGCCTGAATTGGGACCTTGAGCTTTTCAGAGAGGTGGGAGGTATTGAGAGTGGGGAGGGTTTTACAGGTGGGAAAAATTACACCAGCAAGGTTGCAAAGTTAAATGAGCTTGGTATACATGGAAGAATCTAGTGGACACACCTGCAGCTATGAAGAAGGAATAAATGTAGGTAAAGGCCATTCTTCCTCTTGTATGCTGTGCCATGCCTCCTAACACCGCTGCCTGTCCACTCATTCCAGCTGAAAATCTGGGACTCGATTTAGGAACTTCTCCCTTTGTCATTTGATAAATTAGTAGTTAAATCCCACTGATTTTTATCTTATACATTCATCTTAGCCTTCTCTACTATTTACATCTTAGTGCAAGTCTTTGTTTTCTTACTGGATTTTCGTTTTTGTTTCCCAGGTTATGGGCTGGATTCATTGTAAAATTTCATGAGTGAAGTTTCCAAAAGTTAAATCCAGTTTGCCACTGTCCTTGTTAGAGTCCTTCAGTGGTTTCCTGGTGCCTTAGAACCAAATTTAGATATTTTCAGTGACACACAGGGCCTTCCAAAGTCTTACCCTGGGCTCTGTTTGACTACATAATGACTAATCCTGCTGGTTTCATGTCAGCCTGGTGACTGCCTACTTGTTTTTCGAAAGTGCGGTGACTCTTCTCTGTTGGGGATGCTGTTCTCCAGCATCATGTGTGGTGTTCACCACTCCTTGTGTCTCTTCTGCACATTGTACAGCCTAACTTTGTGTTTTCCTACTGTTCTGTTCAACTTTTTAAAAAGTTATAGTTGATGTATAATATTATATAAGCTACAGGAGTACCATATAGTGATTCACAATTTTAAAGGTAGCAGAGACATCACTTTGCCAACAAAGGTCTGCAAATCAAAGCTATGGTTTTCCCAGTAGTCATGTACAGATGTGAAAGGTGGACCATAAAGAAGGCTGAGCACTGAAGAACTGATGCTTTTGAGTTGTGGTGCTAGAGAAGACTCTTGAGAGTCCCTTGGACAGCTCGGAAATCAAACCAATCAATCCTAGAGGAAATCAACCCTGAATATTCATTGGGAGGACTGATGCTGAAGCTGAAGCTACCTGATGTGAAGAGCTGACTCACTGGAAAATACCCTGACACTGGGAAAGATTGAAGGCAAGAAGAGGAGGGGGCGACAGAGGACGAGATGGTTGGTTGGAATCATCGACTCAGTGGACGTGAGTTTGAACAAACTCTGGAAGATGGTGAAGGACAGGGAAGCCTGGTGTGCTGCAGTCCATGGAGTCACACAGAGTTGGACACAACTAAGGGACTGAACAACAACAGTTATTATAAAGTATCTTCTATATTCTTGTGCTGTACAACAGCTTTATAGATTATTTTATACACAGTAGTCTGTGCCTCTTAATCCCCTATTCCTACCTGCCCGCCTTCCTTTCCCCCACCACTGGTAACTGCTAGTTTGTTCTCTGTGTCTGTTTCTTGTTTTGTTATATTCACTAGTTTGTTTTATTTTTTAGATTACACATATAAGTGGTATCATACAGTATCTGTCTTTCTCTGACTTGTTTACTTAGCATAATACTCTCCAAGTCTATCCATGTTGTTGCAAACTGCAAAATTTCATTCTTTTTCATGGCTGAGCAGTAGTCCATTGTATAGATGTACCATATCCTCTTTATCTATTCAACTGCTGATAGATGCTTAGGTTGCTTCCATATATTAGCAATTGTAAATAATGCTTCTATGAACATTAGGGTACATGCATATTTTCAAGTTAGTGTTTTTATTTTTTCACACCTGTCAGAATGGCTATCATCAAAAAGACCACAAATAGCAAATGTTGGCAAGGATGGAAAGAAAAGGAAACCCTCATGCACTGTTGGTGGGAATGCATGTTGGCACAGCCACTGTGGAAAACAGTATGGAGGTTTCTCAATAAACTAAAAATAGAGTTATTATATGATCCACTTCTGGTTATATATCTGAAAAATCAAAAATACCACTCAAACTGCTTTTGAATTGTGATACAGAAAGTTCCACAAGACAGCGACTATTATTTGTTCTCCAGAGTAATGCCTGGCATGAGATTGGTGCTTAGTAATTGTTCATTGAATTAAAGAAATAATGGCTGAACAAAGCAAGAAAAAAGATGAAAAGGTCAGATTTTAAAGGGCTTTGAAAGCCAGTCAGGGGAAACTGGGGGCATTTCTCTTTGAAATAAGATGATGTGTGCAAATTGTTTTTGGAAAATTAGTCACAGAGGAGCACTCAGATAGATTTATTCTCATCTTAGTACTTCTGCTCACATTGCTTCCTTCCCTAAGTTGCCATCCCTCTGCATCTCTGCATATTCTGTCCAGTGTAGTTCTCTTATTGGGAAGGATATTTGGAAGGCTCGTCGGAAAGCCAACAGGATTTTGTCTAAAAAGTAAATTATGATTTGAGTATGCCATGTTTCTAAGTCAGCCTGTTCTGTTTGAAAGTGGGGAAATCATCCTCAAATTCTTATCTAGCAATAAACTCACTATTATACTATCTGGTTGCTAGTCTTGCTATTTTATAATGCAAAAGACAGTCAATAAAGAAAATAAATTTTAATTAAAACCAGAGAAGGATATGGAATGGCAAGCAATACTTTTTCAGGGAGCAAAATAGAGTGCTGGACTTGACTTAGTCTCAACTATGCATGTATGTACTCTTTTCAGTTCAGTTCAGTTCATTTCAATCACTTAGTAGTGTCTGAAAACAATAGAATGGGAAAGACTAGAGATCTCTTCAAGAAAATTAGAGATACCAAGGGAACATTTCATGCAAAGATGGGCTTGATAAAGGACAGAAATGGTATGGACCTAACAATGCAGAAGATATTAAGAAGAGGTGGCAAGAATACACAGAAGAACTGTACAAAAAAGATCTTCACAACCAAGATAATCACGATGGTGTGATCACTCACCTAGAGCCAGACATCCTGGAATGTGAAGTCAAGTGGGCCTTAGAAAGCATCACTAAGAACAAAGCTAGTGGAGGTGATGGAATTCCAGTTGAGCTATTTCAAATCCTGAGAGATGATGCTATGAAAGTGCTGCACTCAATATGCCAGCAAATTTGGAAAACTCAGCAGTGGCCACAGGACTGGAAAAGGTCCGTTTTCATTCCAGTCCCAAAGAAAGGCAATGCCAAAGAATGCTCAGACTACCACACAATTGCACTCATCTCACATGCTAGTAAAATAATTCTCAAAATTCTCCAAGCCAGGCTTCAGCAATATGTGAAGCATAAACTTCCAGATGTTCAAGCTGGTTTTAGAAAAGGCAGAGGAACCAGAGATCAAATTGCCATCATCTGCTGGATCATGGAAAAAGCCAGAGAGTTCTAGAAAAACATCTATTTCTGCTTTATTGACTATGCCAAAGCCTTTGACTGTGTGGATCACAATAAACTGTGGAAAATTCTGAGACAGGAATACCAGACCACCTGACCTGCCTCTTGAGAAACCTGTATGCAGGTCAGGAAGCAACAGGTAGAAGTGGACATGGAACAACAGACTGGTTCCAAATAGGAAAAGGAGTACGTCAAGGCTGTATATTGTCACCCTGCTTATTTAACTTATATGCAGAGTACATCATGTACTCTTTTACAATTCATTTATTATGTATGATACACATGCACACACATACACAGAAGTGTATTGATCAATATTTAACAACTGGCTCTCCACAAAATANAAAGATCTTCACAACCAAGATAATCACGATGGTGTGATCACTCACCTAGAGCCAGACATCCTGGAATGTGAAGTCAAGTGGGCCTTAGAAAGCATCACTAAGAACAAAGCTAGTGGAGGTGATGGAATTCCAGTGGAGCTATTTCAAATCCTGAGAGATGATGCTATGAAAGTGCTGCACTCAATATGCCAGCAAATTTGGAAAACTCAGCAGTGGCCACAGGACTGGAAAAGGTCCGTTTTCATTCCAGTCCCAAAGAAAGGCAATGCCAAAGAATGCTCAGACTACCACACAATTGCACTCATCTCACATGCTAGTAAAATAATTCTCAAAATTCTCCAAGCCAGGCTTCAGCAATATGTGAAGCATAAACTTCCAGATGTTCAAGCTGGTTTTAGAAAAGGCAGAGGAACCAGAGATCAAATTGCCATCATCTGCTGGATCATGGAAAAAGCCAGAGAGTTCTAGAAAAACATCTATTTCTGCTTTATTGACTATGCCAAAGCCTTTGACTGTGTGGATCACAATAAACTGTGGAAAATTCTGAGACAGGAATACCAGACCACCTGACCTGCCTCTTGAGAAACCTGTATGCAGGTCAGGAAGCAACAGGTAGAAGTGGACATGGAACAACAGACTGGTTCCAAATAGGAAAAGGAGTACGTCAAGGCTGTATATTGTCACCCTGCTTATTTAACTTATATGCAGAGTACATCATGTACTCTTTTACAATTCATTTATTATGTATGATACACATGCACACACATACACAGAAGTGTATTGATCAATATTTAACAACTGGCTCTCCACAAAATACGGAGGGGCCCTGAAATGTCATATTTGCTCATTTCTACAATATTAGTACTCCAATCATGACCAATTTTAAGCAAGCAGTATGAAGTCACTAAATGTAGATTTGCGAAGAAATGCTAGCCACCCACTCTTGCAAAGCCTGTATTCCCTGGCTGAAACACATGACCTGCCATATATTCTTTGGGGAGCTGCTGCATACCAAGTTCAGTGCTGAGGGCACTGGGAACGATGTTAGTGGCAATGGGAAGACCAACAGGTAACAATTATGATACATGAGAATTATTAAACCAGAAGTAAATACAAAGTACTGTGGAAACAGGTAGAATACCTAACATAATGATTATAGTTAGGCATTCAGTTATACAGATCTGCCTGAGAAATGCAGGGAAGGCTTGATGGGGTGCCTGGAGGTGGGGCTGCCATTTGATCTGAGACTTGGAAGATAGTTGGGAGCTTGCCAGATGAAATGTTTTCCAGCTGAGAGAAAGTATCAAGTTCAGAGAACTACAAATAATTCAGTACTGCTGCTGCTGCTAGGTCGCTTCAGTCGTGTCCGACTCTGTGCGACCCCATAGACAGCCTCTGACCAGGCTCCTCTGTCCCTTGGATTCTCCAGGCAAGAACACTGGAGTGGGTTGCCTCGTCCTTCTCCAATACATGAAAGTGAAAAGTGAAAGGGAAGTCGCTCAGTCGTGTCCGACTCTTAGTGACCCCATGGACTGCAGCCTACCAGGCTCCTCCGTCCAACTCAGTACTGCTGGGGTATAAACTATACATTAGGAGAGCCATAAGCGATGAAGTTAAAAACATATAAAGGAGTCAGGATCACATTTGTTATGCTAAGAGGTTTAAACTCTAGGCTTCAGGGAACTACAAAAAGCATTTTGATAACATATTTGTGTATTAGAGAAACCTTCTGGTGAGCAGTGTGCAGGATGACCTAGGAGATGGTGGAATGGGAGAGGCTTGGTGAGGTATGTCCTGAAATAGAGCAGATGAGATGGTAAACTAGAGCAATGGTCGTGTGATGGAGTAGGTCAAACATGAGAGTTTAGGAGTTAGAATCACTAGCATCTGGTTATCACTTGGGGTGGGTAGATAGGACAGAAAAGTACTATAAGGCCTCCTAGATTTGTGGTCTGGGAATCTAAAATAGGAAAGAAGAAAAGTGATATGGATTTATGAAGGAAATAAATGAATTTAGATTTAGTCATATTGGATTTGATGTACTTACATGATGTCCAAAAACCAGTTAGGTGTATGGGTCAGATGTCTTTGCAAGAGCTGTGTCCTGGGCTCTCACAGGCGGGAGTTGTAACCTTGGGTGTGGATGTAAGTAGGTGGAGTGACAAAGGTCAGGGCTGGGAAAGAGCAACCACAGTCCAGTTCAGGCTTCCTCCATAGACAATGCGCTTCCACCGTCCCACTTCAATGATACTAGACTATTCTCTCCCTGAACGTGCCCAGGCTTCCCCTATTTTCTCCTCTCTCATTGAACTTTCTTCCTTTCCTCTCTGTTCTCCTTATTGCTGCTTTGAGACATTCCACCCATCTTCACAGGCTCAGATCAATGCCACGTACTCCACTGAGCCTTCCTCCACTCTTTCCCAGCTTTTCTCCTCATGGTTGCTGTGTCCTCTATTGTAAAGCATAATAGTCTACTCAGGATTATTTGTGCACATGGCCAATAGTGAGCCCCTCGAAGGTGAAGAGTTTGCTTTAAAATGTCCTGGTGGCCTCTATATCTAGGAGTGTTAGATGCTTTTGGGGTTACGAATGAATGTTTCATTAAACTGGGGAGGATATTGAATCTTCCCCAATATTGGACTTCCTTGGTGGCTCAGATGGTAAAGAATCTGCCTGATATGCAGGAGACCCAGGTCCAATCCCTGGGTGGGGAAGATCCCCTGGAGAAGGGAACGGCAACTCACTCCAGTATTCTTGCCTGGAGAATTCCATGGACAGAGGAGCCTGGTGGGCTACAGTACATAGGGTTTCAGAGTCAGACATGATTGACTGACTAACACTTTCACTGTTTCCACTTTTCTTTGAATATAAAATGATCTACCATAAAATTCTGCTTAATGTTGACCTAGTTTTCTCTTTTCACCTTTCACCTTCCCCTAACTCATAAGCAAAGTAAAGGAGACTAAGAACATGGTTACAGCCCAGCCTTCATCTGCTGGAACTTGGACTGTTGGCAATTTGAAGAATTCACAAGAGAATGCATAAAGAAATATAATTTTTTATTTTCAAGATTAGCTGATTTTAAGGGGCTTTTTGGTATATGGTCAAATTGAGAATTCTGTAGGAGTGCAGGTTTTTCTTTTTTGTAGGCATATAGAAAAAATTTATTTTTCCCTACCAGTGAAATTATAGCTCAAAGCTACAAGTATAAAATTGGGAATAAACAATGTGTGTTCATCTAACCAAAGGGCACAAAACATGAAAGTGTAGGGCACTTTCACTGAGGCAATTTATGGCAGATGGAGTTTTCCCTTATATAGTATGTGAATTAGAAAACGGAACACTTTTCTTTAATAATAAAAAAATAAGATGGCACACTTAGATATCTGTGTGCTAAGTGGCAAAAATTGCACTCCCCCCGCCCCATCTTAAAGATATTTATATGATTAAGAATGTAGTTGGGCCCAGAAAAATAGAGCAAATAAGACAATTAAAAATGAAAGATGGACCTGTGAGGATAGTATGAAAACAGGCCCAGTAAACTTGAGAAACCTCTGATTTAGGCCTAATGCTGAAGAGTTTGGTATGATTAATTTGCCTTTTGAGCTTAACCATTGATTAGGCTACCCACACAACTTCAGGGATTTCATGTTTGCAAATGTCAGCCCTATTGCCACTATTATGCCGCTTTCCCTTTGTGTTCTGTTTTTCTTGTTCAGGGTTTCTTCTTTAAAAAGCTAAGAGTTGGAGGGAGGCAGGGGAGAAGAGACACATTTAAGCCCCTTTTCTATCCAGGTTCATCATTTCCCACGAGCACATCCTACTCAGATTGCTCAGTCAGGAGGCTGCCGGGGGCGTGGAGGTCACTGAGAAGGACAGGGCTGCGGGAAGGACAGCTGATGGTACAGGTGAGGAGAGACAAAACCATGGATTTTGTCTGATGCCTCTCATTTGATTCAAGTCACTCCATGAGGCACTGTTAGTTTCATTTTATTAATGAGAAAACTGAGGCTGAGAAGAACTGACTCACAATCTTATCCGTTTTCTTTTACTCCTTGGGAATATTAATTTCAACATTTTGTGTAAAAGCAGCATATAAGGTTATATATCTATGAAGTGAAGTGAAGTGAAGTTGCTCAGTCGTGTCCAACTTTTCGCGAACCCATGGACTGTAGCCTGCCAGGCTCCTCTATCCATGGGATTTTCCAGGCAAGAATACTGGAGTGGGTTGCCATTTCCTTCTCCAGGGGCTCTTCCCAATCCAGGGATCGAACCTGGGTCTTCGGTCTGCCTGCAATGCAGGAGACCCAGGTTCGATCCCTGGGTCGGGAAGATCTCCTGGAGAAGGAAATGGCAACCCACTCCAGTATTCTTGCCTGGAGAATTCCACGGACAGAGGAGCTTGGTGGGCTACAGCCCACAGGATCGCAAGAGTCGGACACGACTTAGCGACTAAACCACCCACCACCACTCCCACATTGCAGGAGGGTTCTTTACCAGCTGAACCACAAGGGAAGCCCAAGAATACTGGAGTGGGTAGCCTATCCCTTCTCCAGGGGTCTTCCCTGCCCAGAAATTGAACCCAGGTCTCCTGCATTTCAGGCAGATTCTTTACCAACTGAGCCATCAGGGAATCAACAGTATCTCTCTCTCTCATATATCAGCAATATATATATATATATAGACTATAATGATATAAAAGAAAACCAAGCAAAAACATGAGAAAAATATTACTAAATGCTAATATACTATGGTTTTGCGAGGTAGGATACAGGATGCTTTTTTTTTCTTATGCCTTGTGTTCTATATATATATATTGACTATAATATAAAAGAAAATCAAGCAAAACCATGAGAAAAATATTACTAAATGCTAATATACTATGGTTTTGAGAGGTAGGATACAGGATGCTTTTTTTTTCTTATGCCTTGTTCTCTATATATATATATTGACTATAATGATATAAAAGAAAATCAAGCAAAAACATGAGAAAAACATTACTAAATGCTAATATACTAGGGTTTGAGAGGTAGGATACAGGATGCTTTTTTTTCTTATGCCTTACTTCCCTGGTGGCTCAGATGGTAAAGAGTCTGTCTACAATGCAGGAGACCCCGGTTCGATCCCTGGGTTGGGAAGATCCCCTGGAGAAGGAAATGGCAATCCACTCCAGGACTATTGCCTGGAAAATCCCTTGGATGGAGGAGCCTGGTGGGCTGCAGTCCATAGGGTCACAAAGAGTTGGACACGACTGAGCGACTTCAATTCAATTGTGTTCTCTCTCTATATATATATATTGACTATAATGATATAAAAGAAAATCAAGCAAAAACATGAGAAAAACATTACTAAATGCTAATATACTAGGGTTTGAGAGGTAGGATACAGGATGCTTTTTTTTCTTATGCCTTACTTCCCTGGTGGCTCAGATGGTAAAGAGTCTGTCTACAATGCAGGAGACCCCGGTTCGATCCCTGGGTTGGGAAGATCCCCTGGAGAAGGAAATGGCAATCCACTCCAGGACTATTGCCTGGAAAATCCCTTGGATGGAGGAGCCTGGTGGGCTGCAGTCCATAGGGTCACAAAGAGTTGGACACGACTGAGCGACTTCAATTCAATTGTGTTCTCTCTCTATATATATATATTGACTATAATGATATAAAAGAAAATCAAGCAAAAACATGAGAAAAACATTACTAAATGCTAATATACTAGGGTTTGAGAGGTAGGATACAGGATGCTTTTTTTCTTATGCCTTGGGTTCTATGTTTTCCATAATACATGATTGCTTTTCTATCATCAGCAGCAATAATAGCAACAACAGCAACAAATAAAGGGCATGTATTTCTTTAAAAGGAAAACTGCTTTTGTCTCTTGGGTTACCAACATTCCTCTTGGGAAGGTAGAAGGCTGTTAAGAAATGTATAGAAACAAAGACCATTTGACCTTTTAAAAACTTGTCCAGTCAAACAAAACCCATAATGAAAAATTTGTCACAAACTCTTGGAGTTTCTATTCAGACTATGTTACAGTAGCTATACTGTTTTAAAAAAAAGTACATTAGAATGACTCAACTGAAAAGAAAACTGGTAGCCTGATCTATAAAATAGTCTGCATATCCCTGTGTTCTATGGAAAGCAAATATTTGAATTGAATGTGTTTATTCCCAGTGTTGTCCTTTAGCAAGATACTCCTGTGTCTCCACAATGCCAAAAGATCCAATCAATTCTTCAGCCAATGATAAAGACATTTTATCGATACAATGCTGAACACTTGAATTGACTGAAGAGAGAGAGATCTTTTGATACTGTGTAGATGGAGCTGAAATGTGACAAATGTGATCATTTAAACTACAGCTCCAGCATCAAAACAACCAATTGTAAAACAAGATTTAGTCAATCAGATAATTCTTTTGTCTACACAATTCCAAGCTATTATTTAGAGTAATTTGTTTTATTGACTTGACCAAATATTTAGTTGAATCTGAATAACAGAAAGAAAGAAGACTCTGGCTTGAGTTTTCTGCATCCAAAATATAAGTTAAAAGTAAACAAATCAGCAAACACAAACCTCACACTTGTCCCTCACATATAAAAATTCTTTATATTTCCTCTAAAATGTAGTTCTTCTAAGTTCTGCACACTTTAATTACTTGGTTAGAAAGACCTAGTCCATACAGAATATTTATTAAAATGTAAATTAAACTTGCCCAAAAGAAAGAACATGCAGAGAAAATAGTAGATCGAATCCTGGGGCTAGAGGAGGTGGAGGTTAGAATCTTTTCAAGGCTTAAGAAAAGAACTATTTCAGAAGAGGAAAAAGCCAGACCAAAGGGTCACTGATTTTGGACAAAACTGACTGCCCTTCCTGGCTCTCATTCCATTCATCGGGAGACACCTCTGTTCTTCCAGACTCAGAACCGCTGAATTGTCCCCTCTTCATCCTCTGTATCTGACATGTTCACATCTCACCTCCTCTTTCTTTGAAACTCCTCTCTGGTTCACACCTAACTTTAAATTCTCCTGATAGAGAATCTTGCTATAATACTTCATGCCTACCATAAAGTATTATACCAAATTACTACCAACAGCTTCAAGAGTGGTCCTTCTTCAAAAGTGGAGGCAGAGTCTCAGCCTCATCCACAGCTCTCAGATTTATTGGACCCAAACACCACTTTCCTCTCCACGGCTTCCTGCTCACCACTCACACTCTTGGTTGCTCCTGCACTAAGTTCAAACTTCCTCCGTTGCCTGATATTTGGGATCCTCCACAGCCCTTTCTCTCATTCTTCTCTCTCTCTTTCTCTCTCACAGTTACACATATGCTCTGGCAATCCAATCTTACTTTCTGCTTTCCTTCAAAGACTTCATCAGCCAAATGACCACTGTGTGCTTAGTTGCTCAGTCATGTCTGACTCTTTGCAGCCCCATGGACTGTAAACTGCCAGGCTCCTCTGTCCATGGGGATTCTCCAGGCAAGAACCAGAGGGGGTTGCCGTGCCCTCCCCCAGGGGATCTTCTCAATCCAGGGACTGAACTCAGGACTCCCGAATTATAGGCAGATTCTTTACCATTTGAGCCACCAGGGAACCAAATCACTACATACTATAAAAATTCCCCCATAGTACCCTGTCCTGGTCCCCTCTCCAAATCCATACCATTCTCTTTCCAGCCATATCCTCATGACAACCCTAAATGCTCTGAACACAATTCCAAATGCCCTAATTATTAAAAGTTCGAGAAGTTGCCAAATCCTATACACACCTGTTCAACCAATGTTCTTTGTTTAAGTGGTGCATGTATATGTTAAAGAATAAATCTATTTCCCTTACAGTTGCCAACATATTAACAGACCCAGAATGAGGCTAGTTAAACATTCAGATGAACCAACTTTAGGTGTCCTTCATTAGCTGTTTCACTGAACCCTCACCAACCAATCATGGTTGCTATTTATCCTTGTGCTTAAAGATGAGGAAACTGAGGCTCAGAGAGTTCTGCTTACCCAGGGTCATACATCCAAGATTATTAGAACCCTAGAATTTTAAAGCCCAGGGTTTCTCGGAGCCTTTGGCTTTTTGTTTTACCACTCGGCCTCTATGAGGACAGCCTATCTGTTAACAGCTTTGAAATATGAGTGTGAACATGTAACACAATTAGCAATTTAAAGCACATTATTAATGCTGATAGGTACTAATGACTGTAATTGAAAGGGAAGACATTAGACCAGACAAACAATTTTTTAGAATTTATAACAAGAATCTAAATGAGTCTAATGAATGAATTTACTTCCTGACCTTCTTTGCTACAGACATTAACCCATGTTGAGTCTCTAATTGAGATGTACATATTCTTTATTCTCTTATTGTATTTGTTAATGTTTGCCTTGGCAGATGGCCAACAGACCTAAGTTTCCCTTAATCAAGTTTTGGGTAATAGATGGCCAAATATGCCTTGTATTAGGTAGCACTGCTAGATCCAAAGCAAAAGAAATCTAAGAGCTGGCAATAGTTTCTCAAGTCTCCCCTTTTATCATCTAGGCACCTTTAATAATAAATGTTATATAAATCAAATGTCATCATTTAAAATGTTGTATATATTTCTTTTTAGTCATAGTTCATTATTCATTTCATGCATGCCTAAAACACCACTATTTATTAGTAATTTACTTCACTTTGTGCCCAACATTCAATACAATTCTTCATATTTCAGCAAATCCAGAGATTAGGAAGTGATAGTATGAATGATGCATCTGCATACTTTAAAAAGTACATTCAGTTTCTGTTTATGTACATAGAAAGAACTAAATTCCTACAGGATCAAAAAAAAAGAAAAAAGAAAGAAAGAAAGAAAATTCAACCTATTTGAATGAGGAAGTCTTGCTGATCACCTGTTCTTTTTTCTGTTTAACAAAGAAAGAAAAGGATCTGAAAGCCAAGTTCCTAGATGACTTAGGTGTGTAACTATAGGTAAGTGTGCAGATGATATAAAGCATTCCTGCAACTGTCTTACAAACTACACCTACTGAAACAGTTACACTTCACTCATATAAAACCACTGTTCGACAGTAACCACCTGACCATTCAGGTGATCTGAAGCATAGCTGTGCTAAATAGGAAAAAGACGTGCGAAAAATGCTATCATTCTCTGTCACAAATAAGCCTGGTGTTAGCCTTTTTATCAGAACACTTCCTGAGCAGAGTGCGCTGTGAGCCTCTACATGCCAGGAGATTTTGTAGGGAGCTGAAGGAGAAAGTGACAGAATCTTTCTCCACTAAGACTGAAGAAGAAGAAAAAAAAAAGCCCAGGAACCCCTCTCAGTTTCAGTATTGTTTTGACTCATCTTTTCTCAAACTACCTTGTCAAATATTTTTTTCAGATGATAGAGTTCTTCAAAATATCCAGCTGCTGCCTATGGAAGCCAGAAATGGCCTAAATATATTGATAACATTTCTCAGAGAGGCACACCATTTTAAAGGTAGAATTCTAGGGTTTCTGTTTATATTTCCTTATATTTTAACAGCACACAAACTGACACCTGCTGGTGTGCTGTCAACATTTCCCCATCTATTTTTAGATCCTCAGTCGTTTTAGAGATGGATTTAATATGTAAAGCAGAGGCTTGCACCAGTGAAACGCTTGTATGATTGTGTTTTAGTTTTGCCGTCAGCTAAGTAGGGCAAAGTTGATCCTGTCTCACAAGGAACTCTCTCCCACATTTCCTCTGTGAACTCGGGGGCTCAGATTTGCTTACCTGCTTCCTTGAAGATACTGTGCTGTTGAAATATCTATTAGAGGTCTTTGAATTCAGATTCTTATTCTGATGGGTCGAGTCATTTTTCCATGTGTTAGAGTTTTCTTTAGGATCTGAAGGAATGGGATTTAAGAAGAGGATTCTAGCTATGAATCCGTAGAGGACAGTGGCTAGGATCATTGGCACAACATAAAAGACACCAAAGTCCATTAGGTAAATAGGTGAGTAGTAATTCCTGGAGATCTTGTAGCCACAGGACACCACAATGGCATCTTTATAGGTGCTAATATTGAGATCCAGCAGGAAGAACCAGAGCATACAGTACATGGATGTGAAAGCCCAGACAAAGATGATTATCTTTTTGGCTCTGGAAAATGTGCAGAGAAACTGGGCTTTGATGGGGTGACAGATTGCTATGTACCGCTCAATGGTAAAGGCTGTGATTGAGCAGGAGGATGCATTAATGCCCAAGTACTGGAGGTAAGTAATGCAGAGGCATCCAACGTAGCCATAGACCCAGGAACCGTAGATGCTGTCCGTTATGTTGGGGAGGCCTGCGGCCACGAGGACCATGAGATCAGCTACTGCTAGACTCACCAGGTAGCAGTTTGTGGGGGTCCTCATGTGCTTGGTCCTCATGACCACCAGAACTACCATGATGTTGCCCACGATGCCCAGACCACAAATAATGAGCACGAGTAAGATGGTGACCACTTGGTATTCGAGGGCCACCACAGCTCGCGGCTGAAGCTGTGTTTGGTTCAGTTTAAAAAAAAAGCCCAGGAACCCCTCTCAGTTTCAGTATTGTTTTGACTCATCTTTTCTCAAACTACCTTGTCAAATATTTTTTTCAGATGATAGAGTTCTTCAAAATATCCAGCTGCTGCCTATGGAAGCCAGAAATGGCCTAAATATATTGATAACATTTCTCAGAGAGGCACACCATTTTAAAGGTAGAATTCTAGGGTTTCTGTTTATATTTCCTTATATTTTAACAGCACACAAACTGACACCTGCTGGTGTGCTGTCAACATTTCCCCATCTATTTTTAGATCCTCAGTCGTTTTAGAGATGGATTTAATATGTAAAGCAGAGGCTTGCACCAGTGAAACGCTTGTATGATTGTGTTTTAGTTTTGCCGTCAGCTAAGTAGGGCAAAGTTGATCCTGTCTCACAAGGAACTCTCTCCCACATTTCCTCTGTGAACTCGGGGGCTCAGATTTGCTTACCTGCTTCCTTGAAGATACTGTGCTGTTGAAATATCTATTAGAGGTCTTTGAATTCAGATTCTTATTCTGATGGGTCGAGTCATTTTTCCATGTGTTAGAGTTTTCTTTAGGATCTGAAGGAATGGGATTTAAGAAGAGGATTCTAGCTATGAATCCGTAGAGGACAGTGGCTAGGATCATTGGCACAACATAAAAGACACCAAAGTCCATTAGGTAAATAGGTGAGTAGTAATTCCTGGAGATCTTGTAGCCACAGGACACCACAATGGCATCTTTATAGGTGCTAATATTGAGATCCAGCAGGAAGAACCAGAGCATACAGTACATGGATGTGAAAGCCCAGACAAAGATGATTATCTTTTTGGCTCTGGAAAATGTGCAGAGAAACTGGGCTTTGATGGGGTGACAGATTGCTATGTACCGCTCAATGGTAAAGGCTGTGATTGAGCAGGAGGATGCATTAATGCCCAAGTACTGGAGGTAAGTAATGCAGAGGCATCCAACGTAGCCATAGACCCAGGAACCGTAGATGCTGTCCGTTATGTTGGGGAGGCCTGCGGCCACGAGGACCATGAGATCAGCTACTGCTAGACTCACCAGGTAGCAGTTTGTGGGGGTCCTCATGTGCTTGGTCCTCATGACCACCAGAACTACCATGATGTTGCCCACGATGCCCAGACCACAAATAATGAGCACGAGTAAGATGGTGACCACTTGGTATTCGAGGGCCACCACAGCTCGCGGCTGAAGCTGTGTTTGGTTCAGTTCACTTCCTGTCGCGTTTTCCATCTTCAGTGGCTTGAGGTTTCTCTGGAACACTTCTCAACACATCTCCCTTCCGGTGCCCTGCCTTTACCACACTGGTTCTCTCCCCCTGTGAAGAGTTATAGTCCATATTCATTCACAGTGTCACAGTCACTTACAGGTAATTCTCATGTTCTATCATTTCACTTCCCACTTTTCTGCAGTAATAGGGCTCATTTGTACTCCTGAAAACTCCTTTTATTGCAATCTAGTATAGGATAGTGGAGAAGGCAATGGCACCCCACTCCAGTACTCTTGCTTAGAAAATCCCACAGACGGAGGAGCCTAGTGGGCTGCCATCTACGGGGTTGCACAGAGTTGGACATGACTGAAGTGACTTAGCAGCAGCAGTACAGGATAGAGTAACGGTTTTGACCACTTTACAATAAGAGGGCCTGTTTTTTTTTCTTAATGGACAAAAATGCTCAAGAAAAGAGACACAGAAAATGCTCCCTGTTTTGAAAGAATCCTCAAAAGGGGGGAAAAAAAGAAACAATATCAGCTACCTGAAAAGTAAATACAAGAAATCTCTCAGATGCTTGGGGAAAGTAAAATAAAGAAGAAAAAGATACTGGGTGAGAGGCTGGGGGTTGGTGGTGGTGGGGGCAGCCAAAAAGCTTGACAGAAAATTAGCATCTGCCTCCTTGGCTCTCAAAGGGTGAGATCCCTCTGCTACAAAATAGAAAGCCTCCCCAGGCCCCCTGCCCTGCAGACCCAACAGAGAACAGTTTCTCCGCTTACCTTTTCCTCTGTAGCACTGCCCCTTCTTCCAGGTAGATGGAGGGGTAATAAGAGCAAGTTTCCAACCTTGCGGAAAGCCTCGTCCACTTTGTTTGCCAGGGAGACCACTTAGCAGGGCTCCGTCTTCAGAACTGCGGTTCCTCTAAACCCTCACAGCCTTTCCAACTGATGACAGAACATACAGCCGCAGCAGGAGCAGCAGCAGGAGCAGCAGCAGAGAGCCTGGCAAATCATAGATCGTCCCCTAAGGGGAACACGCTCGGCTCCCTGTCTCCCCCTCCCCTCTAGCACACACGCCCCACACTCACACTCGCAAATGCCAGCCAGTCCTCACTGATTCATGATCTCCCTCTGAGGATATTCTTATAAATGTGCTAACGATACGGTTGTAATCTGGAAGGCTGACGGCACCAGCCAGGGGATTTGAAGCAGCTGGTCTTACAGTTGTTTATAGTCTAAGTTCTAGAGAAACTCAGGCACCTGGATAAAGTCCTGGGGAAAGTCCCACTCCCTTGTGGAACAGGACTTAGGGAGAGCGAATCCATCTCAGTCCAGACACAGCCCTGGAAGGCTGAAATATCTGTCTGGACTGAGAGCACTTTTTTCTCTATGATGGAAACCTGAGGACTATTTCTCCAGTGAACCAGTGAAGCTGGCTCCCTTCTCTCATGGTATATGAATGGAAAATGGGTTAAAATTGATTTTAAACCATTTCAGCTGCAGTCTTCTGAGGCCTATACAGATTTTTTTTTTAACCCATCTGAGATAAGAACATTGATTGAAACCTACATATGATCTGTCAACTTTGTTTTTCAACTGTGTTTTTGCATCATTTACTAAAATCTTTCTAACTGCTCTGATACCTCTCCCCTCTTCATCCACACTCTGGACTACCAACTACATGTATCACCCAGCAAGGGTCTGTGTCAATTTATTTCTAGGTAGAAAACATACCCAGTGGAAATCTGAACTGGGGCCACTCTAATAACACAACTCTGAAACAGAACTATATAAGCCATCTTTTTTAGAAAAGTGTACTTCAGCTTGATTTTTATTTCTCTAAGTAGCCCAGGAAACAGTGGAAACTGACTATTTTGGGGGGCTCCAAAATCACTGCAGATGGTGACTGCAGCCATGAAATTAAAAGACGCTTGCTCCTTGGAAGAAAAGTTATGACCAACCTAGACAGCTTATTAAAAAGTAGAGACATTACTTTTCCAACAAAAGTCCATCTAGTCAAAGCTATGGTTTTTCTAGTAGTCATGTATGGATGTGAGAGTTGGACCATAAAGAAAGCTGAGCACCAAAGAATTGATGCTTTTGAACTGTGGTGTTAGAGAAGACTCTTGAGAGTCCCTTGGAGTGCAAAGAGATCCAACCAGTCCATCCTAAAGGAAATCAGCCCTGAATATTCATTGGAAGGATTGATGTTGAAACTGAAATTCCAATACTTTGGCCACCTGATGTGAAGAACTGATTCATTTGAAAAGACCCTGATGCTGGGAAAGATTGAGGGCAGGAGGAGAAGGGGACGACAGAGCATGAGATGGATGGATGGCATCATCGACTCAATGGGCATGAGTTTGAGCAAACTCCGGGAGTTGGTGATGGGCAGGGAGGCCTGTTGTGCTGTAGTCCATGGGGTCACAAAGACTCGGAGACGACTAAGCAGCTGAACTGAGCTGAACTGAACTGAACTGAAAGTAGCCTACAGGCAAATCTTTATACCTTTTAATGGAATCTCAAAAAATATGTCTTTCTTTTCTCAGAACCAACTGAATGCACCAAATATTAATGTCTGTCCACTTTTATTTCATACTGACAATGAAAAACAGCCCTTAACTTAATTCCCCATATGGTGAACAGGTTGATTCTCTATTTTGAGAAGTGTAGATATTCCTTTTTCTAGAAGATGTCAATGGAAGGACAGATTTGGAGTAGGCAGGACCATGGAGGTATCAGAACCATGTTCAGGGCTAGGTAACAGTGGAATGAAGGTGAAGCTTGGATGATGCTGCATGAATTCCACCCTGGGAACCACTGAGGGCTCCTTGAGTATCTAACTTCTCCTTCCAAATCATCCAGAGTTACAAATTAGTGATGCATGACCCAGATTTAGGTTTCAGAAAGGTATGGTTTGGCCTGTACAATGTAAGCTCAAAGGTAGACTATTTAGACAATTTCTCAATTGAAATGGAGATCAGTTCAGTTCAGTCACTCAGTTGTGTCCAACTCTTTGCGACCCCATGAACTGCAGCACGCCAGGCCTCCCTGTCCATCACCAACTCCCAGAGTCCACCCAAACCCATGTCCATTGAGTCAGTGATGCCATCCAACCATCTCATCCTCTGTCATACCCTTCTCCTCCTGCCCCCAATTCCTCCCAGCACCAGGGTCTTTTCAAATGAGTCAGCTGTTCGCATCAGTGGCTAAAGTAATGGAGTTTCAGCTTCAGCATCAGTCCTTCCAATGGACACCCAGGACTGCTATCCTTTAGGATGGACTGGTTGGATCTCCTTGTAGTCCAAGGGACTTTCAAGAGTCTTCTCCAACACCACAGTTCAAAAGCATCAATTCTTCTGTATGGATGTGAGAGTGGACTATAAAGAAATGGATATATTGCATACTAAATCTAGATTTCTACCTCTCATAAACATGGAAAGATCTGGCAACCAAGAGTCCATATTCCTGCTAGAAACAATAACCATGAGTATGGTTGTGTGAGCAGTTTGTGAGGTATAGGATGTGTCCTTTCCTAATTTTCTCCCTCTTTTCTGTCACATGCCAGCTTCATTCAGCATCATACACACCTGGCCTCTGTAGTCTTTCTTTATCCGGGATAGGATTTCTGTCCACATTCTAGTTTGTTGGACCAGCTGATTTAGCAGACTGGAAAAAGGGCGCCCTCTTTAATTCCCTCCTGCCCTCACGGACAGAGATTACTCTGATCACCTTGCTCCTGGTGGAGTCCTCTCCATTTTGGAATAAAAATATGCCTTCTGAGGTAAAAGCACTGCCTCCCTACCCCATCCCAACCCCACCACCTCCAATCTGAAAGACCTGTTGAAAAGTCACACTTTATAAAACACTTCTTCCCCTCTCCCTGTCCCCAAGATTTTAGTCAGCTTTCAGGCCTCATTAAAAGTGTGAAACTTCACTTCAAGTCTTACATATGGGTAATAAAAACAAAGGGAGAGGATGTCCGTCTATAAGCTATCTGCCTTGGCAACTCCATCTCCCGGTAAATCTGGTCACATTCTTCAGCATTTCTATGCAGGGACACCATTCCGAGTCTCCATTTTGTCTCCATTCATTTTTAGAGCTTAATTGTTAAGCACTTACTACCACCAGGAGAAGGGAATGACAGAGGATGAGATGGTTGGATGGCATCACCAACTCACTGGACATGAGTCTGAGTAAACTCCAGGAGTTGGTGATGGACAGGGAGGCCTGGTGTGCTGTAGTCCGTGGGGTCACAAAGTCAGACACGACTGAGCGACTGAACTGACTGACTGACTGATGCACCAGGCACCTAGTATATAACATTTTGTTTTACCTTCAGATATGTTGTGGTCTACTGGGAGAAGCTGACTCATGAACAGTTACAGATAGGCGCAGATCTGTCGAGAGGGTTTAGGTTGTGAAGGGAAAGCATTCATAGATGGTGGGGGCAATGGGCTGAGGGGCCAGAGTGGGCTTCTGAGGCCAAGTAACATCTGAGAAGAGTCTGAAAGAGAAGTACAGCTTCTTTTTGAAAGGTGGGCTGACTGAAGATATTCTGACTGGAGGAGATAGAATATATAAGGCCCAGCCGTGTAACTGGCAAGGATTGTGTGTGGTGGGGGGTGGTGTGGGAAAGTACCTTTATAATTCTGCTTTGGCCGTGAGGTGTAGGAGCTAGTATGAGACAACCACTGGTGACCAACAGGCAGCTTTTGTACTAAGGGGGCCCCCACCTCCTCTGACTTGGACCATCCTTGGCTTGTCCTTCCCTCCCTCATAACCAGCTCTCTCTCCTCTGCAGGGGCCAGACTTCTACCTTTCCCATCCTAGACTTGCCGTCCATTACAGTCCTGTCTGTCTTCAGTCTAATTCATGCCCTTTACAAAATTGTATTTCCAAAGTATCCGTGATTTTATAATGGAGGTTTTTATTTGTAAACCTCAGTTAGATAATATCTAATAAATGTTCCCTTGTGTAAAGAATAGCACAAAATAGTGCACCCTAGACTACACAGTTGGGTTGAGATTTTCCCTATACTAGCTTAAATTCTAACCAGCTCTGACTTTCATGTCTTTTGAGTAATTCTGACTAGAGAAAAATGCATCCTTTGAAAATTGTCCAGTGGCATCTGTTTTGAAACAAGGGTAAGTCATGGCTACAGCATGTAGATTCGTGCACACACTTTTCATCATCCACTTTCAGTTTGCCCTGTGTCCTCTGAGCTTTCAGTCTTGCCCTGTTTCTCTGAGCTTTAGCCAGGCAGGCCTTCTCACTCACTTGGGTAGCATCAGTAAAAATGAGCCTCACACTTATAGGCTCCTTTGTAAGAATGTCCTTGGACTCCAAGCTGGGCTTTATTTATTTATTTATTTTTTTGTGCTTGGACACAGATTTGACCCTTGAACTTGAGGAAAGATTTAGCACTTCCGCTTGCCACCCTTGGCATCCCCAACCAGACAGCTTGCTCTCAGTGTCTGGCATTCCCTCTCCTGGCTACCCCAGGAAACCATCTGCTTGACCAAGTCTCTGTCCCTGGGACACAGTGGCTGACATGCTTCGTTCTACACAAGGGGAATTCTACAAGAATTCTACACAAGAGAAGTTTAGGAAAATCCTATGCTGGCCTCTGACAGTGATCTCAGCTGTCTAGGTAGCAGGTGACTGTCCTCTGGTTGTCATGAACCCATTAGTAGAAAGATGATTAGTTCTGCCATCAACATTTCTTAAATGTTAGCATACATCTGGATCTCCAGGGCAGTGTGATAAAATCTGGGTAACACCATCCCCAAGCTGCTGTTTCAGTACCTTGAGGGTGGAACCTGAGCACATGCATTTACTATAAACTCCAAGTAATGGTGATGCTGCTTGTCTGTGTACCAGTTTGAGTAATACTGTGCAGTACAATCTAGGTCAGTGATTCTCGTGTGGGAGGTGGGAACAATGATGAATTTGAATCACCTGGAGAGAGTTTTAAAAATGTACACGTCAGCTTAGCTCTCTTAATTATTTTGAGTTTGGTATATTTCCTCAAATTGGACGAGGGCCTGAGAAAGAGACTGGGTTTCTGGACAAAAGCAACTGACTTGTTCTTATCCTCTGCATCTATCGTTCTCTCTCATCTCTACCGTCATACCTGGAGCTTGGTTCAGCAGATGCGGGATTGCTGGGAAAGAGGATATCTATGTTCACTGTGGTCAAGTGGCCCTGGGTTCAGAGATACTACCGAGCATCCAGCTAGGTCCATGGTTTGCGGGACCCCGGCCAGGGTGAGGGGAGGGTAAGATTTAAGGGGTTGCCAACAACCTCACTAATTAATACCATTAATATTTTAATGTAATATTTTAAAATTTAAAGTTTATACAAAAAGTCTATGATGAATAAAATATCATCATTTTAAATAGAGACAGAATCATCATTTTTATTATGAATTGTCCCTTTCACCTCCGGTTCCAAGTATGGATTCTTTACATAACATTTTGATCTTTTGTTTACTCTGGACTATTTTGCATTCATTTTGAGTTTTAAAAAATCATTGCATTAAATCTATATCCTGATTATTGTTTTTTTGGAGCCCCCTGAAAGTTTGTACACTCCCTTGCTTCTGTCTATTCATCCCTGGTTGAATTTCAGAATCATCTGGAGAGTTTTAAAAAGTATAGATACTTAGGTCCCTTTCCCAGATATTCTTATTTAATTAGGCAGGAAGTGAAGCCTATGGTGATGATTAAGAACCACTGAACTATACCGAAAAACTGCTGGTCTCTGGAGTACTGGTAGGTAGGGGTATATGGGGGTCCAAGCTGCGGGAGTGCCAGGGAGGTGAAGGAAACTAGACGCAGGTAACCCACCGAGCTGTGGAAAGGGTGACGGCATCAGAAAACGCTGGCAACAGAACACTGGCTTGGACTGGTTTCTGAGAGAAACTGTATACCCGTGCAGGTTGCTTGGTTTAGAAGAGCAGAGTGAGGTGGAGGCTATCGAGCTGAGACCCAGATGTAAAGACCTGCTCACTGGGATTGGGGTGGAAGATCTGGGTTCAGGAAGTAGCAAAAAAGGTCAACTCAGGATTTGATGCTGAGTCATCTAGATACTGAGCTAAGTATCCTTCAAAATTTCCTCTATTCAGGAATAAGCTTTATCACAGAGCCTGGAGTAGAAGAAGGCATTTGGCAAACTTGATAGAGAAGATGTCAAAATTTATTTTGGCTGAAATTTATATATTAGCTAGAGAAGACTGTTAACTTTTGATCAACAAAGAAAAGTACTTTATGAAATGGGATTATGAGTTGTGTTTGTGCTCACTGAAAAAGGCAGAGAATCTGAAAGGCAAAAGTAAGCTGCACAGTAATAATGTGTATTTTTATTTTTTATTTTTTGCTGAACCTTTTTGGCTCAGCGGTGAAGAATCCTCCTGCAAAGTAGGAGATGTAGGTTTGATCCCTGGGTTGGGGAGATTCTCTGGAGAAGGAAACAGCAACCCACTCCAGTATCCTTCCCTGGAAAATTCCGTGGACAGAGGAGCCTGGTGGGATACAGTCCATGGGGTTACAGAAGAACTGGACATGACTGAGAGACTAAACCAGCATCACAACAGCAGTGTGTATTTTAGGACCAGGCACACGCCTTTCTATTTCTCAACCATATATCCTCTTATATTTCCATTCCCTATTGTCCACATTTGTGGAGAAAATAAGATCGCAGATTTAAAAATGAAGCACGGTAGAAGTCAACCTAAAAATATTCTTTTTAAAAAAGTAGAAACACATACAGACACATAGCTTCTTATCGTCTGCAGCCTACCATTTGTTACCTGGTCGAGTGAAACGTGTTCAGGAAGAGTTAACATCAGTTACCAAAATTTCCCAAAGCATCATGGCCTACACAAAAGATTGAAGAGTAAGAATTTTAATCAAAACTTCTAAGCTTGTAAATCAACTATACTTCAATAAAAATAAATTTAAAAGTTCATATAATATAAAAAAGTTATTGCAATTAAGTTTTTATAAAATTCCATGTTGTAAACTGAATATGGCTTACTCTGGCTGCTAGGAATTTCAAGTCCAAGTCTATATCCTTATATAAATAAAATGCTTTACCAATAAAATGCTTTTTTTTTTTTTGCTAAGTCTGTCAACTTTGTATTTGACTTTCAGTTCCTCTTATTTATTATGTCAGACAAACAGATACAGACATATAACACTGCTTCCCAGCTATGTATATAACCATTAAAAAAATCAATTTTATTGAGATGCAATTTACATAAAATAATTCACTTCAGCTGTAGAGTTTTATGAATTATAGCAAATACATAAAACTTTGTAGCAACCACCATAATTGAGATACAGAAAACATCATCACCACAAAATGTTTCCTATGTTCCTTCCCATTCAATTCTGTATCCTCTGAATAATTCTGAGTTCAGGTAAATGTTGCTCGGCACTCTATTTCTAGACTACATTTAACTTTCGAAGAGCTTTATGTAAGTGGAATTATACAGTATGTACTCTTATATACACATAAATCAGTGTAATGTTTTTTATACTTACCCATTTTGTTGCGTGAATCAGTAGTTTCCTTTTATTGCTATAGTATTCCATTGTATGGCTATATGAATATATCATGCTTTATCCAATCACCTGTGGATATTTCAATTGTTTTCAAGTTTTGATAATTATGAGCAAAACTTCTCTAAATAGCATGCAAATACAAGGTCTGTGAAAACATTTTGTCATTTTTCTTGGATAAGAATTACCAAATTCCAAGAGTGAAACTGTTGGAACATAAATGTAATAGATGTTTACATTTCTAAGAAATCACCAAAATATCTTCCAAAATGATTACATCATTTGCATGTGAATTTGCATGTTTTATTTTCATACAAACCTACATAATGGCTACCCACAAAAAATTCAAAGCTTCAAGAAAGTACTGTATACATTTAGGGTGAATCTGCTTTATGCATTTGTGTCCCTCAGTATGCAGCAGAGAAAACATATAGACTATACAGAAAAGGCAGTTCATGCACAATACAAATTTGGCATATAATGAATGAATTACTTTTCCCAAATGACTGGCTTAAAATATAATTCATAGAACAGATATGATGAATAAATGACATAATATATATCAAGCACTCAGTCCAGTACTTGGCACATACTAGTAGTATATTTATTATTCTATAAACATGATATGCTCATGGAAAATAAAACTGGTATCATTAAATTTGCTAGAACATCACACACCACCTTTGAAATTTCTGAGTTATAAAATAGGTCTTACTGTATCAAATGGACTTTTTTAGTGGCTCAGATATATTTCCATGGAGGCTCCTAGTACCATATTACTTTTGTTCCTCTAAAACTGAGTAAACGTGAAATACAATATTAAATGCTTTCATGACTCTGTAATTTTATTAATGAATTAACAAAATGCAAGCATTTGCTCAATCACCATAATTATGTCTATAACAAATGAGAAAATTTATGGAATCAAAATTCTTACCAATGCTTTTGAAATTATAATGACTGTGATAAACAACCTTGAAAAAAATGATTTGTTTTAGTTAGGAATTGTTGGCTTTACATAGTATGCTAAGATGCAAAGGAGGGCATGGAATACTGAAACTGTATATATAATAATTTTTTCTAAAGAAAGGAAGACAGTAAGTAGTTAAGAATAAAATCTAGTCGCTTAATTACTAGGTTGCAGTGGCAGCTAGCTATTTGTTGTTACTGATGTAATCATCTGAGACCAGTGATGTGCAGAAGGGACCACATCTCCCTGCGGAAATGTTTCCTGACACTTCCACAGGTGGCCCCAACCTCTAGAGAAGTGATGGGGCTTGTTGGTAGTGATGGAGATAGGAAATAAGGGTTTGTTTGAAGGAGATAAGTGAGATCTGTCAAAAATCAAAAGTATAGCATCTTAGAGAATCGAAGCCCACCTCAATACAGGAACTGATTTTTTTTTTTTTTGAGAGGCATTGATGTGGAACAAATTTTCAGTTTATGAAGTCATCATAGCAATGTCCTCTAAAGTGAGACATTTCTGAAGTATTTTATTATAATTTTTCTTAAACTTTCCAGTCTTCTGGGAAATCCTTTTCAAAGAAGAATGGCAGGAAAGAAGTGTGGTGAATGAATTAAAAGGCAACATTACAGAGGGATTTCTCACCTTCACTGAAGAGGTGCATTTGTCCATCCACCTGTTCATCCGTTCACACTTGTTAAATGTTCCCTTACTGAGTGCCAGTTATTTGACAGGCTCTTTGCCAGACGCTATAGACAGAAATGTGAATATGAAAAGCACAGAGGAGCTCCCAGCCCAGTAGGGGTGACTCATGCAAACTGCCAGTGATAATGCAGTGTGTTTGTTCTTGCTGTTAAGTCACTAAGTTGTGTGTGACTGTGACCCCATGGACTGTAGCACGCCAGGCTTCCCTGCCCTTTGCTATCTCCCAGAGTTTGCTCAAACTCATGTCCATTGAGTTGATGATGCTGTCTAACCATCTCATCCTCTGCTGTCCGCTTCTCTTTTTGCCTTCAATCTTTTCCAGCATCAGTGTGTCAGCTGCTATAATTGAGCTACGCATGCATTTTAAAAGGTGGACAGTGTTAGGAGTGACTGATTCTATGTGAAATGATATGGCATAAATTCATAAGACCAAGGAGAAATTCAACAGGATTCAGATCCAGGAGAAAAAAAAAAAAAAAAGCTATAAACTGTTGGATAAATAGCCCCTGACCAACAAGCTGGGATACAGGGAAGGTACCAAACATGGAAAGTTGTCAGCGGACAGCAGGAGGTGCCACGTTTCTCTCTGAGGTTGTCCCATGGTGGACACTACTCTATTACACACACATGCTGTGCTGGACTCTAGAAGGTATGAGGTACATGGTGATAATGTAAAATTCACATCTTACTGTGAGTCTGGGCCAAGAGTTTGAAAGCCACTCTGATGAAGAGAAGATGTGCAACTCCGGCATCCTAGCATCCCTGGGCAAAGGCACTAGCTTTGTAGACCTTCCAGCCTCTTGGCAATCACAGCCAGTGTTAATGTTCAGGTTACTTCTGAGTTTTAGCCAAATGATTTAGTCAGTTTGAGAATGAAAGAGGAAGGTAAGTGTATGCAAAAGAGTAAGATGTCAGTCTTCAAGGGCAAGCTTTTAGGGAGAGAAAATGAGATGTGCAGATTACAAAAAATTCAGTTAGGATCATATGCACAAAACACAGAAATTAAATCTTTACAGTGCACTTCCTTATTCTAAGCATTGTGGGGAGCAAAGATAAAGAAAATAGGGTCCCATGTTCTCAAGTGGTTTATAGTCCAATGGGTGAGACAAGCAAACACAAATTACGAGTTACAATATGACCTTGTAAGTTCAACAGAAATGTGAAGAAACACAGTGAGCTTCTCGGTTGTACACGAGTGGCCATCAGCTTGGCCTGGAAGATGAAGAAAGTTCATGGAGGAGTCAGTCCTGGGCCTGAATCTTGAGAGCAGGAAGAGGAGAGAGGGTTTCAGCTGAGGCAAGAATGTGTCTAATAAAGTGAAGGGGTGGGAGGGTGGAGCATGTATACAGAACTATGGATTGTTCTACCTTACTTGTTACCACATTTCCTAGTAATAATAATGTCTTTGGGAATCAGCATTCTATTTTTTCTTTCCTACAACATCCTAACAATTGAAGACATGCTGAACCTTGCCAAAATAGCTGTATTCTCCTAGGCTCTATTGTGTATGTGTAATTGAATACTGATGCAGCTGGAAAAAGAAAATTTCTACAATATTATGCCTATCCTTAAAAAATTCTGGCTGATTCGGCTTACCTAAGGGCTTAATGTACCTCAAAGATAGAACCTGAATTGATTGATCTTTTGGCTTCTGTGGGAGATGCTACAGGCAGCGACTTTCCTTGGTTTTGTCTCAGTTAGATTAGGGCAAGTGTTTGCCTTCTCTCCAGGGCAGAACAAGCCCTGGGGTTTTTTTTTCTCCCCATCCTAGACAGATGGTTTTAACAACTTGTTTCAACAAGCAACATTAGCTTCTGGCAAACCAGGTTCAGCTTAATATGTAGTGATCCAGCGTCATTTTAAAAAATAATTAGTTTCATGCTCAGAGGAGCAGAGAGGCAAGGTGTGTGCATAATGGAAAGGAAAGCCTGGAAAGAAAGAAAGAAAGAAAGCCTGCTCAGTCGTGTCCAACTCTTTGCGACCCCACAGACTGTTGCCTACCAGGCTCTTCCATCCATGGGATTTTCCAGGCAAGAATACTGGAGTGGGTTGCCGTTTTCTTCTCCAGGGGATCTTCCCAACCCAGGGATTGAACCCGGGTCTCCTGCACTGTAGCCACACACTTTATCATCTGAGCCACCAGGAAAGCCTGGAGTGTCCCATAAATCAGCTGGATGATCCTGGACAATTTTAATTCTCTGAGCCTCAGTTTCCTCATCTGTAAAATGAAGGTGTGGGAATAATTGACATGTTCTGATTTTAAATGTTTGATTTTGAGGGTATTTTAGACTCTTCTTGAGAATCAAAAGAAACGATGTTTAAGGTTCAGGTAGCCCAGAGTCTTATTACAGTGTCTCTCCTATCCTGACATCTGGAGGGAACCAAAATGGAAAAAGTGGCTTTTCTCTCTGCAGTTGGATAAAGCTTTCCTCTGGACTCAGGCTGGGAAGTGAGACCCTCTGCTTGTGCCCTTGATTTTTTATCCCATCAGTAAAACTGCATTTACTGGCAGCCTACAAGGCTGCTCTATCTGGCTTACCTCAGTGTGGAAAATGTCTAGGTTCTTGTACATCACACACAAGGCCACTTGCTAGTGGTAACTGCAGAGGGTAAGAGCTGCATAAGGGAACAGAGCAGAAAAACCCACATGACGTCAAAGATTCAAGCTCTTGGGGACCTGTAAACCCACTATACACATGTAGATGAATCCCCTCGAGATTAGAGGGTAATATCCCTTCTTTGGTGATAATCATTATATTTACTTTCTTTGCTTTCTCTTCTTGTGGCATGAATATTAATACAACAGAAAACCAGAGCTCTGCTGATCTAATAATGTATATCTTAGGGATCTTTTGTTGAAAGTTCACCTCTTTTATAGGTTACCTCCTTGATTGTGGTTAAGGAAATGCCAAATCCTGCTCCTGTCCTGTTGCTATAGCGATTATGAGAGATAAAAAGCCAGGCATGAAGTATTCAGGTGCAATTTTTATCAAACTAATGTTTAAATTAAACATGGATTTTAATTTATTAAAATATTTGAAATCCGGTGAACAGAGGCTGAAGCAACGCTTTCCCAATTACCTCTGCCTTTTCCTCCTTGATTGCTAGTTCATGCACACAAGCGCTTGCAGCGAGTGACTCACTTGCATTTTCTTATTCTTAGGCGAGAACCACTGAGCCACAGTGAAGGCAGCTGAGTGACTGGATCAGCAGAAGGGACCATCTTTTTTTCTTTTTCTTTTTGCACTAGTGATGGGGGTCATACAATTAATTTTAAATATTTAAAAATGCTTCTTTCCCGTCCCACTTGAGTTAATCTCTCAGTTGTGCCCGACTCTTTGTGATCCCATGGACTGCAGCTGATGAGGCTCCTCTGTCCGTGGGATTTCCCTGGCAAGAATACTGGAGTGGTTTGCCATTTCCTTCTCCAGGGGACCTTCCCAACGCAGGGATCAAACCCAGGTCTCCTGCACTGTAGGCAAATTCTTTGCCAACTGAGCTATAGGGAAGCCCACTTAAACACTGGTTCAAACAGTTTTAATGTCACAGTAACTATGCTTTGGAAACTTGATTTTGTTTCTAGTTCCATGCCCCCATCAAGCGTTGCTGATTGTGCCATGCTTATGTTTCTATCCATATATTTCAAGACAGAATAAGTGAACCTATTGGTGGTAGGTCAGAAATGTGGTCCTGTGTCAACTTCACACACAGGAGCAAGACTGGAGAATGAAACAGACGGCCGCAGGTGGCATGGAAGATTTGCTTGGACAGCAGGTTGTCACTTGGGTATGGCAGATTTGGAGATTCCTCCCCAACCCCTTGCTCCGTATCACATAGATGTTTTTGGCTTTGTAGGCTATGCAGTCTCTGTTGTAACTACTCGCTTGTGCTGTCATAGCATGAAAGGAGTCATAGGCAGTATATAAGTGAATATGCATGGCTGTGTTCCAATCAAACTTTTGCTTATGAATAATCAAAATAAATCTCATGTGACTCACATGTGAATTTCATGTGTCACAAAACATTATACTTTTGATTTTTTCCCCAAACATTTAAAAACATAAAAACTGTTTTTAGCTCATGGCCACTAAAATAGCAGGCTGTGGGCTGATCTGGCCAGCAGGCTATTGTTTTCTGTCCCCAAGCATGGAATGTCGGGGAAGGCAATGGCACCCCACCCCAGTACTCTTGCCTGGAAAATCCAATGGACGGAGTAGCCTGGTGGGCTGCAGTCCATGGGGTCGCTAACAGTCGGACAGACTGAGCGACTTCACTTTCACTTTTCTCTTTCATGCATTGGAGAAGGAAATGGCAACCCACTCCAGTATTCTTGCCTGGAGAATCCCAGGGATGGNGCTAACAGTCGGACAGACTGAGCGACTTCACTTTCACTTTTCTCTTTCATGCATTGGAGAAGGAAATGGCAACCCACTCCAGTATTCTTGCCTGGAGAATCCCAGGGATGGGGGAGCCTGGTGGGCTGCTGTCTATGGGGTCACACAGAGTCGGACACGACTGAAGTGACTTAGCAGCAGCAGCATGGAATGTTAAGAGGGTGGAATCTGGGGTTAGATTGTCTTTGAATTCTAGACTCTTCCATTTTACCTGTTTTAAGTTATTAATTCCTCCCTGTCTTGGTTTCTTCGTGTGTACAGGGAAGTTGGTAATAGTATCTACTTGTGGAGTTCTTAAGGTTTAAATAGGGGATAGATAGAGAATGATTAGAATTTTTCTTAACACAGTAGGAGCTCACTGATAGGAGAAATTAGCATCCACATAGGACCATGGGGAACTGGGCAAGATACTCTAACCTGGTGGGACACAAACGAAGCCAGTTGTAAGATCAGATATCCATGGAAAGAGCCAGCATGACTTCCGGTAAGAGTACAATCATCCCTCCTCTCTTCTGCAGTCACCAAGGCAAGAAGGCTGCCTTCCACTCACCTGCCTGGCCACCATCTATAGCCCATTTATGATCAACACTTCTCTGTGGAAACAGCTGTTGGTGCTTTGCATGCTGGCACCTTCTGTCACATAAAATTTAATCATTTTTATTTGCCTTCCACAGCACTTTCTAAGTGTTGACATGGTCATTTCAGGACTGGTCTCATCATTTTCAGATATTATGATGGCCATTTTTTATACATCATAAATCCAGAGAGGCAGGTTTTGCTGAACGTCACACAGCTGTTGGGTGGCAGAGAGTGCCCTCCCAGAGTTGTCCATGACAATACAGAGTTGTTTTTACAATGTTTGCCATGTCTCTCCTCATTTAACTGTTTACATTTATTTCTGGTTCCTGATTCTTTCAGCAAGATTAGAGCTGAGGAATTTTTGTTTTGAGAGGGAGGAATTTTTTTTTTTAATATCTAGAAGTTATCCTTCTGATGATTTTTCTTTTTTTGATGATGGTTTTCAAATTGTGGAAATCAGTTTTCCCCAGAGACCAAACCATAATGTGAATTCTTCAGTCACGGAATCGTGTCTGACTCTTTGCAACTTCATGGACTGCAGTACACCAGGCCTTCATTATCTCCTGGAGTTTGCCTAAGTTCATATCTATTGAATTGGTGATGCTATCCAACCATCTCATACTTTGCCACCCTCTTCTCCTTTTGCCTTCAGTCCTTCTGAATTAACTTTAAAGACACAAGCCATAGAAGAAATGATGTACCTTAATATTCTAACTTAGGAAAATCCAGGTGTCAATTGGAGAATTTCATAATGGAGACCACTGACAACACATTTTATTGTTTCTTAAAAATGGTGTCAGACATTTTCTATGATTACTGTTTTTATGTGTGTGATTCGTATGAAAATTTTCTTAGGGGGAATCTACTGTGTTGTAATTTGTTCTCTTTCAAAAAAATATTCATTCAAATAATAAAAACCTGGGTTCTGGAGTCAGGTCTAACCATTTACTACTTTGTGACTCTAAATGAGTTATTTATGCTCCCTTTGCTCAACTTTCTTCTTGGTAAAAAACAGGGGAGGGTGGTAATAGTCATGCCTATCTCACAGAATTGTAAAGAATAAAAGTCATAATTCATAAAAAGTGCTTAGAATGTGGCCTGGCACAAAATAAGAATTCAACAAATGTTAGCCCTTTTTACTCTTTAATTAGTCATTAGGGAGTTCATTTGTCCCTGTTATGCTTAGACCTTGGCCCTGTTGACCTGAAAGAAATAGAGTGTCACATATCTTTCCAGCAAAGATGGGCTTATTCAAGATCAGCAGAGAATTGCAGTTCAGGATCTGCAAGCATGGCAAGACACAAGCCAAGTACCCACAGGGTAAGGGAAAGAACATGTTTTTATAGAGGGGAAAAAGAAGTCGGGAGGGAATCCATGGCTGTTCATTGACAGAGTTGTTGCTGGGAAAGAAGAGTCTTTCTTCTTCCTCTTGGGCTCTGCTATCCTCACAGAGGGTGGGAGCTCCCTCTTCTGGTCTCTCAACTCTATTTTACAGAGGTTTCTGTTTGTTAATTTTTTATAGCCCCCTTTACTTAACTATCTGTGTGACCTTGGGCAATTTGCTGTACTTCTCTGAGTCTCAGACATCTCATCTGTAACACAGAGATAATAAGTAATTACCTCATGTTGTTGGTGTGAAGAGGAAATGAGTTAATATATCTGAAGAATCTAAATCAAGATCTGAGACAAAGGAATTGTTTAACAGTGTTGAAGTTAAGTGAAAAGTCACTCAGTTGTGTTCGACTCACCATGGAATTCTCCAGGCCAGAATAGCCAGGCCAGTGGGTAGCTGTTCCTTTCTCCAGGGGATCTTCCCAATCCAGGGTTCAAACCCAGGTCTCCCGCATTGCAGGCAGATTCTTTACCAGCTGAGCCACAAGGGAAGCCCAAGAATGCTGGAGTGAGTAGCCTATTCCTTTTCCAGTGGATCTTCCTGACCCAGGAATTGAACTGGGGTCTCCTGCATTGCAGGTGGATTCTTTACCAACTTAGCTATCAAAATTTAACAGTACTCAGTTCAGTTCAGTTCAGTCGCTCAGTCGTGTCTGACTCTTTGCGACCCCATGAATTGCAGCACGCCAGGCCTCCCTGTCCATCACCATCTCCCGGAGTTCACTCAGACTCACGTCCATCGAGTCCGTGATGCCATCCAGCCATCTCATCCTCGGTCGTCCCCTTCTCCTCCTGCCCCCAATCCCTCCCAGCATCAGAGTCTTTTCCAATGAGTCAACTCTTCGCATGAGGTGGCCAAAGTACTGGAGTTTCAGCTTTAGCATCATTCCTTCCAAAGAAATCCCAGGGTTGATCTCCTTCAGAATGGACTGGTTGGATCTCCTTGCAGTTCAAGGGACTCTCAAGATTCTTCTCCAACACCACAATTCAAAAGCATCGATTCTTTGGAGCTCAGCTTTCTTCACAGTCCAACTTTCACATCCATACATGACCACAGGAAAAACCATAGCCTTGACTAGGCGGACCTTAGTCGGCAAAGTAATGTCTCTGCTTTTGAATATACTATCCAGGTTGGTCATAACTTTTCTTCCAAGGAGTAAGCGTCGTTTAATTTCATAGGTCTTATCATATTTGTAATTTTATGCTTCTATTCATGTTCTGAAAGTCAAAATTTAATATCATGCCAGACACAAAAGTGCTCTTCACATCTTGTGCAACTTGCAGGACTACTAGAGATTTTCCCTTGAACTCCCTACAGTGAGTTCATACTGAGTATCTCAAAAAAATTTTTAAGGAAATTTTCTTAATGCATCAGATTAACACTTTGAAACAGGAGAAAAAAAGCAAATAATAGGAATAATGGAAAAGCAACAGTTGAAATCCATTGCAAAAATACACCCCAAAATAGTCTTTCATCTAGGATTTGAAAGAATTCTGTTTTGTGCATTAATAAAGGTTTCCCTTCAGTCTGATTCAAGCTCATGATATGAGTGACTTTCAGGTACTGCTTGAACAATGCTCATAATCAGAAAGAAGTGTTATACATGAGGCATATGCAGGGATCTCCCTTCCTGAAAGCAAATGTATCCTTTTGAAGAAGAGTGAAGGAAAGTCACACCAGCACATCCAGCCTGTGATCATCTGTTGCGAAGTGCGTAAACAGATGACCAAGAGCCCACTTGAACTCTTCAAATCCTGGTCTACCTGAAAATAAAGAAAAATATTTTTGATCAATACTAATTTTTTCCATAGCTATTCACGTCTGAATTCACATACTCGTGCAAAACCCCAAATGCAAATGAGCATTTTGAGAGCACATGGACAGATTTCTGGGCAGTGTGCTTGCTCGGTCTGTGGTCCTGGGCTCTTGTGAGTCCTGGAGCCCAAGGGACCCATCCACACTAGGGCTTTGTGGCTAGAGCAGATGGCAGTCTTGTTTCTACATGGCGCTTTGGGAATAACCACTCTGCTCTTAATGGAGAATAAAAAGAGAAAGAAATTCAGTAAAGGCTGTAATTAAATAATTTGAAGGTCTTTAAAACTATTCAATAACTGATTCTACTTTTTCAATTTGTTGCCTCAAACTAAATTTGACCTGTCAAGCTGACTCAACTTTATGTGTATTGGATTATTGAAGGGAAGAAATAAAATCATTCCAAAGCATAGAGCTTAGACTGCATAGTTGTGAAGGCAAGCTAATGAGAAACTAGAGATTGCCTTAAATTTCTCAGTAATCACGGTTGCTACAGTCCATGGGGTTGCAAAGAGTCAGACATAATTTAGCGAATAAACAACAATAGCAACAAACTTTTGATTTGTCTTTAAAGCAGGAATGCTAATTTAGAAATGCCTTGTTCTGCTCTTTCTTTACATTATTGAGACCCTGTTATTTTTAAAAGATGTAAGACAGTAATTACAAAGGTGCTACATTTTTATTTTTATTAAAACAGGAAGTACTTGGTTCAGATTTAACTGAATTGCTTAAGACTATTTCGTGAGGTAAAAACAGAAGTTTAATGTTTGTGCTTATTTGTTTACCATTACCATATTCCTCTTCTGGTTGCTCCCATGGATCTTACTTCCACAGTTAAAATTACTCAAACCCCAACTGAAGCTTCAGCCCTGCCTTACCCTGAGATGTCGAGCCGTATTTAGTTCCTTCCTTTGCTGGTGAGAAAGCTTAAGACAAGGGGATGGTAAGAAACTCACCTAGGATTGTCTAGCGCATGTGGAGCTGAGCTTGGATTTGAACTTGGGGGCTCTGTCCTCAGAGCCTGGGCTCTTAACCATATTCTCTGCGTCTTCCCAAGGCCTAACGTGGAGAACAGACTCTTTCTTTGGGTCTTTCTTTAACAAGGCAGGACGGGAAAAAAAGCACGTATGAAAGTGGTAAAAAACAAAACAAAAACTCCACAAAAATCAAGGAGAAAAAAAAAAAAAAGTGGTACAATCTCTGTTGAATTCTAAAACATGAACTCCCAAAATGTTTGGAACTGTAGCAGCCACCATGCCTGCCTTCTGACCCCAAGGCACTTTGAAGGGATATGGCATTCCCTGGGATGCATAAATGCCACCACATTTGTGAGACACTGGTCTACAACACTGTAGTCACACTTCACATATAGTAATTAGCAGGGCTAAGTGGCAAGCAAATTTTGAGAAGCCAACTTTCTCTCTCTCTCTCTCTTTAAAACGCCTGAGGAGGATGGCAGTAAAAGCAAAGATAGAACATTATATTGGTTTCATTAAGGTTATGCTTTGTCTGGTAAAGCTTTCTTAATACTGATGACAAAAAAATGTTTGATGAAGTGTTTTTGACCAGGTGGATGAATAGTTATCTTTTGTGGGTGGGTAGTTCAAGCTCATATGCTATGATATTAAATAGATACTAAGTCTGTGACCAAAGTCAAGCTTGCATAGCTTCCTCTACTTCTGCAGGTCCTCAGAATTCTTACCAAATACTTCTTCCTAGAGCCCCTTCCTTCTATTAACTAGAAAAATGCCCTCTGGTAAATTAATGAACCCCTGTACTCTCCAAAACTTCCATGGTGGGAAAGCTGTGGAGAGAATCGCCTGTTAACACAGGAGATACAAGAAATGTGGATTTGATCCCTGGGTCAGGAAGATTCCTTGGAGAAGGAAATGGCAATCCACTCCAGCATTCTTGCCTGGGAAATCCCATGGACAGAGGAGCCTGGCAAGCTATAGTCCTTGAGGTCACAAAGAATCAGACATGACTTAGCCACTAAACAACAGCAGTAAAACTCTCCACAATCAGGTTCATATGCTGGTTTCACGTGGATCTCGATATGCCAGCCCATCCACAGCCCTGTCTGAATCAGTCTCCAGTTTCCATGGTGCCAGGCACCTGTGTTCCCACTGAGTCTAACACTTTGCACAACTTTCAAGTAATTAACATTCCATGAGTTTGATGGAAATATTTGGGTTTCTGTATTATCTCCACTGCTTCAGCTTAAGAGTTTGAGAACTTTCTTCGTAATAACCATATTGTAACTGTAGAGCTCAAAATGTCTTTGTCAAAAACTTTGAATGAAGTCACCTACCCACAAAATTAGCTGTTGTAAAGCCCACCATTATACTTGATAATATTCTCATCCCTAGGGAGAAAAGCTATATCTAGTCTTGGTTAGTATGCTTTGTGTAAGGAGAATTTCTTCTTAGAAATTGGGGCAGACAATGCTGTTTGCTTCCCAATATTCATTTTCCCTTGAACAACATGCTTAGCTCTGGGCTATGATTCTCAACTTCTGTTGGAGCTCTGAGATACAAGTAGAAATGGCTTTTCAGAATTTCTAGGAAAGTTTCAAGAAAGCTGTAAGGGATCTGGGAGATAAGCTCTTTGAGTTTTATTTCTTCCTGAAAAGTAAGTGTGATGGTTGGAGATCTAGAAGCTTTCATGGGTCATAAAGTAACTTGGAAGATGCTAAGACTTATTGATAGAAAAAGCCTGGGTTTCTGATGACCACGGACAGACCAGCTCTAGATTTTTTGCTTTTTTTGTGAGAAAGAAATACATTTTTATTTTATTTAAGGCATGATTTTGTTTGTTTGCTTTGGTTAAAATTTGCAGACAAATGCATTTCTAACCAAGAGAGAAGTTAAGTGAATATCTAATTAAATTTTAAGTGGCGTGGTATAGCGAGAGGTTAATAGGAATTCAGCAGTACTGTCATTATCTTTATAAAAGAAGGAAACATTTTCCTCAAGTTTCTAGTCTGAATTAGGGTGGATTGTTAATAATTGACAAGCTATATTTCTCAGATTCCCTTTTCTGTACATTTGTAGACTGGGTGGGCCACCAGAAAGAACCTGTAGGGTATGTGGAGGACAGGAGTGAAGCCATAGGTATTCTGTAACTTATACAATGTGTCACATACCTGCTAGTTCGTGTCATCATTGTGAGGCAGCCGCTGGGCCGACAGCTACTCCCCTGCCTCTGGATCCTTTTTCAGTGTCTCTGAATCCTGGACCAGGCTTGTGCATTCAAGTCCATGATGAAAGGCGTAGATTTTTGCAGATACCCACACTATCAAGGTCAAAGGCAATAGGAAATGATACAGGTTTCAGTTCTTTGTAGATTCCAGGTTATATTTATAGATTCCAACTTTTTTGGGGTCTCCCACTTTATCTCCATCTTCCCTTCCTGATTGGGTAATGAGTGGACTTTGAGCTCTAACATCAGATGCAAAGACAAAAACCTTACAGGGACCACTTAATTTGCTCTCACAAATGTAGAAGGTCAAGTCCCTCTGACAAAACCCTTCATATTATGGGTTTCTCTAGTGGTTCTGTTTATATGATTGAATCTCAACTGATGAAGTGATATCGATATAATTAGTATCAGTACATTTCCAAAATAGCCTGAAATTTAAGAAGAATAAATAAATGAAAGGTAGACCAATTAGGGATGAAATATGAAATATAGAATATAACTAGATACAAGCAGGAAAGGAGTCCTGAATGCCATTCTTGATTTCATTAATTAATTCAACAAGTATTTATTAGGTGACATATAAGTGTTCTAAATTAAAACAATGGGCAACATATTTGGTCCTTGCCAACCTGATACCTGTTCTGGGAACTAGCGATACAGCAATGAGCCTGACAAATATCCCTGTCCTCATGAAGCTTACATTCAAGTTGGTTGAGGCAACCAATAAACATATAAATAAATTAACTAAATATGCATATTTTGTGTCATAATAAGTGAAACAAAAAACCAAGTAGAGGTAATAAGCCCTTCATTGCATAGTGGGAAGTAGCAAGGATTTAGAGATAATATGGGCAAAGTGCCTGACCCACGGTAGAGCTTTAATAAACTATAGTTTTTGTTGTTGGCCTTATTAGAATCTGTCTCTTATACACATCTAGCTGTGTATAAGAGACAGCATTTATTTCATCTTCCTATTTCTGCTGTACCAGTTTCTGATACACCGTACTTTAAACTCAAGGAAGAGTATGTAAATATGCTATCTACTGTAGGTCAGGAGATACATTAGGAACTTTGACATTGCTGTATTTAGTCAGAATGGGGAATAGAGATGATTTGTTCATGTTTTTAAAAAGTTTACGGCTTTTAATTCAATGTATGTTAAATTCTTAAGATAATTCTGCAATTTAGTATAATTTGTAGAGGCTGACTTGAAAGACCTAGGATTTGATTCATTTGTTTATTCATTTAACCAATACTTAATGAATACTTATTGTTTACCAGGCACTTTTCTATCTGCTAGGGTACAGTTGTAAACAAGACTGGCGAAAAGCACACCGTCTTGGGCCTTATGCACTTGTCATACTTTCTCCTTCACCTCATCAGCTTTGAGCGCAGTGCCCTTGCTGCAGAGCTAGTGCGGCTGCGCAGGCCTTGCTGACTCGGGCTTGGTGCTTTGCTAGGGCCTGGGTGGCTGCAGCGCTTCTCTCTAAGCGCAGTGCTGCCTGGTCCGCTCTCAGCATTCACTTTTACAGAGTCCAGGTTGCTTGTCTACTGTTCAAAACAATGATGGAGGGGGTAGACTTCTTAAACATGAACGTGATCTGACCTTTGCAACAGTGGGGAAGTAAGATAATCGACAGTGTTTCATTTTATGCTGATTTGCCTATCCTATTAAATCTCCATTTGGTATTTTGGAATAACTTTTTATAAATAGCTTTAGGGATATTTTCTTTTGTCGTGATGTATTAATTAGTCTCTGTGCAAATATTAAATAATTTTAAGTGGTGATCAAACCCTTATGAATTTGGAAGGATTGATTATTTTTATTTCTAAAACAAACTTTTCCTTGATTTAATTAAGTACATGAAAAAAAATTGATGTCTCTTTCTCTTTTATGAACACTGTTTTCTGAATTTTATTTGATTCCTTGGGCCTCATTTGAGTAGCTTGTGAGTGCAGGATGAAAGTTTGGATTATGTATTTTATGATTTTGGAAACTTGGGAAATGATATAATGGTCTTTTTATTTTGGGTCACAGTATCTAAAAGATTGACCAGTACCTTTGAAACTAATACAAGTTTTCTGTCAACTGTATCTTATTTTTTTTTTAAAGGTTGATGCCTTGTTTAATTACTTTCTTTAGTAATGTCTTGATACTATAAAGTTTTATGGTTTAAAAAAGATAAAGGTATTTGAATTTATTGAAATGGTAAAAAGAATGTTGGATAAGTTAAAATTTTTCCAAACCAAAACGCATAGCAAATGTCTAGTTTCTAAAACAGCTGCTTGCTGTGATGAAAAAAAAAAATGTCTGGCTTGGGTAATTTTAAAGTACTTTTTATTTACCAAACATTTTTAAAAGCGAACCACTTTATAATATATGGTGTTTTATATGTGCTTATTTTCCCCAGCCATTATTATGTTTCAGTGGATCTTAGGATAAACTTGTGAGAAAGGTAGGATAGTTGCTGTCCTCATTTCCCAAACAGGGAATCTGAGGCCTGCCAGGGTGACTTGACCAAGGAAGCGCTGCCTGTCTTAGAGCTGAGACTGGAAGGACTGGGTCTCACTCAGCTCCTGGTTGAGATGTAAAGGACAGCCAGCTGTGTACAGGGGAACCATCACTCGATATTTCACAATTCTTTTTGCTGGCATGATGGCCAAATATAAATTAATGGTTCTTCCCCACTTTTTAAACTTTATTTGTACAACTTCAGATTACAGAAAAGTTACAAGAATGATAAAGAATTTTTATATACACTTCGTCCTGATTTCACCAGCTAGTACATGTAATCATATTTGCTTTCTTATTCTCTTAGCAGTGCACGTAAATGATTTGTAAATCTTGTTTCTGAACGTTTGGAGAGTAAATTGCAATTAATGCCTTTTATTTCTAAATATTAACTGTATTTTCTGAAAACAACCACAGTACAGTTATCAAAATCAGGAAGTTGATGCAGTTGTCTGCAGACCTCCTTCAGAGGTCTGATACAATTATGTCTTGAGTAGAAAGGAAGTCTAAATCACATCACACTTGTCTCTCTGATGTCCTTTAATCTGGAGCAGTTGGTTATTACTTTGTCTTTTATGACCTTTGATGATTGATGAGAATAGGTCAGTTATTTTTAGAATTCCCTCAATATGGAATTGTCTTCTGATGCTTCATGATTAGTTTCAGGTTAGGCATTTTTGGCAGGAGTAATCCAAAAGTGATACTGTGTCCTCAGGGAGCACACGATGTGTATCCCATTAATAAGGATGTTAACTTTTTTCTGCAAGGTTTTTCTGTTGTAAAATGTCTTTTTTCCTTTTGTAACAAATACTTCTTTAAAAAATGGATTTATTTATTTTTGGCCATGCTGCACAGCTTGCAGGATCTTATTTCCCTGACCAGGGATAGAACCTGTGCTCCCTGCAGTGGAAATGTGGAGTCCTAACCACTGAACTGTTAGGGAATTGCCCGTAACAAATATCTTATGGGAAGTCATTTTTGAAACTATACAAATAGCTTGTTACTCATCAAACTTTCACCCTTTATTTTTTCAAGCATCCAGTTCTTGCCTGAATCAGTACTCAGATGGTCATTTTCTTAGTCTATTGTTTTATTATCGGCCTCCCACAAGAGCTTTTCCTTCTCCCCATTTATGTATATATATGCATGTCAGTATGAATTCAAAGATTATTTTTTATTCATTGGGGTCTTTTGAGTCAGAGCTCCTTCAAGCTGGCTTCTGTATCTTCAACATGTGCTCATCAGTTTTGGGGTATTCACTTTCTTGTATAATAAAATATTCCCACCCCAACTCTAGAATCAGCCATTTCTCTGAGGAACCTTAGTTTTTTTTGGTGGTTATTGAGCTAGAAATTGTGTATTTGTCTGGACATGCTTTTATATATATATTATATCAATATACAAGCAATTTTTTTTGGGTCCATCTGTCTCTCTAAAGTGTCGTGAAGTCATCCTGTCTCCAGTAACAGTCCAACACTGTTCACTGGTTCATTCTAGTCTTTCTCCTTTGCAAATTTGTAATTCCTTTCTCTGTTGTGAGAAACTAGTTTCCGTTGTCCACAATATATCTATGTATTGTTTGATCAATCCTAAAATACACAGAAAGTAGTTTCAGAGTTGCTAACCCATGTATCTCAAAACAAGCCTAGTAGAATTGAGTGTTTGTTCATCTTTTTTAGCCTGAGAGTATAGAGTCAAAATGTACTTCCTTAATTAAGAGAACCAAACATGATAAAGCTGTCTGGAATGTGGCAAGAAGAGTGTATATGAGCAGAGGGAGGAACGTGAGAACCTCCATAAGGTAAACCCAGGGTACATTGCCAAATCTGGATCCCTGAAGAGCCCTGATGTGGGGTGGGAGGTGGGAGGAGGGGGTTCATGTTTGGGAGTTCATGTACACCCATGGCAGATTCATGTCAATGTATGCCAAATCCCATACAGTACTGTAAAGTAAAATAAATAAATAAATAAAATAAAATAAAATGCATTTCTGGAGGGCAAAAAAAAAAAAAAGAAAGAAATTTAAACAAGGTGAAAACTGTCTGACTGAATCATTTTTTTTTTGGAGAGACTCATCTCCAAGCCTGTATAACTTTATGATCTCCTGATTCTTGGATGATGCTTCTGCTGGTGTCTGGACTGGGCCATGAAGGAAATCGGGAAGGCAGCCTGGGTGTGGTGGGGCTCAGCTGAATCATGGCCCTGGGGCAATGGAATAATGCACGAGACTGTAAAAAAAAAAAAAGAAAGAAATTTAAACAAGGTGAAAACTGTCTGACTGAATCATTTTTTTTTTGGAGAGACTCATCTCCAAGCCTGTATAACTTTATGATCTCCTGATTCTTGGATGATGCTTCTGCTGGTGTCTGGACTGGGCCATGAAGGAAATCGGGAAGGCAGCCTGGGTGTGGTGGGGCTCAGCTGAATCATGGCCCTGGGGCAATGGAATAATGCACGAGACTGAACATGGGCGCAAAGCTCTGTATCCGCCTTGTAGGTTTCCCTGAAGCCACTCCACCCTCCTAAGCAGTTGTTCCCATTTGCCCTTAAATAAGTAAACAAGGTGGAAGAAAGGGAAAAGATTTAATTTCTTTCTTGAGACACTTATTTTTCCAGTAAAAGAACTCAGTAGTAGGTGCTATATTGTTAAGAGAATTAAAGAAAATGTTCAGCAATTAATAAAACCAAATGAGATATGATGGGCTTCATTTCAGCAGGAGATATTATAATGATAATTGCACTTTCAATAATTGTACAGAGCAAGAAGTCACTGATCATTCCCCCTTGTGGTAAAAGTTGACTCTCACTGCAGAACTAGAGAGGGAATGAGGGGACGGTGGGAAAGCAGCGATGGCAGAGCCTGAGTGGAGCTGGGGGCTGCTGTCCCCAGCTGTCACCACAACCACAGATGACACTGTCAGGTGTCTGAGTGAGACATCCTCAGTTATACTCATGTTATTCCTGAATTATGTGGAAACTAATTCTTCAGCTTTCTAACGGAGAAACTATTGATGTCCCGGTAACGTCTTTGAAGAAGCTATGGAAAGGGTTTGAAGCACTGAGGAATCAAATTATTAACTCAAACAGAATGGAAGACACTGAGACAGAGACAGAGGCTGTTTTCACTGACCCTGGTACGTAGCTGAGATGTCAAAAGTGCTGATGCTCAAAATGAGAAGAGAAGTTACTGAAGACTGCTGCTGCTGCTGCTGCTGCTGCTGCTAAGTCACTTCAGTCCTGTCCGACTCTGTGTGACACCATAGACTAAGCACATTAAAACCTGAAAATGATTTGGGACTAAGGTTTTCAACAGGCAAACCTACTAAGTTTAGATTAGAACCTTTCCTTGAGTTAAAGGGAGAGACTAAGCATAGTATTCTTTAGAATAGCCTTGCTTGACCCTGTGACTCTGGGTCCCTACCCAAAAGCATTTATAATACCCAATACCCTCTTTGAGGGCAGTAACTACCTTTATTCAATAGCTTGTTCTTAGTGCCTACTGCTGTGATTTACTGACAGTCATAAGAATGGCAAAATATTGATAATTTTTAAAATAATCGCATTGTGCCAGGTATTGTTCTACGTATCCCGTATCCAACCACGTGGTCCTCATAACAGTCCTATGTGGGAGGTGTGATTAGTACTCCCATTTTACATATGCACAGTGAGGCTATGTAACGGGCTTAAGGTCATACAACTCATAAAGGGATGGTCAGAAATCAGTTTTCAGAAGCTTAGTGCCTACCAAGCATGTCATTCAGCTTATGGAAAAATGGTCATCCTAGAAAAATGTCTTTTATAAGTATATGTGAAATTCTCACTGGCAAGAGCAAGACTTAAAACAATCTCTTCTAACTTATCCTTTTTGAGCTGAGAAGATATTTGTAGTTCAAATGTTAAAAGTATGGTTTGGGGTCTCTCATGACGGAGTATTCTAATACCAGAAGAGATATGAATTCTCACTACTGTATTGACTAAACATAAAATAAAGTTGCTTATAGATATGGTTGGATATGAAATATCTCTATGAAAGAACAAGACTTTCACATATAACACTTCATTTTAACTTCTGAGTTTTAGTAACCATCATGAATTCATAGGAGTACCATTTAGTACTAAATTTTAAGAAAAGATAACATATATAAAATTTTCTTCATCAAGACTCTGTATAACCATTACTATATTTGACCTTCATAACAACCCTAATATTTCAATTTCTTTTTATAAATGACAACCTTGCATGTTTGATTGACTTGCTGAAATCACAGGATGGAAGGCAAAACAGGATATTATCAGAAAGCTGCAATTCTGAGTCCAATGCCATTTTCACGGCACTTCATTTTCTAATGGTTTGGAATATTTTAAAGACAATTGCAATACATTTCTTCAATATGAATGATGCAGAAATACCAACTGTCCCAATTTGTCTGGGATCAAGGAGTTCTGTGGGGAGGGGCCTTTCAGTGCTTAAATGTAGAAAGTCTCCAAAAAACTGGAACTACTGGGTTACCTTCTGTAAATCTAGTTTTTTTATATAATTCAGAAGAAACTGAAATGCTGGCTTTAATGGCCCTGTATATTTCTAGGGAAAAAAAAAAAAAGCCATGGAAAGATTAGCATACCATTAGGTGGGGTGTGACCCATTCCAGTGTTCTTGACTGGAGAATCCCAGGGACGGGGGAACCTGGTGGGCTGCCGTCTATGGGGTCACACAGAGTCGGACATGACTGAAGCGACTTAGCAGCAGCAGCAGCAGCAGCAGGTGGGCTGTGACTAAAAGTGAATTAATAAATAAATAAGAATATTATCTACATTAAAAGCTGGGAGAAAAACACGTGGCAAAGTGTGAATGCTCCTCTTTCAACTCATCAAAACACATAATCATCAATGTAAGGACATGGAAAAGCTTTGAGTAGAGGGAAGCTGGCAACCAGTGAGATCTGAAATATTCTTCAGAGGACAAATCCATGTGGCTGTTCTACCTCCTCACCTGTTTTCTTGAAAAAAAGCGATAATTTATTCTGTACATTATTCTTTTTTGAAAGGAATTTTGTTGAGGTAGATTTTCCATATTGTCAAAGCTTTTTGACTATATGGTTTTTCAGTAGTTTCAAAGGTTTTTCCAGTAGTCACGTATGGATGTGAGAAATGGACCATAAAGAAGGCTGAATGCTGAAGAATTGATGTCTTTCAATAATTGGAAAAAGGGAGAGGCTAAAGGCGAATTTATTATAGCAATAGCTACATTCCTGCAGAAAGGTTTCTTATGATATTTGATATTCAGGATGAAGGGAGAGAATGTTCTCTGCCTTTGTGATTATATAAAGAGCTGTCAGTGCCATTTTTTCCTATAAAATGATATTTAAAAATGAACCATTATAAACAGAGCAATTATATTCATTCTGGATCTCTTCTGTTCAGAGTACTTTACATAGACTTTTCTACATAAACGGGTAATGCAAGACTTTTTCCCATGACAGTGAAGTAGCCTCTTTATTCTGAAGGAAAGAATAATACTTATGTATGACTACTAGAAATAAAGTGAAAATGTTAGTCACTCAGTCATGTCTGACTCTTTGCAACCCCATGTGTTGTAGCTCACCAGGCTCCTCCGTCTATGGAATTCTCCAGGCAAGAATACTGGAGTGGGTTGCTATTTCCTTCTATAGGGGTTTTCCCAACCCAGGGATCAAACCGAGGTCTCCTGCATTGCAGGCAGATTGTTTATCATCTGAGCCACCAGGGCAGACCCAACTAGGATTAAAGTTGCTACATATTTCAAGCCACTAACCGCATGTTTTTAAATGCTTATATAGGACTTGAACTCTGTGGGTTTGTAAAACAAAACAGAAGTTTTGGAGTTGGACAGACTTGGATTCAAATTCCGGTTGCTCCTGGTTGTGTCATTGGTTAAGTTTTTGCCTTCATTTTCTTTATTAGCAAAATGAAGGTGATGAAACCAACCTATCTAACTCAAAGAAGTTTGAGAGTTAAACTAAAATCATGAAACTAAAAAAATCTCATAGACAGTAGGCATATATTCATTCCATAGGCCTCTCGTGAAGTTTCCTAAAAGTCTTAGACTTTTTATGGCCTCAAAATAGAGCAAAACTGATTAGTATTATTAGTAGGGAGAAGTCTGTCAAAGTTTCCTGTGCCTCTGAACTTAAATCTGCTACACAGACCACCAACTAGAATGTACTGTTCCATCCTTGGACAGATTCTAATTTGCTAAAAGAAAATGTTTTGCATTACAGGTTTCATGCAAATAGACTTTGATTCTAGCACTACTTGCAAGACCACCAGTCTAGCCAGACCCTCTGATTTTTGTTTGCTTCTTAAGAGTTAAGCAGGAAATATTCCCACACAAGCCCAGAACCTGGCAGAGTTAAGGTCCTGGCTAGTATGAATTAAGGCTGAGACATTAAAAAAAATTTTATAGTTAAAATATGTTCTCATAGATTAAAATGAATAAATGTTGACCTTGACAATTTATCTTCTTGCATGTTTTTCCACAGGTTGAACACACCCTGTCTGATCTTACAACAGTCGTTGTCCTCATCCTGATGAGTGGCTGTTTCTGAGTTACGCATCCTGTGCACTGCGGAGCTGCAGGTTTCCATTCTCCCGTGGACTTGATGGACTGCTCAGGGCCAGGTGTGTGACTTAGCTATGGCAATTGCGTGAGGTTTCATGACGTACATTTTGCATTTTAGCACACTTTATAGTAGCATTTTATGTCCTTTGTTTCTTCCTTTTGCTCTCCTTTAATCTATGCTATCTAAGTATTTTATGTAACTTTGCAAGCCACAGTCAATCTTTTCTGGAATGAGATTGTGTATAAATAGATTGGTAATCAGGAAGTAAGTGGGTAGGTTATTTCCCTACAGTGCTAATATGTCCATTTGGTTCTCTCCTTGAAATACCTTATAAATAACACAGCAAAATAACTCCCAGCTTACCACTTGATATATCTTATAATTTGAAGAGAAAGATTTAGTTATCTTAGTTGCTTGGATCCCTCCCTACACCATACAAAGAGATTGAAATAATTCTGCAACTGATCCTCTGTCTTTTCTAAAGTAAGCCTGTGATTTAAATACCAAATTTTCTTTTAACTATCAACAAGAAGGAACATTTATGGTCTATATTTTAAACATTCATTCATACTGATTTTATTTTGCTTCATAAAGATGATGAGACTTGGTTGTACTTTAAAAAGCTATGCAAGTGAAACTACAAAAATGTATTTTTAAAATCCATGACAAATCTTATTCATTAATTAAATAGGTAATGTGTTGAGCAGTACATGTCAAATACTGTTTGTAGACCTGTGGATGCAGCAGTGAACAAGACAAAACTCTTCCCTGTAATGCTTTTAAGAACAGATATACCATAGTAGGGCTCTATGAGCCAAGCTAAGCAACAAATGGAACAAATTTATAGTAACAGTGTCTTATTGACTTTGATCCATGAGCTTCAATACTAAACATATATAGTATTTTTAAAGAGATTAATACTTTTAAAAATACTAGTAATACTTTAATAGTATTTTACCTAACAGGAGAGAAATCATAGAACACTCATCCAGTTTTGAAGATAGAGTCTGATAGATCAAGAATTTGAAGTTGACTCATATTGGCTTGAATTCCTTTTGAAAAGTCATAGGCCTGGAAGTGGTGTCATGACGTTTTTCTTTAAGTGTGTGTGTGTGTGGAATTTATACCTCTCTGGAGGGTAGCTATGAAAGCAGAATGAAAAATTAACACTGGTAGAAACCAGTACATCCTGGAGTGGATCAAAGTTGAGGAAACACCTATAAGCAAGGAATAAAGATAAAACTTGGGGTTAACGTCTAGTCAACAAGAATTTGCCAGAGGTTAAATTAGGGTTGTGGTGTCAGAAATTGCTGACTGTTAAAAAAAACCAAAGCACACCCTTGCACTTATTCCCATTCCACCTGCTGTTTCACGTCTTCTTCCCTTTTTCAAACCTGCTCTCCTGTCTGGGATTGTATTCTCCCCTATCCTTCTAAACTCCTCTCATGTCAGAACCTTCCCTGGTAACCTGGGTTGAATGAAATGCTCTTTATCAGTTCTCTTACTATCCTGTACCTACTTCTGCTGTTTCTTTCACAATATCATATATGAAATTCTCCTTTGAAGTGTCTGTAGCCCTCACTAGACTAAGAGGTTCTTTGATAGTCTGAACTACAACTTAGTTCATTCTTCTTAGTGCTAACTACTTTAGGTGTTAAAGAAGATTTACTGAGTTAAACTGAATTAAATCAGGCAAGCAATAAAAAAACTTAGGGAACATGAAGACACTCTATATACTATGGATCACATACTCAAATAGCCTCGGGCCTGATAGATAATACAAATAAACAACACAGGGTTCTATCTAAAGGGAATGACTTTTAAAATCCAGACAGTTGTTGCCATGTAGGAGTACAGCCATTATTGCCATATTGCAGGTTTTGGAGAAACCGGAAGTCTCCATTTTTTAACATAAACATTCCTATCTTAGATCCTGGTGGCAATAAATTCCATTTAAAGGGTAAAGAACCTACCTGCCAATGCAGGAGATATAGGAAACTTGGGTTTGATCCCTGGGTCATGAAGATCCCCTGAAGAAGGGAATGGCAACCCACTCCAGTATTCTTGCCTGGAGAATCCCATGGGCAGAGGAGCCTGGTGGGCTACAGTCCATAGGGTCACAAAGAGTCAGACACTCCTGAAGCAACTTAGCGCACAATGCCTTCTAAGATCACTATCTTATCAATTGCTGGATTGTTGGAAGGAGGTCTGAGGTCTCAGCAAAGGATCCAAGGAAGTGGTAGGGAGGCATTAGGAGATTTTAGTATCAGCTGTTTATTGCTCAATGTAGAAATATTAAATGGCACAAGGATAGAAGTTAAGAAAGGGATTATCTTTGTTTCAAAAAAATACCTTGGTGGAATGTTTTGACAGAGTTTGGGTGCTCTTGTCAAGTAATGGAGGAAGAGATAGCTAAACTATTCTGTGTGAGAAATCAACATGAAACTGAATCTGAGCCAAGGAAGAAATTAGAGGGCAGGTGAAGAAAAAAGAGAACGAGGATGCACAGAGTTCTGTGGGCAAGGGTGGTCACTGAAGCATGCCTGGTGGCATGGCAATAAAAGGACATCTGAATAGGCATGTGTCATATTAAAATTTAAACTGGTTGTTGTACTAAAGTAGTGTACAAAATGCCTTCTGAGAATAGTTTTGGGAGAAATAGTATAAAAGGAGGTATGTTCTATGTCTGGGATTTTACAGACAAGAGAGAAGAGAATAGTCATTGGAAGTAAGATGTGAGTGAGTTTGAGAACCCATAGGTGCAGAAATTCAAATGCAGACACCAGAGGAAATGTGAGCTCTCCAGGATCCCTTTGAATTTGGTATGTATGGGGAAAGGGAATGCAACATTTTATAAAGATTTAACTAAATATTAGAAAACAGCATAGTTCCAGCTGACATTTGGATCCCACGTATCCAGAATGGATAATTTACATTATGCAGTGGTAGCTTCTATTTTAACCACCAATTCTTTCTAAGGATTGCTAGCATCTCTGTTGTCAGACATGGTTGAATCTGTCTCAGTCTTGCTCCCCAATATCTTCTCCTGTATCACTCTGCTCATTTCAAATTCTGTGCTCCTCATATCCTCAGGCTCCCTGGTTCTTGTAGATTATATAGGTTTTTTGTTGCCATCTGTGTTAACCTGCCGTCTAGCCGTTACGTTACATGGACTTTCTAAGTTCATTGAAAGATACTATCTGATTCATCTATTGCTGTTACTATTCATATTCTTTTTAATTTTCTCTTTCATATCTGTACATTCCACATGGTGCTAATACTGATGGGAACAGGATCTAATTCTGCCTTTTTAGGGGCAAATGACTAAGATCATGCACTTTTGGGTCAGATCATCTGGATTAGAAATTTTGGTTCCACCACTTATATTAAGTTGCTAGACATCTCTGTACCTTGGTGCCCCTCTTCTATACCACATTTAATGGGATTCTTATTTTAAAAAGTTCTTATTTTAATTTTAGAATCATAGAATTCGATTAATTTTCATGATTGATTTATGTCCCACTCTCATTACTACTCCACTCAAGGTCATTTTGAACCATTTCCCTAAGAGGAACACTCATGAAGTCTCAACAAGAAATATAAGACTAGAGCATTGAATATGTCTGTCCCATCTCATACCTCTTTTTTCTTATCTAAGACAACTACTATCCCAAGTTTATTTACCATTCTCCTTTACTTGTAGTGTATTTCTTTTTTAAAATTTATTTTTAACTGGAGGACAACTGCTTTACATGTTGTGTTTGTTTCTGCCGCACAACAATGTGACTCAACCACAGTGTACATATATCCTTGTCTCTTGAACCTCCCTCCCTCTTGCGGCATATTTCTATCATCTCTATTCATCAAAAATTTTAAACCATTTTAAAATTCATAAAAGGAAAATATGAAGCTGTACATAACCTTCTGTGATTTATTTTTTCACTTACAATTTTATTGCCAATATTTATTAGTAAACTTGTGTGCAGGTGGAGCTCATTTGTTTGGATCTTTTAATTTTGTTATATAAGCATACCACAAGAACACAATTTATCCATCCCCCTTTCAATTTTATTGTTTCTAGGTTTTTGCCCGTATACAACAGGGTTGCTATGAACATATCTGTACAGGTTTCTTCACAAAAGTTTCTTTTAGGCTCATATCTAGGAAGAGAATTGCTGGGTCAAGGACTATGTTCAGCTTTACAAGATATGGCTGCACTGATTTCCCAAAGTACTGAAGCATTTGCAGCTGATATTGGGTATAGTGTAAGGAGGAATTCAATTTCATATGTCCCCTTAATGGACAGCTCCATGTGTTGAAAATCTAAATGATCTGGCTTGCTACATTTTTCACATATGTATCAAAGTTCCACATATTGTGGGTGTGTCTCAATCTATATATTAATCAGCTTTTCTCTTCCTCTACCAAGACATAGTTACTACAGCTCCAAAATGAGGCTGGACAGTTTGGACCCTTTATTCTTCCCTTCCTCTCATGAATATGTGTATCTCTTTATCTAGTTCATTCTTCTTCAATGTCTTTCGATGATGTCTATAAATTTCCTAAAATGTTTTTACATCTTTTATTAGGTTTAACTCTGTATCTTTGATGTTTTGATTGATATTTTAAAGAGAAGTTTTAAAATTACATTGTCTAAATTTTTCCTGGTATAGAGAAATGAGTATCTAACTTTGTAACTCTTTCACTATTTCTAGTAAATTATCTGTCGACTATTTTGGGTTTCCTATGTAAATGATAATGCATTCAATAATATCTATTTTTTAATTTTAAATTCTTATCATCTTAGTTTCTCTTTTTCTGGCTCTAAGTCCTCCAATAAAGTGCTAGTAGAAGTTATATCAATGGCCATCTCCATCTAGTTTCCTCAGTTTAGGTGATGTATGTGGAGTATGTTGTTGTTGTTTAGGTACCCTTTATTGTCATATTATACTGAGGGTTTATCCTGAATTTATGTTCTATTTTATCATCTTACCACTGGGTCTTTAAAAAAGGTCCTATGACTTTTTCTCCTTTAATCTGTTAATTTGGCAAATTACATTTATAAAGTGTATAACGCTAATCATCTTTGCATTTCTGGAATGTATCCAAGTTATCCATTGACTTTTATGTACTGTATCATTACAGTTATTAACATTTTGCTTAGGATGCTTTGCATTTATGATCATGAGAAAAATGAGCTTGCTTTCCCTTTCTTGTTTGGCTCCCACTCACTGTATTCACAGAATGAATTCAGGAGTATTTCATCTTTCTATTCTCTAAAAGAATTTCAGGAAGATTGCGCTGATTGGAATCTTAGAAATTTTACTGCACTTGCCTGTGAAACTTGGTGAGCCTGGTGGTGCAAGGGGGGATTCTGACAAATGTTTAACACAGAGCTTTTGGTCGGAATAAGAGGTCGGGTGGCTGCTCTGTAGTGTCTGACAATTTCCACAGTGTAAATTCTCCCATCGTTCTTCCTATTCAGCCACCAGGCAAGCCCCTTTACTTCCAAGGAAACGTTAGTTGTTCAGTCGTGTCTGAATCTTTGTGACCTCATGGACTGTAGCCGGCCAGGCTCCTCTGTCAGTAGAATTCTCTAGGCAAAAATAGTGGAGTGAGTAGACAGTCCCTTCTCCAGGGGAGCTTACTGATACAGGGATCGAACCTGGATGACTTGCATTTCAGGCAGATTCTTTACAGTCTGAGCCACCAAGGAAGCCCATCTTCCATGAATGAAAGTCACTCAGTCGTGTCCGTCTCTTTGCGACCCCGTGGACTATACAATCCATAGAATTCTTCAGGCCAGAATACTGGAGTGGGTAGCTTTTCCCTTCTCCAGGGAATCTTCCCAACCCAGGGATCGAACCCAGGTCTCCCGCATCGCAAGCAGATTCTTTACCAGCTGAGCCACAAGGGAAGCCCCAAAATACCGGAGTGGGTAGCGTATTCCTTCTCCAGAGTATCTTCCTGACCCAGGTTTCCTGCTTGCAGGTGGATTCTTTACCAACTGAGCAATCAGGGAAGCCCTGCTTCTGCTATTATCACAGGGTGTGAGAGCTCCCTCTTCTGGTCTCCCAATACTACTTAATTGAGCTTTCTGTTTATTAATTTTGTAAGTAATATTTTATATTATTAATATTTTATATTAACTTTTCATAAATTAATATGCATGTCATTGATAAAATAATAATTTATAATAAATTAATAGTAGTTTATAAAATTAGTAAATATTTAATAAAAAAATTAAACATTCTGTTCTGGCCACTAGGACAAGCGGTACTCTAGGTACCAGGAAAATAGCATGAACAAAATAAACACAGATTTTCCAGTCCAATTCTTCCTCCATTCTGTTTCAGGAAAAGAAAATAATGCATTATTTGACCCACCGTAAGAGAGGAGTATAGTAACTTTCAATAAGCTGCACAAATTTGCCTTAGCCCCACCATCAAAGCTGCTCCTGAGCCTATTTCTCAAGGTTATATATCAGTCTACCCCATCCTTAATAGCAAAGGCTCTCTGAGTGGTCTTGAACCCGTCTCCCTAATCATCTCTTGGTCTCTGGACTTGTTTTGAGGGGCCTGGAGCCACCGTCACTCTTACTTAAAGGAAGAAGGGCTGGGGCTCAAAAGGCACATTTTGCTAAAGAAACCTCCTTACAAAGTCTTTCTCACCTAGTGCTCTTGCACTCTCTTTCATTGTCTTTTTGTAAATAAGAATGTTTTTAGTGTTGTAAAACTAGCTTTTATCTGGCTGTTTCCTACAAATCTCTACATACAATCAATCAGTCTCTTGAACTACCCGAGTATTTCTGGCCGGCATGCTAAACCAGAACGCTTGGGTTTAAACTGGAAATCTGAGACCCGTGGCAATGAGATATTGAACAAGCTACATGGCCTTTTCGTACCTCAGTTTCTTCATCTAAAGAATGGGGTATATAGACGCTCCTGCCTCACGTCTTTATTATGAGTTTTAAAATAGAACAGAGAATAGAACTGTAAGCCTTTGTTTTATCTATAACCTTTCCCTATGTCTCATTTGAAACTTTCAAATTGGTATCTTGTTGATTTATTCTATTTCCCCTTAACCTTTTTATTCTCCTATCCTTAGATTGATTGGGATTCAAGTCCATCCAAGTCATTCATCCATACCTAAGCTTCTAGTGATGATGACATTCTCACACACAAAAGATTTTCCCTCTTTCCTGCTCACTATGTATTATTCCTATAATTATGAAAAATGAGGCTTTTCATCAATTTTTTTCCTAAGCTGTCTGAAAAATCAACTTCTAAACTATTACCAAGCAAGCAAGAGAGTATGGTAATCATTTTTCTTTTTTAGTGGCAGCTGGAAATTAGGGCTTTCTGGGGGAGGAATTTAGTAGCAACTGTCAATGCTGGTTTATTTTGTCTTTCAAGCAGGTAATTTTTCAGTGATAGTGAGTGACACTTTTTGAAGTTAGGGTAATTATTTCTTACGATGTTGATGATGGCTGTGAATAAGACTCCATTCTCAATTTGTGGTATATTCAAAGAAACACATTTTTATTTAATTGCTTTTCACTGATTTTTCAAGAGTTATAATAGTTGAACTCTGAGTTCACAATAAGATCACTGGAATCATAATTCAAATAATGTGAAATTGCACCACTGATTTCTTGATGCAAGGCCTCTTAAATAACAATGTAACAAAATTCAAGATTTTTACCTACTTCAGATTTTGGTTGCCAGAAGGGTACTTTGCATTTTTCCTTACTGAAGGTCATAGGAGCTTTGAATATTCTCCAGTGGAGATCAAGCCAGATTGTAATTCACAGAACTTTAGGTAGGTTTCGAGAGCAGAAAAATTCCCAACTATAAAAAAAGTAGGAAAACAATTCCTCTATGGAATTGAAACCTCATCTATCTCAGCAGAAAAAGATTAAAGCTCTTTTTGGGAGTGATTAGCCAAAATATATGTTCTCGATTAGTTTTTATTAACCAAACAACTGGTTTTATGAATTCTTCTTTCCTTGCTTGTTTGAATTTAGTCGGTTGCTTAAATTATTCAAATCTATCAGTTGTTTTGCTTTATGAGAACCAACAACTCCTGAATGTGTTCCATTAGATGCTGATCCAAGGGGATGTCCAAGCATTCATTCAATGTTTATTTACTGAGCACCTGCTATGTGCCGGGGATATATGTTGTGGATAAAGAAACAAATAATCAAAACAGAAAAGATCCATGATCACATCTAGCAGGGCAGATGTGAATTAAGCATATAAACAAATAATTCCACATTTTCATGTAGTGAATAGTATACTATGAAGAAAAATAAGATGAGGTAAATAAGAGGCTAAAGGACAGAGAAAAAACTTTTGTTTTAAATATGATATTTCATATAGAAAGGTAAGAATTTTCTGAAAAAGTGATAGCTGAGTGGCAATCAGAATAGAGTAAGTGTGAAAGGCATAGAAATATCTGGGCAAGAATAATGCAAGCAGAATAATAGCAATGCAAAGGGTCCTAAGGCAAAAAAGTATCTGACATAGTCTAGAGAGAACAAGGTTTTCAGTGTGTCCTGAGGAGGTGCATGCTAGATAGATACTGATAGAGGTGAGAAACCAGATTGTATCGGACCCTGGGCACCTCAGTCAGGACTCTGATTTCCATGCTGAGTTGATGTGAAGCCATTGTAGATGTTTGAGTGTATGTATGAGACATAATTGGATTTATGCTTTAAAAAATATCCCTTGATTACTAAACGAAAATCATATGGTAGGTTTGGGAGTGAGGAGTAGGATATTAATAGTATTTTTTTTAAGACTTCAGTGGTCAAAAAAGTTTTGGAAACACTACATGAAACAAAAATGTAAGGGATTTTTTTTTTTAGGGCCTTAATATCTTGTGTATTTCAAACTCTGTGATGGAATATGCAACATTCAAACTTTAACCACAGGAATAGTTTTTTCAGGGAACTTTTTGAGACATTTGTTCAGAGACATCACGGTGGGTGAGGCTGATGCAGACATCACGAAATAAATCATCTCTCTTATGAGAAACATAAACACTCGCAAATAGAGCTGAAAAAAGTTTTCTGTCAGAGTAACTCACAAGTTCTCCTGTGACCTTAATTCCTGACCCTGATGAGACTGTTTCCTGCTTTTAGCAAGGCATTGTTAGAGTAGGTTTCTCTTTTCTTTCCTTTTTTGAGTTCCGTGTTGAGAATTAGGGCACTGAGTATAATTCTAAATGCTTACATAGCCTTGGTCCATGCCTGTTAGTGTCCAGCTTTTGATCATGCATCCACATTTCTCCATTCACTAAAGGAAGAGGTATGCAGCAGATTCCTATATCACTGGAAAGAGGGGTCAGGCTTCTTATGGAATGGCTTGTTTTTAATGGGCAGGAGAATCATGGATTTGTTGAGAGAAATGTTATGCCCTTTTGGGTAGAATGTCACCTCAGAGATAAAGTTAGTCACACTGGGAAGCACAGTCCTTATTTTAAAAGTGGCCCTTTAGCTAATGGAAACACTATAGTCATGGAGACCTTTGATTTTCTTACCTCCATGACACAATATGTATGTTTCTTAATTATCTATGGAAGCAAATTTAACACTCAGCTGTGTCATTATTTGTCACATTTGAATGTCCCTGAATAGATACTGGCAAAATTTCAGCCAATTTTCCTTATGACTTTGTTAAAATATTTTTAAAGGTTAATTGTCAAATCTTTGGTGGGGAAAATCTTTCAAAAGGTTGAGTTTCCAAAGTGAGTAATAGGTCTTTCTCCTATCTAAAAACATGTGCTTCAGGAGGTGTGGGGGCTTCCCAAGAGACTCAGTGGGCAAAGAATTCACCTGTAATGCAGGAGATGGAGGAGACCTGGGCTCAATCCCTGGGTCAGGAAGACCCCCTGGGGGACGGCAAGGCCACCCACTCCAGTGTTCTTGCCTGGAGAAGCCCAGGGACGGAGGAGCCTGGCTGGCTATAGGGTCACAAAGAGCTGGACATGACTGAAGTGACTGAGCCCACATGCACGCGACGAGGTTTTGGGTTTGCTTTGTAGGAGGTTTGGTCACATGGAAAATGAAAAGGGAGATCAGACATACAAAAGAGCAGAGTGAAATATCCCTCTCCTTAGGAGGACGGGGAGCCTAGAGCAAACAGGATGAACAGTGCTGTCCTGCAGGGCTTTGAAATCAGGCAATCAGCCACTGGGACCCTGACTTTGCCACTTTCCAGGTGAGTTTTTGTTTTGCTTTAAAAAAATTTTTTTGAGCCTCCATTTTCTCTTCTAATAAAGAGGTGGTGATTCTTCCTTGATGGGGCTGTTGTGTGGGCAAGTCAAGATGAAACATGTCAACTCACTTTTCTCTCTCCCTGGATGGAGTTTTGTTTTCAGCGCTGTGCCAACTGTGAAGCAAAACTTCACTCTTTACATTCACTGGAAGGAAACCACTCCAAAATGTTAGTGGTCAGTATGTATTTTACTAAAGATTTGGGGCTAAAGTTAAGGTGGGCATTCATGTGATACAGGACCTAGCATGTCACTCCAAAACTTAGAGTTACTAGTTATCTTTTGCTCAGTGGGTAGCGAATGCTAATTGTCACATTATACCCATTCTTCCCTTCTTCTTTTAGCAACAGAAGCCTCCAACTTTCAGCTGAGAACATAGCTGTCTAGAAAGGGACTGCATAATTTTGGCCTCCCTTGCATCCACTGGTGACTAAGTAAACCAAGTCAGGCGTGTGTGGTACGAATAACAATGATACATACCACTGCCGGGTCATCTTCTCAATAAAGTTTCTTGTCTTGGATGCTTTCCTATTTCCTGTGACCTAAAGAATACTGACAACTCAAACCACCTTAGAAACCACACATATCTGAACTGTTAAATGTTAGGAAAATAAACCATCTGATTTAGGCCACTATAATTTGAGGTCTTCAGGTTAGAGCAACTTATCCTAATTCTCTTCTGTATTCTAATTATACATACACCAGTTCTGAGCCTCAGATCTTTCTCTGTCATTATTCTCCAGGGCCTGATTTTCCAGGCTATAGTCTCCCTCTTCCTGGATCTGCTGTTCCCATCTCACTCTCTCTCACTCCTTCTCATGTAGTTCAATTTAACTTTTTTCTATCCCCTTCAAACATCTATCCCCAGGCATCATTTTTTTTTCTTCTTCTGTATACAAGGGCCCCACCAGTCACCAGGGTGTGTCGTTTTGGAAAGTATAAGAGGATTATAAATCACAAATGGTATTTTCCCATGTTATAAGTGGAAAATCCACAAATAGAACCTGGCAGGTAACAGGTGCTCAGTGATTTCCCATTTAGGCCTTTGCCTCCTCCAGAAGTTGATACTAGTCCTGGGACAAACTGGGAAGATTTAAAGACCTACTGTGGTGTTATAACCCTGCTACAGATTAAAATTGAGCCCTGGGAAAGATCCAGATCAGTGGTAACCTAAGCCATGTTTAGACATCTTAGGAATGTTTTGGGTCAAAGAAAACCTCTGTGAATCCTAAACTTGGTTGATTATCTAAAGGTTAAAAAAAGGTTTCCTACTACTGGAAAGTCAGATTCTATAGGTTTGCTTCGGGGTCAGGAAATCGGTGTTGTAAGCATGCATATCAGGTAATTTCTATGCAGCCATTTAGCTGGTGCATAGACTATAACATTAGATATCATGAATCTAGGACTTTGCAAAAATTAAGGTAGTTCAGGAGAGGCAAATGTCAGGTAATGTTCATTTCCATTAATCTTCCCCTACCTTCCAACTCTTAGCTTCCCTGATAACCCCAGAAAAGATTAAAGTGATAATTCACCCATAGGATAAGAAATCTGAAATGTTTCCAAAGACTTCAAATGATGGGTCAGATATAACTCTCAAGTTCAGCTACATGTGGCCAAGGAGTACAGTGGATTTTGAGCACATCTAAGTAAGCATCACAATTTGGCCTGATACACAACAGAAGGTGCCAATGAAAGACAAAGGGAGAATAACAGGAAATGGGAACACATCTGTTAGGAAGCCCAGCTACCTATATGCTAGCTTTGGCAAACCCTGTATACTTTGTCCTGCCAACGAAGCTGCTGACAAGGAAAGTTGAAACACTGACCTCATATGGCTGGGATCAGCACCAGTAAAGCCACTGTATGTATTAAGCCTTCAAAATAGTTCTGGAGGTTGAGCTGGGGTTCAGCTTGGCAGCCCTGAGCCAAAGAGATCATTACCTATAATGGAAATTATGCATGTTTATTTTTGAGATGACTTATTTTGAAAATGTTCATGACCTAGAGCTCTAGCTCTTGGATACAGAAAATAAATTCGACATTTAACATAAATGCAGTACTTTCAAACAGAAAAATGGGTGATAACATTTCAGAGTCTAAACATTATGCAGCAGATGCTAAAGGCCAGAAGAATGTGTTAAAGGGAAAAATGCTGGGGATCAGGGAATTGGAGGCATGGAAGAGGTCTTTGGAGGCCCTCTTTCCCACCCTCTGCAAGGAGAGGGGAGCCTTCTGGGTTGTCTCCCACTGCTGACCCTCTCACCCACAGTGAGGATAATAGGAGGAGGTGCCAGAGGCTGCAGAGACAGTGTTGAGAGGGCCTTCACCACAAGCCCAGGGACATGCAACTTTCAAATCTTTGTAGATTTAGTTTAAAGGAACATCAAGAGACATCATTTATAATGTAAAAGTCCAAGATTTAATTACATTTAACTTAATAGAAGCCTTTATGCAACCTCCTGATGCAACTGTTGGATGTAGTTGTATTGAACTGTCATGAGAACAAGAGCTATTATTCAAAAGGCTCATCCTCTAGATTAGCACATTGGATTATGCAATTTACTGAGATGTCCAGGCATGAATAAGACATCATTTGCTCTTATTTTAACAGAAATACATTCCAGCACTTTGGATTATCTTCAGGGCTTCAAGTGTTTGGAGCATCCCAACAACTACCAAGAGACCTGTGCCAATTCAAAAGATCCTGTGAGCCCATTTTTTTGTGTGTGACAGTGTAGGTCTCAGGTTGCGAGCAGGGGGAGGGAAAATGTCTTTGTGTTCTACATGTCTTCTGAGCATGTCTTCTGGATAATCCTGTCACATAGATTTTCTCATCTTTATCCTATTCCTCTTATTTTCCTGCTCTCCCTCACCTGATATTATATTTCTTATTCCCTAGCAAGTTTCCAGTCAGTTCAGTTCAGTCACTCAGTCGTGTCCAACTCTTTGTGACCCCATGAATCGCAGCACGCCAGGCCTCCCTGTCCATCACCAACTCCCAGAGTTCACTCAGACTCGCGTCCATCGAGTCCGTGATGCCATCCAGCCATCTCATCCTCTGTCGTCCCCTTCTCCTCCTGCCCCCAATCCTTCCCAGCATCAGAGTCTTTTCCAATGAGTCAACTCTTCTCATGAGGTGGCCAAAGTACTGGAGTTTCAGCTTTAGCATCATTCATTCCAAAGAACACCCAGGACTGATCTTCAGAATGGACTGGTTGGATCTCCTTGCAGTCCAAGGGACTCTCAAGAGTCTTCTCCAACACCACAGTTCAAAAGCATCAGTTCTTCGGCAGTCCAACTCTCACATCCATACATGACCACTGGAAAAACCATAGCCTTGACTAGACGGACCTTTGTTGGCAAAGTAATGTCTCTGCTTTTGAATATGTTATCTAGGTTGGTCATAACTTTTCTTCCAAGGAGTAAGCGTCTTTTAGTTTCATGGCTGCAATCACCATCTGCAGTGATTTTGGAGCCCTCCCAAATACAGTCTGACACTGTTTCTACTGTTTCCCCATCTATTTGCCATGAAGTGATGGGACCAGATGCCATGAAACTAAATTTCCAGTAGTAAAGGCTTATTGAACCCCTACTTTGTATCAGGTTTTATACTTGGTGAGTCACATGCATACATTTAGTTAGTACCTCAAACACCTCTAAGTGATATTATCCCCATTTTACAACTGAAGAAATTGTTACTCAGAAAGGATATTGACTGGATTAAAATAATGAAACTAGTCAATATCAGAGCTGGAACTTGAATCTATGTATTCTAATTGCAATCTGGGGCTTCCCTTGTAGCTCAGCTGGTAAAGAATCTGCTTGCAATGTGGGAGACCCCAGTTCAATTCCTGGGTCAGGAAGATCCTATCCCTTCTCCAGGTAGCCTATCCCTGGAGAAGGGATAGGCTACCCACTCCAGTATTCCTGGGCTTCCCTTATAGTTCAGCTAGTAAAGAATCCACCTGCAATGCAGGAGACCTGGGTTTAATCCCTGGGTTATGAAGAGCCCCTGGAGAAGGAAATGGCAAGCCACACTAGTATTCTTACTTGGAAAATCCCATGGATAGAGGAGCCTGGAGGGTTACAGTGCATGAGGTTGCAAAAAAATGGACATGACTGAGCAACTTTCACTTACTCAATTGCAATCCAGTGGTATTTCCATTATGTTATGCTGCTCCGCCAACATTGAAAGCAGTCACTCGGAATTTAAGCACTTGAATTTTTGAACTAAATGAGTCCCAGAGCATATCTGAATTCAACTTGATAGGATGTCATTTGGTGAAAGGATTGGGATACACAGAACATAGAGTATAGTACTAAATTCAAGTCTTTTTGTTTCATATCACTTAAAAGAATTTTTAAAAGCAGAGACATTACTTTGCCAACAAAAGTCTGCATAGTCAAAGCCACAGTTCTTCCAGTAGTCATGTATGGGTGTGAGAACTGAACCATAAAGAAGGGTGAGCACCAAAGAATTGATGCTCTCAAACTGTGGTGTTGGAGAAGACTCTTGAGAGTCCTTTGGACTGCAAGGAGATCAAACCAGTCCATCCTAAAGGAAATCAATCCTGAATATTCATTGCAAGGACTAATGTTGAAGCTGAAGCTCTAATACTTTGGCCACCTGATGAGAAGATTTGACTCATTTGAAAAGACACTGATGCTGGGAAAGACTGAAGGCAGGAGAAGGTGATGACAGAGGAAAAGATGGTTGGGTGACATCACTTACTCATGGACATGAGTTTGAGCAAGCTCTGGGAGATGGTGATGGACAGGGAAGCCTGGCGTGCTGCAGTCCATGGAGCAGCAAAGAGTTGGATGTGACTGAGCAACTGAACAAAAACAACGAGGGAAAAGAACTTCACTAAACAGAGCATGCTCAATTTCCCAGGGGACAGTGACACGAAATAAAAACATTATCTTTACCAACTTGTACCCATGCTGATATGGTCTTAGAAATCCATGTTATGATGTAACCTCTCAGTACAATAGTATTACCACCAGTTATAAATTCATTTTGATGGTGAAAGAAATATTTAGTTGTAAAATCTACTACTGAGTTCTTGTTCTGATTCTTTAAAGCTATGTAGTTTTGGCAAATCTCAATATCTCAAAGCCATTGCTTAGAGTTACCTGTAAAATGGGCATTTATAACACTAGCCAGGCCAATCCTCCTATCCACGTTCAGTGCTAGATTATACAGTCTTTGGATTGGGCTTCCATGATAGCTCAGTTGGTAAAAAGTCTGCCTGCAATGCAGGAGATGCCAGTTCGATTCCTGACTTGGGAAGATCTTCTGGAGAAGGGATAGGCTGCCCACTCCAGTATTCTTGGGCTTCCCTTGTGGCCCAGCTGGTAATGAATCCTCCTCCAGTGTGGGAGACCTGGGTTCAATTCCTGGGGGCTGTGTGTCTGCATGTCTACTTGGCACCATAGAGAGACCCATCTTTACTGAATTCAGTTCAGTTCAGTCACTCAGTCATGTCCGACTCTCTGCGACCCCATGAATTGCAGCATGCCAGGCCTCCCTGTCCATCACCATCTCCCAGATTTCACTCACACTCAGGTTCATCGAGTCCGTGATGCCATCCAGCCATCTCATCCTCTGTCATCCCCTTCTTCTCCTGCCCCCAATCCCTCCCAGCATCAGAGTCTTTTCCAATGAGTCAACACTTCGAATGAGGTGGCCAAAGTACTGGAGTTGCAGCTATAGCATCATTCCTTCCAAAGAAATGCCAAGGGTGATCTCCTTCAGAATGGACTGGTTGGATCTCCTTGCAGTCCAAGGGACTCTCAAGAGTCTTCTCCAACACCACAGTTCAAAAGCATCAATTCTTCAGTGCTAAGCCTTCTTCACAGTCCAACTCTCACACTGTCTCTTATA